>WBNM01017773.1:13130-25734 GCA_013399055.1 Ramphastos sulfuratus | reverse complement strand
GTGAGAAACAGTCAAAACAATCCTCAAATATCACTCTGATACTCACTCAGGATAACTTTTGTTACTAACATTCTGTGAAACAAGAGGAAGAGGTCTCCATGGCAAGACAGCCTGACCTGGGCACTGCCATCGCTGCCCTGCTGCGCAAACTCTTGCGCCCATTGCTTTCTCTCTATTTGCACCTCTTTGTAGTGAGAGACTGAGTCTTTTGGGCTAAACCACTTTGTATCTGTCTGCTCATGGAGAATGCTACCACTGGAATGCATCAGAAGTGCCAAGGGTGATTTGCTTTGCAGGTGAGGTATGTAAACTGGGAAGGCAGCCCAAGAAATTCAGGAGGAGGCAAGTCCTGCGGCGGCCGCAACCAGGGCTGGCATCGCTCTCAGCGGTGGTTCCTTTCAGTCTGTGAAGTACAGCTCAACTGGGTCTGCCAGTTGAAAAAAGGTAGATTTAATCTTGTTTTCAAGCAAGAACTTTACAAAACATTGCTTTTTTTTTTTTTTTTTTTTAATATAAGCTACTGGGGGAAGGCAGAAAACTTTGAAAGATTGCATTTTTTTCCCCAACAGGAGGCTAAGAGCGCTGGGTGATGAATCGTCAGGGGTAGGGGATGGGAGTAAACAAGTCAGAGAATCAGTCATGGTTGGAAGGGACCTCAAGGATCATCCAGTACCAACCCCCCTGCCATGGGCAGGGACACCTCACACTAGATCAGATTTCCCAGAGCCACATTCAGCCTGACCTTAAAGACCTCCAGGAATGAGGCTTCCACCACCTCCCTGGGCAACCTCATGGTGAANAGCCTAGAATTTTTCTCATTAAAATATCCCAATTAGCCTCAATCCAGCACACCCCTCAGTCCTATCACTACCTGACACCCTACAAAGTCCCTCCCCAGCTTTCTTGCAGGCCTCCTTAACATACTGAAAGATCACAAGAAGGTCACCTGGGAGCCTTCTCCTCTCCAGACTGCACAACCCCAACTCTCAGTCTCTCCTCACAGCAGAGCAGCTCCAGCCCTCTGAGCATCCTCCTGGCCCTGCTCTGGACATGTTCCAGCATCTCCACATCCCTCTTGTCCCAGGGGCTCCAGAACTGGATGCAGTGCTCCAGGTGGGATCTTAGCAGAGTGGAGCAGAGGGGCAGAATCCCCTCCCTGGCCCTGCTGCCCACACTGCTCCTGCTGCAGCCCAGGCTCTGGTTGCTCCCTGGGCTGCAAGTGCACACTGCTGGCTCCTGTTGAGCTTCTCCTCCACCAGCACCCCCAAGTCCCTCTCCTCAGGGCTGCTCTCAAGCCAGGCACTGCCCAGCCTGCATTGGTGCTAAATGGATGTCTTCATGTGAATCTGGATGTGCAGCTGCTCCATATCTTGGCAAGGCTTTCATAGGTTGCAAGCTTCTCACATATGAAGCAGCTTTGGCTTGCATTTCTGTAATGTGGGAAGCCAGGAGTTAGGAATTCCTTACAGCTTTGACTCCAAAGCAGGCAAAACCAAAACCCAAACACAATGTTTGTATGCACCAAAGGTGTAGTGGTGCTCCAAGTTCTCCTTTGATGCTGTTCAGGGTTCAACTCCTTTTGGAACAGCAATGGTTCAAAGCAGCAGTGCCTTACCTTATCCAAGAGAAGTAGAAGCAACCCACAGTCACTATGTGGAGTCACATTTCCTTTTACTGAACAATATTTGGGGCTGAGAGCTAAAGTGGCAATTTTGTCCCTCTTTAGAAGATGATCCCTCTGGAGGGTTGTGGGTTAGGAAAGGGCCTGTAAAGCTGGAAGTGTTTCAGGTAAATCTACTGTGATTTGATCAGAGGGCTGGAGCTGCCCTGCTGTGAGAACAGGCTGGGAGAGTTGGAGTTGTGCAGTCTGGAGAAGAGAAGGTTCTGAGGAGACCTTATTGTGGCCTTGCAGTATCTGAAGTGGGCTACAAGAAAGCTGGGGAGGGACTTTTTAGGCTGTCAGGTAGTGATAGGGCTGAGGGGGATGGATCCAAGCTAGAGGAGGGCAGATTTAGACTGGATGTTAAGTTCTTCCCCATGAAGATGGTGAGAGACTGGCACAGGTTGCCCAGGAAGGTGCTGGAAGCTTCATCCCTGGATGTCTTTCAGGCCAGGCTGGATGTGGCTCTGGGCAACCTGATCTAGTGTGAGATGTCCCTGCCCATGGCAGGGCAGTTGGAACTGGATAATCCTTGAGGTCCCTTCCAACTCTGACAATTCTGTGACTTAGAGACTGGAAGGGCAATTTCCCCTTCCATTGCTCTGCACAGGAATGTGATCCACTCAAAGCTAGGACTTTGCTGACACGAGGCACAGTGTACAACAGAAAATATGGAGTAGGTGGGAATGTACATTGCACAGTGTGCAGCTGAGGTGTGCAGCTAAGGCTGCTTTGTAATCAGTGGCAAAGGAGTAGAGAGCATTGCTCAGTTCCTCCTCACAGTCATTCACAAGCTACATCATAGAACACACTGCAGAGACCAGAGGGTGTTAGGGGTTGTAAGGGAACTCCATGGATCATTGAGTCCAACCCCCCCTGCCAGAGCAGGACCAGACAATCCAGCACAGATCACACAGGAGCACATCCAGACATGGCTGCAAAGGCTCCAGAGAAGGAGACTCCACAACCTCTCTGGGCAGCCTGTGCCAGGGCTCTGGGACCCTTCCAGGCAAGAAGTTGCCCCTTGTGTTGAGCTGGAACCTCCTGTGCTGCAGCTTCCATCCATTGCTCCTTGTCCTATCCCAGGCAGCAGTGAGCAGAGCCTGTCCCCCCCCTCCTGACCCCCAGCCCTCAGATAGTTATAAACATTGATTAAATCCCCTCTCAGTCTTCTCTTCTGCAGACTAAGCAGCCCCAGGTCCCTCAGCCTCTCCTCACCAGGCAGTGCTCAGTCCCTTCCTCATCCTCACAGCCCTCCCTTGGACTNGTGCAGTTCTGGAGCCCCCAGCACAGGAAGGACATGGAAGTGTTGGAGCCAGTGCAGAGGAGGCCACCAAGATGCTGAGAGGGCTGCAGCAGCTCTGCTGTGAGGACAGGCTGAGAGAGTTGGGGCTGTGCAGCCTGGAGAAGAGAAGGCTTCCAGGAGAACATATAGTAGCCTTGCAGGATCTGAAGGGGGCTCCAGGAAGGCTGGGGAGGGACTATTGACAAGGTCTGGGAATGCCAGGACAAGGGGCAATGGATTTGAAGTGTCAGAGGGGAGATTGAAAGTGGATGTTAGGAGGAAGTTATTTGGAGTGAGGGTGGTGAGACACTGGCACAGGCTGCCCAGGGAGGGTGTGGAGCACAGAATGTGATCTTTGATCCCATTCTGTGCTTCTGTGCTCCACAACCTCCCTGGAGGTGTTCAAGGCCAGGTTGGATGAAGCCTTGAGTGACCTGTACTAGTGGGACCTGTACAGGTGGCAGCCTGTCAAGGGAAGATCTGATCCTTAAATCCTGGGAAATCAGGGAATTCTAAGCCTGGCTTTGCTGGGGCCACCAAAGCCAAGCCAAACGGCCCCAGGGCTACTCAGCCTGGCACCAAAATTCCTTTTTCCCAAGTCCTGGATGTCCTCTAGGAAAATTCAAGGTGAAAAAGCCCTTCCAAAGCCTTTCTCCAGGTCTTTGCTCAGTTCCCACCTGGTGTCACCCAGTACACCCAGGAAGTAAAAATCCACCTTGGGGTGGAAAAGTGGGATGAAAGGGATGGATCCTGGCTAAAAATGGGACTCAAGGTGTCCAAAAAGGGCTTAAATGCAGGGAAATGAGCCCAGCTCCAGCCATGAGAGGAGAATTCCCACTCCAGGAATTGTCCAAGCAGCTGAGGGAGGAAATTTTGGGATTCAAGTGAAAGGAGAGATTGGGGATGCTGAGATAAGATTCCATGGGGTTTGAGCTCTCCTGCTCTGCACCAGCTGTGCTGGCTTGGGAAGCAGCTGCCGTGAGAGGGAGACTTGAGAGGGGCAAGAGGTGGTGGTGCAGTCCTGGAGGGAGAATGAAAAGAGGAGTACCAACTCTTGACTCAAGCTCTGCTTCTCTCCTAGCCCACCCTAAGGGCCCTCAGTGCACAGGACTCAGCTCTGATGACCCAGATTCAAAGCTGGCTTCTGTGCCTGAGTGTGTAAATGCATTGCTGTCCTTAGCTGGGAGCATGTCCTTTACTGGGAGTGCCTCCAGGAGCTGCTCTGTGAACCTAACCAATGGCACAACCACTCCTGCTTGCTTAGGTTCAAAGGCTGTTTAAAAATAAATAAACTAAAATGGTATCTTTATGTTCTAGGAGGGCTTCTGGAATCAGGGAAGAGGATACTTCATTGGTCTGCAAGTGAGTCTTGATAAAAAGTTTAGGTAAGTTGAGTCCTGCACCTCACATGACATGCAGAAGACAAATACAGTATTTTATGTAGCCAAATGTGTTGTTTTCAAGGGCTGAAGGCAGCTCCATGTACACAGCAGAACAGAATGGTCCTAGAACATCCCAAAGTCACAGGATCATTGGGGCTGGAGCAGACCTCTGAGATCCCCAACTCCAGCCTGTGACCTAACAGCACCACATGGACCAGATCATGGCACTAAGTGCCACAGCCAAGCTTGCCTTAAACACCTCCAGGGATGGTGACTCCACCACCTCCCTGGGCAGTCCATTCCAGTCTCTGATTCCCCTTTCCATCAGGAAGTGCTTCCTAACATCCAACCTAACCCTCCCCTGGCACAGCTCCAGGCCATGCCCTCTGCTCTTGGCACAAGTTGCCTGGCAGCAGAGCCTGACCCCCACCTGCCTACAGCTTCCCTTCAGGTAGCTGCAGAGAGTGCTAAGGTCCCCCTGAGTCTCCTCTCCTCCAGGCTGCACCCCCCCAGCTCCCTCAGCCTCTCCCCAGCAGCCTTCCCCTCCAGCCCCCTCCCCACTCTCATTGCTCTCCTCTGGCCCCACTCCAGCCCCTCAAGATCTCTCCTGCAGTGAGGGCCCAGAGCTGCACACAGAGCTGGAGCTGAGGCCTGCCCAGTGCCAGTACAGGGCAGAGTGACAGCCCTGCTGCTGCTGGCCACACTGCTCCTGATACAGGCCAGGATGCCATTGGCCTTCAGTGCCAGCTGGGCACACTGCTCCTGATACAGGCCAGGATGCCACTGGCCTTCTGTGCCAGCTGGGCACACTGCTCCTGATACAGGCCAGGATGCCATTGGCCTTCTGTGCCAGCTGGGCACACTGCTCCTGATACAGGCCAGGATGCCATTTGCCTTCTGTGCCAACTGGGCTCCTCTCACACTTGAAGAGCACTAATTAGTAACTGCTGTTTTATCTTCTCTTTAAGCTGGCTAGATGGAACTCCAGTCACGTATGTGGCCTGGGCCCCTAATGAGCCCAACTTTGCAAATAATGAGGAGAATTGTGTGGTGATGTTTGCAGAGACAGGTAAGCTACAGGGCTCAACTCCTCCTTCTCCCTGCCTGGACACAGACCTGTCCAGCTTCTGCTTTGTGCTTGTTTTCTCCAATCCTTTTCCAGTGACAAGCCAATGACTTTGCAGCAACTGCTGCAGCTGCTAGTCATGAAGAGTCTAAGCCCTCAGGATGGGAGATTTCAGTAGCATGTGTCATTTTGTGCAGGTGTCTCTGTCTGCATTTGTAAGATTGATGCTGCACCTTTTTACAGGGCTTCTCAGTGCTCCAAGTGAAAAGCTGAGTGGAGTCTGCCTTTGCCCCTTAGGAAAATGTTTATGACAGAAACAGGGGGCTGAAGGTCCAAGCCACTGAGGGGAGGATCACAGGATGGAGTCCTGTGTCCACTTCTGGGCCCTTCAATTCAAGAGAGATGTTGAGATGCTGAAGGTGTCCAGAGAAGGGCAGCAAGGCTGCTGAGGGGCCTGGAGCACAGCCCTGTGAGGAGAGGCTGAGGGAGCTGGGGGTGTGCAGCCTGCACAAGAGGAGGCTCAGGGCAGACCTCATTGCTCTCTGCAGCTCCCTGAAGGGAGGTTGTAGCCAGCTGGGGTTGGGCTCTGCTGCCAGGCAGTCAGGGACAGAAGAAGAGGACACAGCCTCAAGCTGTGCCAGGGCAGGTTCAGGCTGGATGTTAGGCAGAAGTTCTTGCCAGAGAGAGTGATTGGCATTGGGATGGGCTGCCTGGGGAGGTGGTGGAGTGCCCATCCCTGAAGGTGTTCAAGCAAAACCTGAATGGGGCACTCAGTGCCATGGTCTGGTTGATTGGCTAGGGCTGGGTGCTAGGTTGGGCTGGGTGAGCTTGGAGGTCCTTGCCAACCTGCTTGATTCTATCATTCTGTGAAGGGACCTCCATACATCATTGAGTCCAACCCTCTGCCAGAGCAGGAGCATAGAATCTAGTGCAGGTTGCACAGGAACCCATCCAGACAGGGCTGGAAAGGACACATTCCAGTACCCCAACATCTCTCTTGAATTGAGGGGCCCAGAACTGGACAAAGGACTCAAACTCAGGTTGCACTGGAACATGTGCAGGTGGGTTCTGAAAGTCTCCAGAGAAGATTTCACAGCCTCTCTGGGCAGCCTGCTCCAGCACTCTCAAAGTAAGGAAGTTTTTCCTTACGTTCAAGTGAAATCTCAAGCCAAAGTCTCTCTGGAGACTTACAAGATGCATCTGGATGTGTTCCTGTGTGACCTGCTCTGGGTGATCCTGCTCTGGCAGGGGGTTGGACTGGATGAGCTTTCAAGGTCCCTTCCAACCCCCCACATCCTGTGATTCTGTGATTCTATGATTATCTTCTCAAATTTGCCCTCTGGAGTATTTCCATTGCTGCCTGCAATATGTTGATGCCATTGCATGAACACATCATGGTCAGTTATGCAGCCTGGGCTGCATCCAAAGCAACCAGAGATGGAGAGAGGGGATCCTGCCCCTCTGCTCTGCTGAGACCTCACCTGCACTGCTGCATCCAGCTCTGGTGCCCCAACACAGGAGAGGTATGGAGTGGCTGGGGTGGGTCCAGAGAGGTATGGAGTGGCTGGGGTGGGTCCAGAGGAGGCCACCAAGATGATCAGAGGGTTGGAGAACCTCTCCTACGAAGACAGGTTAGGAGAGTTGGGACTGTTCAGCCTGGAAAACAGAAGGCTCTGGGGGGGACCTTAGAGCTGCATTTAAATATCTGCAGGGGACCTGCAGGCAGGCTGGGGAGGGACTGCTCAGAAAGGCCTGTGGGGATAACACAAGAGCAGTGGTTTGGAACTGGAGCAGGGCAGAGTTAGGTTGGACATCAGAAGGAAGTTGTGCATAGTGAGGGCGGTGAAATACTGGAGAAGGTTGCTTAGGGATGTGGTTGAGATCCCATCCCTGGAGACATCCAAGCTCAGCCTTGCTGTGTCCATGGGCAGCCTGCTGTAGCTGGAGATGTCCCTGCTGAGTGCATGGGGGTTGGACAAGAGCACCTTTGTGGTGCTTTCCAGCCCAGTGCAATCTGTGAATGTGTGAAACCAACAGTGCTGAGCAGCTGAAGTCCCTAAACATCTTTCTTTTGGTAAAAGAAATACATCTTTTGTTTGTAAAAATGAAGTTTTTTTACATTGTGAAAGTGAGTGGAAGAGCCACACAACATTTATGGCCACTCAGGGCATCAATCTTTTGTGGCTCTTTCAGTCACTTTCACATTCTGAAGAGCAGACATTAGCCTCTTTCTAACTCAGAAGAAGAAATGATCAATTATTGTTACAAACACTGCAAGACCTTGAATTGCTTATTCAGTCTCCTCACTTTTAGGCCTGTGGAATGATGTAAACTGTGGCTCCCCCAACCAATTCATCTGTGAAAAGCACAACAGTTCTGTCAACTCAACGTTTGCCTCTCCACTGCCTTCTGGAGGGTGTCCAGAAAGTTGGCTTTTCTTTAACCACAAGGTATGGCCACGGGTGTCCTGGGTAAGTCGTGTAAAGCAGTGCAAGTGGACAACCAAAGAACTGAGTTGGGGGGAAGTAGGATTTTGCTGGTTATAAAAGAAATCTGGAGACTAATCACCCAGTTAGAACCTGCTGGCTGCATGGCTTGGAGGTGACTGGAGGTGGAGGTGACTCTAAGACCTTGAAGTCTGCAGAGGAAGCAGTAAAGGTAGATGTATGCTTGGGTCAACTTTGCAGGCCTAAAACACTCTGTAACTGCTTAAAAAACCCTTTCCTCCTCCTCCTTCTCCTCTTCCTCCTCTCCTGTTTTCAGTATTTCCATTAGAAGCTGAGCTTTGGAATGGTCACTCTTGGAAAACAAAGCCTTTAGGGGGGTCGCTGTCAAGGTCTGGAGAGCAGAGATTAACAATATCACTGTCCAGAGGAGCAAGATTTGTTCTTCCAGATTTCTGTGCTGTGAATTAAGGTGCAAACGAGACCAGACAGCACCACACAACTATTCATTAAAGAATACAGTTGAACAAAAGAGAGGGAGAGAGGGAAGAGGGGAGAGAGGAAACAATGAAGGAAAAGAGAAGAGCAGGGAAGGTTAAGAGCAGGGATTGTATCATCATCAGCTGAAGATGGGGGAAGGAGAGAGAGGGAGGGGAAGAGGGAGAGAGAGAGAGAGAGAGAGAGGTGTGCCTGGCCCAGGGATGTTCTGCTGCTGTGGAGCTGTTCCGCCGGAGTTGTTCCTCAAGTTCTTCTGGTGGAGGTGCTCCAATGAAGGTGCTCCGGTGGAGGTGCTCCGGTGGAGNGGAGGTGCACTTTTTGCAGGCATTGCTCATGCCTTTTTATACATCTTTTTAGGCTGTTGTCCAGGTGCAGCTCCCCAGGACACCTTCCTGTGCATTCTGATGTTTGCAGGGGTCCAGCAGCAGCACCAGGCAGGGTCTCCGCCCCCTCCCTGCGCCACTTACCTGTGCATATCCCACAGACACAGAAGCCTTTTCTCTGTGGGGTAGCTGGGGTGAGGTGTCACATCCTGGGCATGCAAACCAGGCTGGCCACAAAGACACTGATCTCTGTTGATCAGCATCCCTGAGCTCTGGGGCAGGAATCTGGGCTGAGTCCAGGAAGTCCACAAAGGTGCTCTTTGCATCCCTGAGCTTTGCCAGGAATCTGAGCAATCTTTAACAAAGGCAATCTTTATCTTTGTTGATTTGAAGAAGGGAGAGACCATCAGACTCTCACAGTGACTTATCTGAGTGACCTTCTGGCTTCCACAGGGTTACCAAGCTTGGGGTTCAGAGAGATGATGCCAAATAGCAGTGGGTTTGAGTACAGTTTTATATTCAAACGTGGCCTGGAAGCCCTCCTTGCTGTAACAGCAGAATTTGTACCAGCCTGAGTTGAAGTTCCGTTTGCCAGAGGCTGTTTTGGCTACTTTATATATGCACAGTGCTAGTCTCATAGCCTCAGAGTGCTAAGTCCATGTGCCAAAGGTTTTTCAAAGGGTTTTGGGGAGATGAGCAGCTGTAACCAGAGGCACTGATAGCACTGATACAGCAGNGCAGTGAGCAGGGGGCAGCCTCTGCTCCTTGGTGCCAAGGGCCAGCAGCAGAGGCAATGGTTCCAAGCTGCCCCAGGGCAGGCTCAGGCTGCCTCTTAGGAACTCTTTGTGCCCTGGAAGGCTTCTCCAGCCCTGCAATGGTCTGCCCAGGACAGTGCCGCAGTGCCCATGCCTGGAGGTGTTCCAGCAGCCTGTGGAGCTGTGCTTAGGGACACGGTTTAGTGCTGAGCCTGCAGTGCTGGGTGGAGGCTTGGGCTGTGTGAGCTTGGAGGGCTCTGCCAGCCAGATGTGTTCTGTGGTTCTGTGATTCCCTGCATCTGTGTCACAGAAAGCTTTTCAATGATCCCTCTGTCGTTGTAGGGAGCAGGCAGGTGAAAATGTGCAAAGGGCTTACATGTTTGACACCACCACAGCCAACTCAGCTGACACTGCACTCCTGAATTCCACCTTGTGCTATGAGGGGGTTTAAGGTTCACCCACAGAGCTAACTGATCCTAGAGCTCATTGCCATTAGGCACATTCAGCAGTTCCCACCTTTGCTGGGTGGAATGCAATGCCTTTTTCTTTTATTCCTCAGTGCTTCAAGATATTTGCTTCCAACACCACAAGAATGCTCACCTGGCATGCTGCAAGAGATGTTTGCATCCACCTTGGAGGAAACCTGGCCAGCATACCAAATACACAAGTGCAAGGTACATCTACAGCCTCTGCTGAAAGGGAAAGGCAAGACAGCACCAAGCTGTGTGGTGCAGCTGACAGCTGGAGGGAAGGATCCATCTAGAGGTACCTGGGCAGGCTGCAGAGCTGGCACCAAGCCAGTCTCATGAAGTTCAACAAGGCCAAGTGCAAGGTCCTGCAGCTGGCATGAGGCAATCCCAGGCACTGATATAGACTGAGCAGTGACTGGTTTGAGAGAAAAGGCCTTGGGGGTGCTGGTGGGTGAGAAACTCAGCATGAGCCAGCAGTGTGCACTTGCAGCCCAGAGAGCAACCAGAGTCTGGGCTGCAGCAGGAGAAGTGTGGCCAGCAGGGCCAGGGAGGGGATTCTGCCCCTCTGCTGTGCTCTGCTGAGACCCCACCTGGAGCACTGTGACCAGTTCTGAAGTCTGNAAAGATCTGGAGGTGCTAGAAGGTGTCCAGAGCAGGGCTACAAGGATATGCTTAGAGGGCTGGAGCTGCTCTGCTACGGGGACAGGCTGAGAGAGTTGGGGCTGTGCAGGCTGGAGAAGAGAAGGCTACCAGGAGACCTTATTGTGGCCTTGCAGTATCTGAAGGGGGCTACAAGGAAGCTGAGGATGGACTTTTTAGGGTGTTGGGTAGTGATAGGACTGGGGGGAATGGATCCAAGCTAGAGGAGGGCAGATTCAGATTGGATGTTAGGAAGAAGTTCTTCCCCATGAGGGTGCTGAGACACTGGCACAGGTTGCCCAGGGAGGTGCTGGAAGCCTCACCCCTGGATGACTTTAAGGCCAGGCTGGATGTGGCTCTGGGCAACCTGCTCTAGTGTGAAGTGTCCCTGCCCACAGCAGGGGGGTTGGAGCTGGATGATCCTTGAGGTCCCTTCCAGCCCTGCCAGCTCTGCGATTCTGTGAACTGGTAATCTCTCACCACAGACACTACCAAAATAGATGCTGAGATGATCTGCTGAAAATTGTCTATTAACCAGGTCAGTTCATGCTTCCTTTTCACTCCACACTGTGAGAAAACAGCCAAAGCACTGCAGAGCACAAATAGAATGTGTGCTTCTAGTCCTTTCAGTTGCTCAGTTTTCCTGGTACACCCAGTCTGTTCTGGGTGTGCTTGCACAGGCACCTCTCACTGGCAGGCATCTGCACTTTTTGTTTCCCTCCCTGGCAGCAAGATGTGCTGGGTCAGTGCCTGTGCATACTCATGGGAAGGACACCTCTGCTGATGTGCTCCAGAGCTTGCTTGTTAGCTACATTTTTAGTCTTACTGCTTGTGCAAGATTTGGTCCTACAGATGCTTACCTGACCAAAAGCACATCCAAAGGAGATGTGCTAAAAGGTTATCCTGTTAGTATCACAGGATCCCAGGATGTTAGGGGTTGGAAGGGACCTCTGCAGAGCTTCCAGTCCAACCCCTGCCAGAGCAGGAGAAAAGAATCCAGCTCAGGTCACACAGCAACACATCCAGACAGGGCTGCAAAGGCTCCAGAGAAGGAGACTCCACAACCTCTCTGGGCAGCCTGTGCCAGGGCTCTGGGACCCTTACACTCAACAAGTTCTTCCTCATCTTGAGCTGCAACTTCCTGTGTTGCAGTTTCCATCCCTTGCCCTTGTCCTATGGCAGGGCACAAGTGAGCAGAGCCTGTCCCTGTCCCTTCCTTCCTGCCCCCCAGCCCTCAGCTCTTGACAGACATTGCTCAGATCCCCTCTCAGCCTTCTGCTCTGCAGACTGCACAGCCCCAGGGCTCTCAGCTTCTCCTCCTCAGGCAGTGCTGCAGTCCCTTCGGCATCCTTGTAGCCCTCTGCTGGACTCTCTCCAGCAGATCCCTGTCCCTCCTGAACTGGGCAGCCCAGAACTGGATGCAGTATTTCAGGTGGGGCCTCGTCCTGGTTAGGAGAGGGAGGAGAGAGGAGATGGGGAGGGGAAGAAAGGGGGAAGGCAGGAGAGGGGGAGGAGAAGCTCCTTCCATCTGCTGGTCACACTCTAACTCACCCACTCGGCCCCATGTCTGGGGTTTGGCACATTCCCCTGTTTTGGGTCACTTGTGATGAACTTTCCTTAATGAGAAATCTTTGCTTCCTTCCAGCTTTCCTCTTCTATCACTTAAAAGATGCCTCAGCTAACGTTTGGATTGGGCTGAATGACATCAACAAAGAGCTCACCTTTCTGTGGGCAGATGGCAGCACTGTCTCCTACACCAACTGGGCTAATGGGGCACCCGAGCATGTGCAGAGCTACTTTGACCTTTACGAGTATGAAACGCTGACAGGCATCAGCATAGAGGTACAGGACCCTTCAGTGACCTGTGGATCTTGGGCAGCCAGATGATTTTCTTGAAAGGGAAGTGACAGCAGCAGTATGATGCTGAGACAAGGCCTTTTGTGGCAGGCTGGGGCTTGGCAAACCACCTGGTAACAACTGCAAACACACCAGAGACACCTGGCAGAGCCTCTGAGAAACAGCAGCTTTATGCTTTCCATTTGACCTACTATGAAATCCCTTCCCCTTCCCCTTCCCCTTCCC
>WBNM01017773.1:0-13085 GCA_013399055.1 Ramphastos sulfuratus | reverse complement strand
GCCCCTGCCATCAGGCTGGCACCAGAGGCACAGGAGCTTCACCTCCTCACCTGCTGGTAGCCCTTTATAATGCCCATGACCTTCCTCTCTCCTTCAGACAGATTGTGTCTCCCTGGTGAGGTCGGATGGCACCTGGAGGGACAGCAGCTGTGACAACAAAGCAGGCTACGTGTGCCAGCTGGATCCCTGTGAGTTCTGTTTCTCCCAGGCTCCTCAGTAGAAGTCTCTCAGGTAGATAAGCTGAATGTACAAACCAACAGGGCTGCCTTCAGCTTTGAGCCTTATTCTGAGCCTCTCAGTCTTTCAGAGCTCCACCAGCCTTAAGAGTGCTATGTGTAGAGTGTGATCTATCTCATGGCTGGAGGAGATCCTCTCCTTCTTTTCTCCTTCTTTCTTTTCTCCGTCTTCTTTTCTCCTTCTTGTCTTCTCAACCTTTTCTTCTTTTCTCCTTCTTCTTCTTTCCTCCTTCTTCTTTCCTCCTCCTTCTTTCCTCCTCCTCCTTCTTTCCTCCTCCTTCTTTCCTCCTCCTCCTTCTTTCCTCCTCCTCCTTCTTTCCTCCTCCTCCTTTCCTCCTCCTCCTTTCCTCCTCCTTCTTTCCTCCTCCTTCTTTCCTCCTCCTTCTTTCCTCCTCCTTCTTTCCCCTTTTTCTTCTTCTTTTCTTCTTCTTCTTTTCTTCTTCTTTTCTCCTTCTTTTTTTCTCCTTCTTCTTTTCTCCTTCTTCTTCATTTTTTTTTCCAACAAATTGTTCATGAGTATGCATAAAGAGCTGGGTTATTACTAATAGCAGACATTTTGCCCTGTTATTTTTCTGTGTCCATGCTGCAGGGTGAGTGATATGTGGTAAATCCATGCATTCATTTTTCCCTCCACAGTTACCACACAGTCTGAAGCACCACCCACAACCCTCCCCTCTGGCTTTGCCCATTATGGTGCCAGCAGCTATTTGATCATCTCAGCTGAAATGCAATGGGAAGAGGCCAGAAAACAGTGCCAAGAGAAATCTGCAGAACTTGCCAGCATTCAGGATGCCCACACCCACTCCTTCCTGTGGATCCAGATGTTGAAATATGGAAAGCCAGTATGGATTGGGCTCAACAGCAACATGGTAAGTGTTGGGTGGATGGGAGGGACAGGAGCTTGGTGAGCTCTCCTCTTTATAGATCTTCTGGATGCCCAACTTGCAGCACTGCTGAAACAGCTCTACCCTGAGTGGCTTTACTGTGCATGTTTCTTGTGGTCCTGTTAGAGATGCTCAAAGNAAAGGGGCACAATCCCCTCCCTTGCCCTGCTGCCCACACTGCTCTTGCTGCAGCCCAGCACACAGTTGCTGTCTGGGCTGCATGAACACTGCAGCCTCATCTTGACCTTTTCATCACCCCAGACCCCCAGGACCTGTTCCTCAGGGCTGCTTTCAGCCATTCCCCACCCAGCCTGCAGCTGTGCTTGGGATTGTGCCTCATTTTGGTTGGAAAGGCTCTTTAAGATCACCCAGCCCAACCATTCTCTAGCTCTCCCAAGGCTGGAGCTAACCCTCAGCACAGCATCTCTGCCCTTCTGAAATACCTCCAGGCTGTGGATTTCAACTAGCATCCTGAGCAGCCTGTGCTAGTGCTTGGGAACCCTTTGAGGGAAAAGGATTCTTCTCATATCCAACCTAAACCTCCACCCTGGAGTGCACCAAATGGAGTTGAGAGCTACAGAACAAGATAAGCAAGAAGCAATAAGTGAAAACAGAAAGCTCTAGAAAAGGTAAGAGAAATAAGGGTGCAGATGGAGAGTCCCAAGCCAGGATGGGAGTTGGACCAATTCACATTTAGAGGTCACTTCCAACTCAAATCATTCCATAATTCTATGATTCTAAGTGCAGCTGTCATGAAGCAACACAACCATTCTGAAAGTCCAAGTGCTTGCTATACAGAGGGCCAAAGAGAACTATTAGTAACAAAAGTTATCATGAGTATTAGAGTGATACTTGAAGATTGTTTTGGCTGTTTCTCACCAGACAGCTCCCAGTTCTAATTTAAATAAAACAGACCAGACAAGTTCTTTCTAATCATAGAATCTAAAGTGAGGGGTTAGAAGGGGCCTCTAGAAGTCATCCAGTCCAACCCCCCTGCCAGAGCAGCATCACCCAGGGCAGGTCACACAGGAACACATCCAGGTGGGGTTGGAAACCCTCCAGAGACGGAGACTCCACAACCTCTCTGGGCAGCCTGCTCCAGGCCTCCAGCACCCTCACACCAAACAAGTTTCTCCTCATGTTAAGCTGAAACCTTCTCTATTCCAGTTTGTATCCTTTTCTCCTTGTCTTATGGTTGCTGATCACCCAGAAGAGCTTGGCC
Organism: Ramphastos sulfuratus; assembly: GCA_013399055.1. Lineage (NCBI taxonomy): Eukaryota > Metazoa > Chordata > Aves > Piciformes > Ramphastidae > Ramphastos > Ramphastos sulfuratus. The sequence goes on along the minus strand of WBNM01017773.1, from coordinate 10,743 downwards.
CCAGCCACTGACCCCCATCCCTCAGATATTTGTATGCATTCATCAGATCCCCTCTCAGCTTTCACTTCTCCAGACTAAACAGCCTAAACTAAACAGTTTCTCCTCAGGTCGAGCTGGAACCTCCTGGGTTCCAGTCTGTACCTGTTGTTCCTGTCCCTGGGCACCACCAAACAGAGCCTGGCACCTTCATCCTGACACCCACCCCTCAGCTATTGATAGACACTGCTCAGATCCCCTCTCAGCCTTCTCCTCTCCAGCCTAACCAGCCCCAGGGCTCTCAGCTTTTCTTTGTAGGAGAAATACTCTTGGTGTGAGATTTGCTAATTGACCTGAGATGGAGCCATCTGATTCCCTTGCCACACTGTAGAAGCTTGTGTTACTTGAGGAGAGCTCTCCCAAAGCCAATGCACTCCTGGGTGCTGTTCAAATGTAGTTCTGGAGTAGCTCAGAGCATGGCACAGAACAGTGCCTGGGGGTTAAAACCCCACAGCAGCACAGGGCTGCTATTTTTTTGTCTGAACAACTCAGATAGGCACAGGCCACTGCATTCCTGTGCCAGAGCATTAAACAAACCCTGCTAGCAGCACTTGCCTGGTTCCAGACTGGTAGCTATCACAAGTGGGCTGACAACTGGACAACCAGGTACACGAAATGGGCAGCAGGAGAACCGAAGGACAACGATGCTTGTGTCTACCTGGACCTTGATGCTACTTGGAAAACAGCAGCCTGCAATGAGAGCTACTTTGCAGCTTGTGAGAAATCAGAGGGTGAGTAAATGGATGCCCAGCTGGTGGGCAGGCACAAGTGGTGCCCCCCAGGGCTCAGTACTGGGGATACTTCTCTCTGATGTCTTTATGGATGCGGGGATCAAGGCACCCCCAGTAAGCTTGCAGATGATAGCAAGCTAGGAGGGTGTGGTGGTCTGCTGGAATGGGATTAGCAGGACCAAGGAAGGTCCTTCTGTACTGGATGCTGGTGAGGCCACAGCTTGAGTACTGGGCTCAGTTTTTGGGTCTTCACTCCCAGAAGGACATTGAGATGCTGGAGCAGGTCCAGAGAAGGGCAACAAAGCTGGGGAAGGGTCTGGAGAACAGGACTGGGGATGAGCAGCTTGGGAAACTGGGGGTGTTTAGTCTGGATAAGAGGTTAAGGGGAGACCTTCTGTCTCTCTACAACTTCCTGAAATGCAGTTGGAACCATGGCAGGGGGGGGTGATCTCCCTAGTAAAGAGTCAGGATGGGAGGATATGACCTCAAGTTGCCCCAGGGGAGGTTGGGGCAACTTCTTCCCTGAAAGGGTTCTCAAAGTCTGGAATAGGCTTTCCAGGGAGGTGGTTGAATCATAGAATCATAGTTGACATTGGCACAGTCGACTTGCTAGAGGGCAGAGATCCATCCAGAGGGACCTGGACAGGCTGCAGAGCTGTGCCCAGGCCAACCTCATGACATTCAACAAGGCCAAGTGTAAGGTCCTGCAGCTGGGTAGGCACTATGCCAAGCACAGCTCCAGGCTGTCCCTTCCAACCTTACCATTCTATGATTCTATGATTCTATGGAATGGGAAGGTTGGAAGGGACCTCAAGGATCATCCAGTTCCAACCCCCTGCCATAGGCAGGGACACCTCCCACTAGCACAGGTCACTCAAGGCCTCATCCAACCTGGCCTTGAACACCTCCAGGGAGGGAGCAGCCATGACCTCCCTGGGCAACCTGTGCCAGTGTCTCACCATCCTCACTGCAAACAACTTCCTCCTAACATCCAGTCTAAATCTCCCCTCTACCACTTCAAACCCATTGCCCCTTGTCCTGGCATTACCAGACCTTGTAAATAGTCCCTCCCCAGCCTTCCTGTAGGCCCCCTTCAGATACTGGAAGGCCACCCCAAGGTCTTCTGGAAGCCTTCTCTTCTCCAGGCTGCAGAGCCCCAACTCTCTCAGCCTGTCAATCCCATTCCTGGAGATGTTTCAGAGAGGCAGAGATGTGATGCTGAGGGACATGGTTCAGCACTAGCTGAGAACGCTTGGACTGGGTGATCATAAAGGTCTTGGCCAACCAAACTCAGTGATTTTATGTTTCTAATCACTTTATAGGCACATTCTTAACTCCAGTAGTCTGTCTAATGCCTCAGTCTTTGCTGTGGCTTGGGAGAAAGCTCTCAGAAGAGACTGCTCCCGGACACCATCTACCTCTTGGCAGAGTCTGGAGATCTGCTGCTGGCTGATACTCCCTCCCACTACCCCACAGGCTGCTAGCATGCAATGCTAATGTCACACCTTGTCATTTCTTTAGCTGTAGCTCCTACTGACCCTCCTCAGCTGTCTGGAGACTGCCCTGAAGCAGATGAACTGCAAGCTTGGATCCCTCACCATGGCCACTGCTACTACCTGGAAGCATCAGCTGGGACGAGCTGGGCTCTGGCCTCCCTTGAGTGCACTCGCTTGGGTGAGAGCCTTCACTATCAGCTGTTTGGGTTTCTGCACCAGCTGGTACCAAACTCACAGGGTCACAGGATCCCAGAATGTCAGGGGTTGGAAGGGACCTCTGCAGAGCTTCCAGTCCAACCCCCTGCCAGAGCAGGAGCAGAGAATCCAGCACAGGTCACACAGCAACACATCCAGACAGGGCTGCAAAGGATCCAGAGAAGGAGACTCCACAACCTCTCTGGGCAGCCTGTGCCAGGGCTCTGGGACCCTTACACTCAACAAGTTCTTCCTCATCTTGAGCTGCAACTTCCTGTGCTGCAGTTTCCATCCCTTGCCCTTGTCCTGTGGCAGGGCACAAGTGAGCAGAGCCTGTCCCTGTCCCTTCCTTCCTGCCCCCCAGCCCTCAGCTCTTGACAGACATTGCTCAGATCCCCTCTCAGCCTTCTCCTCTGCAGACTGCACAGCCCCAGGGCTCTCAGCCTCTCCTCCTCAGGCAGTGCTGCAGTCCCTTCAGCATCCTTGTAGCCCTCTGCTGGACTCTCTCCAGCAGATCCCTGTCCCTCCGGAACTGGGGAGCCCAGACCTGGATGCAGAGAGATGGTAAAAGGTTGATTCCACACACCCCCCTTTTTTTATTTGTTTGAAACAACAGCATTAGAAATATTTTATTTCCCTGCCAAGCTATTCTACATCTGGCACAGGTAAGCAAACTCATAAGGTACTTTGTGCAGCACTCTGCCTTCTCAGGCATATTCCTGCTTTTGGGGCACCATGGTGGTTGCAGTGGTGGGAGCTATGACAATTGAGCACCTCCAGGTCTCTGCCCTCCACAAGGAGCAATGGGGAAGGCAGCAGAGTGTGTGCACAAGACAATTGAGCACCTCCAGGTCTCTGCCCTCCACAAGGAGCAATGGGGAAGGCAGCAGAGTGGCATGCGATCCTTGGAAAAGTTACTGTAGAGGCTTGCAAGAGGTCATTCCAACAGCTGCTCACCTCTATATGGTGCTATGCTTGCTAACCTGCCATTTTCCAACCCTTTTTCAGCCCCAGCAGAGGGACACAGAGCTGCTGGAGTGAGTCCAGAGGATGCCACAGGGATAATCCAAGGGCTGGAGCAGCTCTGCTTTGAGCACAGGCTGAGGGATCCTACAGGAAGGCTGCAGAGGGACTTTTCCTGAGGATGTCTACAGACAGGAAAGGAGGAATGGTTTGAAGCTGAGGCAGAGCAGGGTTAGACTGGAGCTTAGGTTCCTCAGCATGAGAGTAGTGAGACTTTGGAATGGGTTACCCAGGGAGGTTGTGGTTACCTTCTCCCTGGAGGTGTTCAAGCCCAGGTTGGATGAGGCCCTGAGCAACCAGGTCTAGTTGAGAGGTGTCCATGCTCACAGCAGCCAGGTTGCAGTAGATGAGATCATCTACTGGAGGATCCATCCAACCTGAGGCACTCTGCAATTCTAACATTCTATGATTACATGACTCTGGGATTCTGGGATTCTATGAGCCTAAGGTTCTATGGTTCCATGATTCTATGACTGATTCTATGGTCTTATGATTCTATGGTTTTGTGACTCTATGATTCTATGACTCTACGATTCTATCACTTTATAACTGTGATTCTATGACTATGACTCTATGGCTCTATGATTCTATCACTTTATGACTCTATGATTCTACCAGTCTATGATTCTATGACTCTATGACTTTGTGATTCTATTACTCTATGATTCTATGACTCTATGATTCTGTGGCTCTGTGACTCTATCACTCTATGACTCTATGATTCCATGACTCTCACTCTTTGACTCTGACTCTATGATTCTATGGATCTATGACTCTGTGACTCTTTGACACTATGATTCTATGACTCTATGGCTTTATGGCTCTATGACTCTATCACTATGACTCCGTGACTATCACTCTATGATTATAATTCTATGACTCTATGACTATGAATTTATTACTGTATGACTGTATGACTCTATGACTCTGGCTCTATGACTCAATGGCTCTATGACTATGATTCTATGGCTCTATGGCTCTGTGACTCTGACTCTTTGACTCTGACTCTATGATTCTATGGCTCTCTGGCTTTATGACTATCACTCTATGACTCTGTGACTCTATCACTCTATTATTATAATTCTATGACTCTATGACATGATTTTATGACTCTATGACTCTGACTCTTTGACTCTATGACTCTATGACTTTATGGCTCTATGATTCTATGGCTCGATGACTCTATATGATTCTATGAGGCTATGGCTCTTCGACTCTATGATTCTATGATTCTCTGACTAAGACTCTATGACTCTGACTCTATGATTCTATGGCTCTATGACTCTATCATTCTATGACTCTGTGACTCTATCACTCTATTATTAAAATTCTATGACTCTATGACATGATTCTATGACTATGACTCTGGCTCTATGACTCTATGGCTCTATGACTATGATTCTATGAGTCTATGGCTCTATGACTATTTGACTCTATGACTCTATGACTATGACTCTCACTCTATGACTCTGTGACTCTATCACTCTATGATTATAATTCTATGACTATGATTATGATTTTACAACTCTATTGACTCTATGGCTCTATGATTCTATGGATCTATGGCTCTATGACTCTATATGGCTCTATGACTCCATGACTCTATGACTCTATGGCTCAATAACACTATGGCTCTGTGACTCCGTGGCTCTATGACTATGATTCTGTGAGTCTATGGGTCTATGGCTCTGTGACTCTATGATTCTTTGATTCTATGCCTCTATGAATCTATGACCCTATGGCTCTATGACCCTGTGATTCTATGACTCTATGACCCTATGGCTCTCTGATTCTATGACCCTATGGCTCTCTGATTCTATGACCCTATGGCTCTCTGACTCTATGGCTCTCTGATTCTAATGCCTTTCAGGTGCTACCTTGGCATCCATAGAGAGCACTGAAGAATCTGACTTCCTGATCCATGCTACACAACCTCTTGCAAACAAAGTAGGAGGCTTCTGGATAGGTCTTTACCGAAACGTGGATGGTAATACCTCACTCACAATATTTAACTGACAAATGCTCTGCTAATAGAAGAAAACTAAAGCTAACTATATTCTTGTGACATAAATGATGTGCCCTTCTGCTGGGAGATCAGATACTGCTACAGTTTATCAGCTAAGGAGTTAGAATGGTCCTGAGATATGGTTTGATTTTAATTTGTGCTCTGTATGTTGCCCTTCAGGCCAGTGGTTGTGGCTAGATAATGCTGCACTGGCCTTTGTCAACTGGAAGGAGAAAGAGTCCAGTGGGCTGCAGCACTGTGTTGAGCTGACTGCACCAGATGGGCGCTGGGATGACCTTGATTGCTCTTCTGAGAAAGGCTTTATCTGCAAAAAACCCAAAGGTAAGGCCTCAGTGACAGCAGGTCATAGAATCATAGAATGGTAAGGTTGGAAGGGACCTCAAAGATCACCCAGTTCCAACCCCTTGCCATAGGCAGGGACACCTCCCACTAGTACAGATCTGTTAGTGAGGAACTGTGACAGTCCTCCACCAGTTTCTGGCAGTTTGGTGTATCCCTCCTATGTGAACATTTGTCACCAGGAATCACAGCATCCTGGAATGGTTTGGGTTGGAAGGGACCTTAAAGACCATCCAATTCCATCTCCCCAGCCACAGGCAGGGACACCTTCCACTAGCCCAGGCTGCTCAAGGCCCCATCCAACCTGGCTCTCAACACTGCCAGCCTTGGAACCTCCACAACCTCCCTGGACAAGCTGTTTCAGTGCTTCAGCACCCTCATGGGGAAGAATTTCCTCCTGATGTCCAAACTTAATCCAGCTGCTTCCAGTTTGAAGCTATTCCCCCTTGTCCTGTCACTCCACATCTTTGTCGAAAGTCCCTCTCCAGCTCTCCTGTACTGGAAGGTACTGGAAGTACTCAGGTACTGGAAGGCTGCCCAGAGTCTTCTTGCCTCCAGGCTGCAGAGCCCCAGCTCTCCCAGCCTGTCTTCATAGCAGAGCTACTGCAGCCCTCTGAGCATCTTCATGGCCTGCTCTGGATCTCTTCTAACAGTTCCATGTCCTGCTTTTGTTGGGGGCTCCAGAACTGGGCATGGGACTCTGGGGGGAGGGGTCTCACCAGCAGAGGGGCAGAGCCCTCTCCCTTGAGCTGCTGCCCACAGCTGGGGATGCAGCCCAGGAGAGTGCTGATTCCTGAGCTGCCAGCACACTTAGCTGGCTCATGTTGAGCTTCTCCTCACCCAGCACCCCTAAGGCCTTCTCCTCAGTGTTGCTCTCTGTCCAGCCTGGATTTGTACTTGGGATTGCCCCAACCCAGGTTCAGGACCTTGCACTTATAAAATCATAGAATGATAAGGTTGGAAAGGACCTCAAAGATCATCTAGTTCCAACCCCCTGCCATAGGCAGGGACACCTCCCACTAGTACAGGTCACTCAAGGCCTCATCCAACCTGGCCTTGAACACCTCCAGGGAGGTTGTGGAGCACAGAATCACCCAACGTGATCACATTGGGTGATTCTGTGCTCCACAACCTCCCTGGGCAACCTGTGCCAGTGTCTCACCACCCTCACTGCAAACAACTTCCTCCTAACATCCACTTTCAATCTCCCCTCTGCCACTTCAAACCCATTGCCCTTTGTCCTGGCATTACCAGCCCTTGTCAATAGTCCCTCCCCAGCCTTCCTGTAGCCCCCTTCAGATCCTGGAAGGCTACTCTAAGGTCTCCTGGAAGCCTTCTCTTCTCCAGGCTGCAGAGCCCCAACTCTCTCAGCCTGTCCTCACAGCAGAGCTGCTGCAGCCCTCTCAGCATCTTGGTGGCCTCCTCTGGACTGGCTCCAACACTTCCATGTCCTTCCTGTGCTGGGGGCTACACTTGACTTTGTTGAAGTCTTTGGGGTTGCCATGAGCCCACCTCTCCAGCCTGGCCAAGTGCCCCTGGAGGGTTCCCTTCCCTCCAGCTTGGCAGCCACACCACACAGCTTGATGTTATCAGTAGAAGAGCTGAGGGTGCTCCAGTCCCACTGCCCACGTTGCTGATAGAGACAGCACTGGTCCCAACAACAACAACAAAAACCCAATTATCTCCCATGGATTGTTAATATCCATGCTCAAACCAGCACAAGCCCATGGCAGGACATCAGTTCATCCCTGCTCCTGGGCTCCAGCACCCTCACACCAAACAAGTTTCTCCACATCTTAAGCTGCAACCTCCTGGGTTCCAGCTTGTACCTGTTGTTCCTTGTCCTATCCCTGGGCACCACCACACAGAGCCTGGCACCTTCATCCTGACACCCACCCCTCAGATATTTGTACACATTGGTCAGATACCCTCTCAGCCTTCACCTTTCCAGCCTAACCAGCCCCAGAGCTCTCAGTCTCTTTTCACAGGGGAGATGCTCAAAGCCCCTCCAGTCATCCTCACAGCCTCTGTTGGACTCTCTCCTGTCTCTCTTGAACTGGAGAGCCCCAAGTGGACACAGCTGTCTTGATCCAGGATAGTTTTTCTGGTTTGTAAGAACATCCATTTCATTCTGCTTCTTTTCTGAGTGCCTTTGTGCACCTCTTCAACAGAGGAAAAAAAAAAACAAAAACAAACCAAAAAAGCCTTTATAAAGGTCATTTCTNTGGAGGGACTATTGACAAGGTCTGGTAATGTCAGGACAAGGGGCAGTGGGTTTGAAGTGTCAGAGGGGAGATTGAAAGTGGATGTTAGGAGGAAGTTGTTTGCAGTGAGGGTGGTGAGACACTGGCACAGGTTGCCCAGGGAGGTGTTCAAGGCCAGGTTGGATAAGGCCTTGAGTGACCTGTACTAGTGGGAGGTGTCCCTGCCTATGGCAGGGGGTTGGAACTGGATGATCCTTGAGGTCCCTTCCAACCTTCCCATTCTATGATTCTATGACCTCTTTCTTACATACAGGTAAATGTGAAGATTGCAGCTTTGCTTCAGGGGGAATTTTCTAGGGAAAGACATGAAAGAATCTTAAATTTTCTTGCAGAAAACAGCAGAATCCTGCTGGAGATGCAGAGCTGCCTAAAAGATGTGCTGTATGCAACTAACCTGCAGAGTTGCACCTCCTGTTCTTAGTCAGTTATAATTAATACCTCTAGGGAAAAAAAATGTGGAAAGGCATTTTGGGATGAACCTAAACCCAGTACTATAGTGGTGGTAGATGTGAAAAGGGGAGAAAGTGTTAGATGAGTGAATGTTTTCTGTTGGGGATGTCCAGGAGGAAGGGAAAGCTTTAGTAATGCATTTTTTACCTGCCTGGGGCTGCCTTTTATAACAGGCATGATGCCATTATTGCAACCTTAATGCTTCAGGGGGGTAGTTCCTGGATAATCTTAGCTAAACAGCCACATTCCTGCATCCTAATGAAGTGTCTTGATTTCCCATGGATATTCACTGCAGCTGAGCCAAGTTGGAGCCTTCTCCAGCCAAAAGGTGAGAGCTTCTGTAAGGAAATCAGTAAAAAGATGGATAAATTCAAATGAGTTTTCCAAACCATCCCTTTTTAGAGTGCAAGTGCTGCTGGCAGGTACTGGGGTGCATGGTTATAAATCCCTCAGAGGGAACCCTGGGTGTCTTTTCCACAAGCACTCTCATGGTCAGTTCTGGGCACCTCAAGACAAGAGAGCTGTGGAGGTGCTGGAGCCAGTGCAGAGGAGGGCAAGGAAGCTGTGAAGGGCCTGGAGAGTAAATGTGGTGAGGAGAGACTGAAGGAGCTGGGGCTGGGTAGTGTGAAACAGAGGAGGCTGAGGGCAGAGCTCATGGCTGTCTGCAGCTACCTGAGAGGAGGTTGTGCAGAGGCTGCTGCTGGGCTCTGCTCACAGGAAATTAGTGACAGAGCAAGGGGCAATGGCCTCAAGCTGCAGCAGGGCAGGGTTAGGCTGGACAGCAGGGAAAATCTGTTCATGGAAAGAGTGGTCAGGGACTGGGATGTGCTTCCCAGGGAGGTGGTGGAGTCACTAACCCTGGGTGTGTTTAAACATTGTTTGGCTGTGGTGCTTGGGGCGATGGTTTAGGCTGCACCTTGTAGAGTAGGGATATGGGTTGGACTTGGTGATCCTGCGGGGCTTTGCCAGCTGGAATGGTTCTGTGATTCTGGTTTTGGGTGACTGAGCTGCTGCAGAGTTAACCCTGAGCTGACCAGCTCAGCAGTGACCCAGCTGGTGACAAGAGGCACAGAGAGCTTTCACCAGGCTGTGTAGGCATAATTCTTCTGTAGATACTACTCTAAAGAATGTAACACATAAATGTTGTGAAACAGATTTCCAAATGATTAGCTCCCATGTCACAGAACCACAGAGGATCTTTGCTGNGAGCCAAGCCAGAACTCAACACTGCACTCAAGCTGTGTCCATGCCTAATCAGGGTCTTCCATTAAATTCTCACAACCACCCCCTGCACACTTTGTCCTTTGCTGCAATCCAGATCCACTAAAGCCACAGAACCCCAGAATGGTTGTGGCTGGAAGTGACCTCTGGGGATCACTGAGTCCGACCCCACTGCTAACCCAGTGTCACCTAGATCAGGTTGTACTGGAGGGTGTCCAGGTAGTGTTGGAAAGTCTCCAGAGCAGGAGGCTCCACAACCTGTCTGGGCAGCCTGCTCCAGGCCTCCAGCACCCTCAAAGAAGTTTCCCCTCACATTTAAGTGAAACCAAATTAGCCTCAGCACCACAGCTGTGGCTGCTCAGCAGCAGGCAATCGGGGCTCAGATTTACACCAGACAGACTCCATGCTGAGGCAAGAGACATCAGCTCCTCCTTCTCCTCCTTTGTGCTGCTGCATGAGGGATGAAAAGCTCCTCAGGTTTCTCACAGCTCTCTGCATTTGTTTCAGGGAAGGAGCAGCATGAAGACACTCCCCCAGCTGCTCATCCCTCTGTTTGGCCACTCCTTTTCCTGGCTCTTCTCACTCTGTTTGGAGCTGGCCTCTCAGTCTGTCTGTACCAGAGAAAAAGACAACTACAACTATCAACACATTCTGGCCACCAAACACCTCTCATGTGATGTTTTGGTGACTGAGGCATTGCTGGGGATGGGTCCTGTGGCCTGTGCCAGCTCAGAGGAGGATATTTGATGGAATTAAAGGATGTACCTGCTAAAATTCTCCAGTGTGGATTTCTTTAACCTTAACTTCAATCCCCTTTCTGCACTGCCCCTTTGTGGCATGCACAGTGCACACATTTTATGGTTTGTAGCAGTCAGGATGTTCTGATGTGAATCAGAGAATCACAGAATCAGGGAATCAGAGAATCACAGAAACAGAGGATCACTGAAACAGGGAATCAGAGA
>WBNM01017772.1:520118-603028 GCA_013399055.1 Ramphastos sulfuratus | reverse complement strand
ACATTTATATATATATATAAAAACTACTTTTATAAGCATGTTCTGTCTTGATTAAAGATTCTTTTCTGGAATTCCATCCTGAGTGTTTCTAAAGCTGCAAGAGATTGCAGTGTTGTAAACACCTGAGGGGGCACACAGACCTCCTGCAGAGCTGCCTTAGGCTAACTGTAGTTGATGTGATAACCAATTCCTTCCTCTTTTATTTTTTCTTTTGTTGGCCTGAAACTTACACTCATTTAATGCAATTATTTCCTGCCTTACTAGGAATTGGCTTTGCCATCTGTATAATAGATCTTTATGTAGCTTCCTACTACAACACCATTATGGCTTGGGCCTTTTACTACCTCGTATCCTCCTTCACGGCGGAGCTGCCATGGACTAGCTGCAGAAATTCCTGGAACACAGGCAACTGCACTAACTACTTCAGCAAGGACAATGTCAGCTGGTCCCTGCACTCCATCTCTCCTGCAGAAGAATTTTATACGTAAGTGCATGTAAGTGAGGACAGTAAAACCAGACAGAATGGTGGAACACGCAGCAGGCTGTGCTTTGGAGGGGGAGCTGGGATGAGCAGTCACGGGGCCCTTCTATGGGGAGTTTGAGTAACTGAACACTTGTAGGTGTAAGTCAGCTCAGGGTGTGTGGGAGGGTAGCTGGTGGTTTGGATCAGAGGCTCCCAACCACTGTCAGCTGCCAGCATTTATCATCGGTGGCATAAGATTAATTTCAAAGTTTTATGTAAAACCCCATAAATCCAAAATGACTCTGACTCTGAAGGCTGCTTGCCACAGAATGGTTTGAGTTGGAAGGGACCTTAAAAATCATTCAGCTCCAAGCCCTCTGCCATGGGCAGGAACACCCACCACTAGACCGGGCTGCTCAAGGCCTCGTCCAACTTGGTCTCAAACACCTCCAGGGAGAGGGCATCCACAACCTCCCTGGGCAACCTGTTCCACTGTCTCACCACCTTCACTGTAAAGAATTTCTTCCTAATACCCACTTTAAATCTGCCCTCCTCAGTCTTCAATCCATCTCCTCTCATCCTATCACAACAAGCCTCTGTAAAAAGTCCCTCCCCAGCTTTCTTGTAGCCCCCTTCATGTATTGGAAGGCTGCCCTAAGGTCTTTCTGGAGCCTTCTCTTCCCCAGGCTGAACAGCCCCAACTCTCTCAGCCTGTCCCCATAGGGGAAAGCCTCAGGACTCTCTGTACTGCTCAGACCACAGCGTGGGACTGCTCAAAGCATGCTTAGCATCAGCATTTGTTAAAAATATATCTGCACTGTGTTTTCCTTTCCTCTTTCAGCCGCCAAGTTCTGCAAGTGCACAGGTCCAATGGGCTGGATGACCTGGGGGGAATTAGCTGGCAACTGACCCTCTGCTTATTGCTGATCTTCACCATTGTGTACTTCAGCATCTGGAAAGGGGTCAAAACGTCTGGCAAGGTGAATGCAATAAAGCAAGGCAAATCAACTTGGCACAGTATAATCTAGGACTGGTTCTAAACAAGTCCATTCACTTGCAGAGAATTCCTTGATTGTCTTCAAGACAAAGATTATAGGCTGGGAGCACTTACTGCAGAGTGGCTGCTGCAGATCTCCAATGCATAACAACAGTCAGTTATGCCACTGCTCTCTGGAGAGGAACAACTCCCCCAAGAGAAAATGTGCAAGCTGCCTGTCTCCAGAGCTTCTGAGAGGTTCCCATGAAGATGTTAAAAATGCTAACAATTACAATAACTCATTATCAGCTGTTAACTTTCTACCCTGCTTTCCCTCACAGGTGGTATGGGTGACTGCCACATTCCCTTACATCATCCTATTTATCCTGCTAGTGAGAGGTGCAACTTTGCCTGGGGCTTGGAGGGGTGTCCTCTACTACCTGAAACCTGACTGGCAGAAACTCCTGGCCACTGAGGTAAAAAACCATTAGAAAAGGGTAGAGACCTGCATGTAGCCTCTCAGTATGTGTATATTTCAACATCTATTTTCAGCACAGAGCATGATTAAACAAATGTCTTAGCATGGACTTGAAAGCCTGCCTTCATGCTCTTGTTTAAACAGTCATGTTGTTCTTTCCAAAACTATGAAGATTTTTTTTTTTTTTTGGAGTCCACCATCAGTGTAGCTTGAACTAACAGCAGGGTTCCCATACAGTGCTTACACAGAATTAGTGATGTGATTAGAAACAAACCAAGTGCCCAAAGAGCCTTTCACTAGTGAAATAGTGACCAGCCTGACATTGAGCAAGAAGCTCTGGTTGTTGCTGCATGGCAACAAAACCTTTTACCTTAGAGAGGCACACTGAGCAAACTAAATTTACTAAGCCCTAACAACTGGTGCAGCTGCAATTTTATTGACTGTGAGGGGACCATTACAGGCTTGGGCAGGTTTTTCTACAGCTCAGGTGTTCACAGTTGCCTGTCTTTAGATAGTGCAGGTCACCAGAGTTGAAACTTCTTATCTCTGTCCTGTGACAAGTGTTGGCAGAGAAGCCTAAGGAGATTCTCTGCAGCCACCAGCTCAGACATGGCTCAGTAATGCATGCAAGTGCATGTGGGGCAAGGACTAAATTAGTTAGGCCTGCACACACCACCAAGATTTGAAAAGGAAGGAGGAATGAGGACAAGACTGAGCTAACCAGTAAAGCCCAGGCATTCCAGTGCCTGTTCAGCTCTGAGCTCTGTGGATGACAATGTAGTCCATCAGGCTCAAAGCTGCACTTCACTGCCTGTGAAAGTATCTGATGAGGAAGGTGATGGAAGAACCCCAAAGCAATAAATACTACAAATACCAAGATTAAAAATTCTAATGTTTGCAAGTCTGCTACTGCCCAGCTGATATGGAGAGCTCTGAATGCAGAGGAAATGAAAAGACACCAGCCTCTGATAAAGCAGCATCTTCAATAAGGGGCCACAGCTTCTGAAAAAGCAATAAAGGGCACTGACATTGCTTTGGGTGTATCTGAAGTGAGGACAACAGATTGTGATCTGTGTGCTGGACGATGGCAGAGCTCTGTCTGTGGACGATACAGGATGGCCTCACGCGATGGAAGAGAATATTAGAAATGAGTGGTAATGAACTCCATGTTTCAGTCAAAAGAGGACAAATGAGTGAGGACTTTCACCTTCAGAATGAGAGCTGATACTGCACTTAGGAACACAACTCATTAAGGCTGTGGCCACTTTTCAAGTACAACAGGCTTTTTGTTACAAGATCATCACACTTGCATCTGTCAAAGCTGAACTGAGTGCTAAGGACTAGAACTGCATCCACACTGCCAAATGTATTTCCATGTATCTAGGAAAAATCTGGGCAGTGATCACTTACTGCTTAGCCTGGAAGGGACACAGCCAGACACAGGAATATTCCACAGCACAGAGTGTGGAGGAAGATGAGCCAAGGGCACTGAAAAACCATGGGCAGAAAGTTCTCTGTACATTGCAAAAACTGTGTTAAACTGATTACAGGCAGCTCATTGTCAGTTTAGCTAAGATGCTGTCAGGAGTGGAACCTGTAAGTGTAGAGATACAAGAAGCACTGCACAGGCACTAACGTTGGTATAGGCTTGATACTAGGAGGAAGTTCTTCCCAGAGAGAGTGATTGGCATTGGAATGGGCTGCCCAGGGAGGTGGTGGAGTCACTGTCTCTGGAGAAAAGCCTGGATGGGGCACTTAGTGCCATGGTCTGGTTGATTGGGTAGGGCTGGGTGGTAGGTTGGGCTGGATGAGCTTGGAGGTCTCTTCCAACCTGGTTGATTCTATGATTATCCTGGATGTTTACAACTCTCTCAGATCTACAATAAATATTCACATTTCAAGACATTCTCTTAATAAAATATTTGTTGCACCAGAGCTAGAGTGTAGGCAGACAGTGAAACATATTTTTGTAGGCCTAAGTGATAATCTGGAGATGCCAAACTCATTCAATCTGCTTCATGTAATTTTTTTCTTGATCTTCAATGTTTTTCAGGTCTGGGTGGATGCAGCAGCACAGATTTTTTTCTCTCTTGGACCAGGTTTTGGGGTCTTACTGGCTTATGCCAGCTATAACAAATTCCATAACAACTGCTACCAGTGAGTTCTACCTTATTCTATAAGTAAAACTGAGTTTAAAAAAATGTAACTGTGGGTATTTAAAAAAAAAAAAAGAAACACAGTGCTGGTGAAAGGCACTGAATTGTCAGACCTGGGTACAAAGAAATCAAACAAAAGCCCTTACTGAAAGAATCTGCAATCTAAAACATTTCTTCTCTGTGTGCCCACCCTAAAAGGAGATCATTTCTACCAGTTACAGCAAGAAGTCTAAGATGTAGAAAGCTGCCACAACAAACCAGACTAAACCCCTGCCAAGCAATCACATGATAATTATTTCACCTCAAGAGTCAATTAGCAAACAACTTCAGAGTTGCTGAAAGGCAATTTATAGTTGTTTCCTTGTTAACTTAAAAAATTAAAACCTATTTATAACTTGTCAAATAAATTCTCAATTCTTCAGTATTCTCCCAGTAATCCCCCTTCCTAAAAACACCACTGTACATCCAGCATTCAATCCAGTGTCAGACTATTGTTACAGCATCTGTCTGTAGAAGATGAAAAAAAGTACTTCCTGGTTTGTTTTTTGTTTCTTTCAAATCCAGTGCTTGCTTTCTTTCACTGTATCCCCCTAGTTTTTCTAGGGTCCATCCAGATGATTAACTCACCCCCATCTGGCAGGAAACTTCCCTTTCTAGCAGATGCTGATTCCCTGATATGAGTTAGGTCTTCTGTTGCAGAGATGCTCTGGTCACCAGTACTGTGAACTGCATGACAAGTTTTGTGTCTGGATTTGTCATTTTCACTGTGCTGGGATACATGGCTGAGATGAGGAACGAAGATGTATCCGAGGTTGCCAAAGACACTGGTAGGCTTCACTTTTTGTACACAACTCTCCAACTGCTGCTAAGATAGAATATATTGCTTTGTTATCTTCTGGATTGAGAACAGCCCAAATTGTGCAAGCTATGTGGCTTATAATGCAGGATATTGACTTACTTTATGCTAAGGGCACTGTTATACAGTACAGCTAAAGAATTATCCCATGAAGACAGTGCCTAGGAGTGACACTGCATGCAGCTTCACAGACATGGTGGTGACACCACACTGCAAAACAGCCTGGGGGAGAAGTTTCCCCTTGGAAGGCAACATAGTGCAGTGAAACCTCCTCACAGCAGCACTGCCCTAACAGTTATCCCCAATTCTCTGTTCTGGTATCAGGACCCAGCCTTCTCTTCATTACTTATGCTGAGGCCATTGCAAACATGCCTGCTTCCACTTTCTTTGCCATCATCTTTTTCCTGATGTTACTCACGCTGGGATTAGACAGCACGGTGAGTAGACAGCTTGGGAGACAGTGCACCTGTCAGATAGATGGTGCATGGCCTTACCCCTGCAAACATCAGAAGAAACACAATTCCAGATATTGCACTGTCACTAAAGGGCTTAAAGCAGGGTTGGCATCTCTGTGTGCCTTCTGGAAGACAGCAACTATGACTCCAGTTTTGCCCTAAAGAGGCCTAAATAGAATTAAATCATTTATCAGTGTCATACTCTGACAATTGGTAACAGAATTGGGAACACAATCAAAACCATTTTTTATTCATAAATTTCTGGTTGAATGCAGCCTTCCAGGCTCCTCCTCTCTTGTACGTCCAAACTTACAAAGCAGTTATTAAATTCTGGAGGGTTTTTTCACACTAACTGCATTTAAAAGGTGGGAACTGGAGGTAGCCTTCTTGACAGCACTGCAAAAAGGGAGATGTTCTAAAAACCTTGCCCTGTGAGCCTGTTTCTACAGACTGAGAACCAGCTCCTTCCAGGACAGCTAAACTCAGCTGATTTCACAATTTTGGTTCTACTGAGCCATCTACCACTTCCTGGCATCCTATTCCATGTAATGCAGCACTTCTTTGGGCTGAGAGGGACTTCCTACAGATACAGGAAGCCTAAATCTCCACCTTGAAGAGTTTAAAGGTTCCAAACAAAGACTCCCTAAACAACGGTAACACCAACTCCCCAGGCAGAATAAAGCATCAGTGGTTCAAGGCTTTAAAGCTCCTTTAAACACATAGTTCAAAGCACCTAAAACTGCCCTGTTTTCTACTGATTTGTCCATGCTTTTCAGTTTGCAGGGCTAGAGGGAGTGATTACAGGAGTCCTGGATGAATTCCCACATGTATGGAGCAAACGCAGGGAATTGTTTGTCCTTGGTCTGATCATCATTTGCTTTTTGGGGTCCTTAGCAACTTTGACATTTGTAAGTATTTCACCCACTCCTCAGCCTTCCTTGCTGGCAATTTCCTGCAAATGACATCTTGGAGAGGGGTAGCATCTTCTGAAGAGAGCCTCAAGAAATCAGATAAAATCCTCAGCCTGATGAATTTTTTGCCTTAGAAATCTGTACTTGGAATGGATGTGACCAGAATCTCTCACTAGGAAATGTGCTGCAAAAGGATCCTATTGCAATCCAGCAGCACTCAAATGTGCTACACCTCAAAAATGACACAGCCACTGCTCCAGCTGCTGAATCAGTGAGCAGACAACCTTCCATGTGTTGTATGTGGCTTACTTCTGGTTCTCTAAAGCCCCAGCTTTAAACTGTTAAGAATTATGAATTTAGTTTTTGCAATGTTTGAGATGCACTTTGAAGACAGGTCCAGCTAGAAAATGCTGTCATTGACTTTTGCTGTTCTCCAGAAATTTCTAGAACTCAATTTCCTCATCAAATCAGGCTAGAAATCAGAAGCAGTCACACCAAAAAGTCTTTGTGGGGCTTGTGGGATTTCATTTTCATAGCAAGCAGCATTGGGAATAATGAGTGTAATGATCAAGAGGGACAAGGAAAGAACAACACATGGCTAAAGGAAAGAACACATGGCTTTCCTGTGATGTTTCATTCCAGTTGCTCATTTATGTGCAACTTTCTTCCCATTCAAAGCATTTGCTGTAAAAGGAGACACAATTCCTCTCCAAGACACAATGCTCCCCTCCTCCGTGACTCTAGATCCCAAATGGAAAGAGAGCAAAGTCACTCCTTCATTTCCTGTTCAGTAACTATGACTCAAATTGGAGAAACAAGATGCCACCACAAAAGTTATGCAAAAAGCCATTCCATGAACACTTCCCCCCCCCACCCCAGCCTCATTTGTTCATTAAAATCCATCCAGAACTGCCAGCAGGTTCCGTGTTAGCTTTTCTGCATGGCAGCCCAACTGATGTTCACAGGGAGCAAGCAGACAGCCACAGAGCAACAGAAGTGGCTAAATTACCCATCTGTGAGTGCTCTGCTCCAGACAAAGGCAAGAGTGAACAGCAGCACCACAGGACTTCCATCAGGAGATCTTTGTTTCACTGACAGGGTGACCTCATTGCTGTCTACAACTACCTGAAAGGAGGTTGTAGCCAGGTGGGGTTGGTCTCTTCTCCCAGGCAACCAGCAACAGAAGGAGGAGACACAGTCTCAGTTTGTGCCAGGGGAGGTCTAGGCTGGATGTCAGGAGGAAGTTCTTCACAGAGAGTGTGACTGGCATTGGAATGGGCTGCCCAGGGAGGTGGTGGAGTCCCCGTCCCTGGAGGTGTTCAAGCAAAGCCTGGATGGGGCACTTAGTGCCATGGTCTGGTTAATTGGCTAGGGCTGGGTGATAGGTTGGGCTGGATGAGCTGAGAGGTCTCTTCCAACCTGGCTGATTCTATGAGTCTATGATTCCATGATCTCCAGTGCCTGAAAGGGCCCTATAGGAGAGCTGGGAAGGAACTTTTTGCAAAGGCTTGTAGTGATAGGATGAGAGGGAATGGATTGAAGCTTGATGAGGACAGATTTAGACTGGAGATTGGGAAGAAATTCTTTACAGTGAGGCTGATGAGACCCTGGAGCAGGGAACTTGTGGATGCTCCCTCCCTGGAGGTGAGCTGTCCCTTGTCCATGGTGGGAGGTTGGAACTGGATGATCTTGAAGGTCCCTTCCAACTCAGACCATTCTATGAATCTACGAATCTCCTTTCTAGGGCGGTGCCTACGTGGTGAAGCTGTTTGAAGAGTACGCCACGGGCCCGGCGGTCCTAACCGTCGTGTTCCTGGAAGCGGTTGCCGTGGCCTGGTTCTATGGTATGTCCACTGCCAGGGACAAACTATCTTAGCCCAGACTGAACTTCTGCAGTGTTGGATCTCCTCTCTTTCTGCAGACAAGATCGCTGAGGTCTCCAGAAAAAACGTTCAACAAACTCACTGATTACCAGCTCTGTGAGAATGATTAGTAACTGTTCTCTGCCACAAGCACAGCAACAGCTTGAAGTAGCAAGAGCTGTAATCTAGAATAATATAGTTAAGAGCTACAGGAACAGCAGTCCTGGAACAGTCTTTCATGATGGATTCTCTATTTATTTGCTGTGCATCTACTTGGGGCCTTAGAGCAGCCTTCCAGTACCTGAAGTGGGCTACAAGAAAGCTGGAAAGGGGCTTTTTACAAGAGTTTGTAGTGATAGGATGAGAGGGAATGGACTGAAGCTTGAGGAGGGCAGATTTAGACTGGAGATTAGGATGAAATTTTTTTCCAGTGATGGTGGTGAGACACTAGAACAGGTTGCCCAGGGAGGTTGTGGATACCCTCTCCCTGGAGGTGTTCAAGGCCAGGCTGGATGAAGCTTTGAGTGGCCTGGGCTAGTGGAAGGTGTCCCTGTCCATGGCAGGGGGGTTGGAACTGGATGATTTTTAAGATCCTTTCTGACCCAAACCATTCTGTGAAAACCTTTTCTCTCCTGTCACCACTCTACTCCCATTTGTCTCCACAGGCATCACCCAGTTTTCCAATGATGTGAAAGAAATGCTGGGCTTTACCCCAGGCTGGTACTGGCGAGTTTGCTGGGTAGCAATTAGTCCCATCTTCCTTCTGGTGAGTTTCCATTGTCAGCTTTTTCTTTCCAGCAGAAGAAAATTACAACTGAACAATGCAGCTACTTGGACTTCTAGAAGCTTAATTACAGAATTTTCTTGTGAAATTCTTTAGTTGCAATTTTTGGTACACCAAAAAGGCTCAGTTAGTGAAAAATCCAATCCAATGCTGCAAGGTCAGTGAAAAATCCAATCCAATGCTGCAAGGTCAGTGAAAAATCCAATCCAATGATGCAAGGTCTTGTTACTAAATCACTATTTTAAGCATTTTTGTAGATGAGCAGGCTAAATAAGACTTGGTTCTGAGCAACTCCCCTTCTTCCATCTGCTGAGCAAAGCTACTTTGCTTTGTTGCTTTGTATTTACTTCAGCAAAATGAAGCAGTAAAAGATGATGTCTGGGGAGGAAACTCAAGTAAATATGCTGTCAGAGCAGCTGCTGACTGATAGCTTTAGAGTATTCCACTTTAAATGTACAGCAGTTAGTTGCAGCCTTTATAGATCTATAATTCAGAACTGGAAATGCTATCCTGGTGTTTGCCTTGGCAGTATTATTGATAACATTTTAACACAAGTCTTCATTTTCTGATCCAAAATTAGCTCATGCTCCCTTTTATTGTCACTAGCCTCAGCGTGAGCTTCAGTTGGTTTGGGGTTTGTTGGTTTGTTTGGGTATTTTAAATCCATACTAATGTCATTCAGGATTTTCCCAGCCTTGACCTATCTTTAATCCTTCTTCAGCCCTACTGATTGGTATTCCAGCTGAACACTGTGCTGGGACACAAAGTTCTCTCAAGTAAGTGTGTGCCACCAAAGCACACATGTATTCATACTCTGCTATCTTCTCTTTCAGTTTGTCACTTGCAGCTTTCTGTCCAACCCTCCTGAGCTACGGCTTTTTGATTACAGTTATCCCTACTGGACCACAGTAGTGGGTTACTGCATAGGAACCTCTTCTATCATCTGCATTCCAATCTACATGGTTTATCGGCTCATCGTCACTCCAGGAACGCTTAAGGAGGTATCCACAAGGCCCTCTTGCTTCTATCTGTTAGGAAGGAGGAGATCCCTAGAAATGTGTGGAATATTCTAGGGTCTGATGTTCAAAGAGTTGAGCATCTTCCTGCTCTCTTCCCAGCCAGCTGATAGCTAATCGCCTTCTACCCATTCTGAGCGATCCACAAATCTCCCCAGCTCTTACTGCTGACATATTCATATAAAATATTAAATCAAGGAACTATTTTTAAGCTCTGGTGAACTGAAGGCTTTTCCTAGAAACCACACAAGACACAGAACCACATTAATAAGGCAGTGAAAGATTTGTTCTCCTGAGGATACCTGTAAGAACAAGTTTCTTTTGCTCTCCCACACTTAATAAGATTTCCCTGCCATAAATCTGTGGCAGCCTGTGATGATAGCTCAGAAAGAATATATTCAGCTGGCTCAGGGTATCCAAGTAAATTGCAAAGTGCTAAAGCATTAATATGATGTCTGGCAAATTTTGATTCAAATTTTAAGTTACAAACACTGAAAACCAATGCTGTGTACTTCTGTAGCACTTTGAATCTTCAAAATGCCGAGATGGGGATTGGTCTCTTCTCTCTAGTGTCAGATACGGGATGAGAGGAACTGGTCTGAAATTGTGCCAGGGGAGGTTTAGGTTGGAGGCTGGGAAAAATTTCTTTACAGGAGTGGTCAGGCATTGGAACAGGCTGCCCAGGGAGGTGGTGGAGCCACCATCCCTGGAGCTGTTCAAGAAACATGTGACAAGCCACTTTGGGACATGGCTTAATGGCCACAGTGATGTTATGTCGATAGTTGGACTCGATGATCTTAGAAGGCTTTTCCAACCACAGCAATTCTATGATTCTATGGTAACACGAGAACTGAAACACCTCTGTGCCATAGTTCGTGGGGTGTAACTCAAACTAAAATCACATTTTTGTTAAAAATCTCTTTCCAAATGGTTATTACTTCTAAAATTCATCAATTTCTAATATAGTTTTCTTTCCAACAGCGTATCCTGAAGAGCATCACTCCAGAAACAGCCACAGAAATCCCTTTTGGAGACATCCGCATGAATGCAGTATAAGCTAACCTGTTTTCTGAGGGAGGGGGAGCATAAAAAGCACTTTCCCCATCCTCTCCCCTCCCCAAAGAATTACATTCCCAGTTAAGACAACAAACAGAGGAATTTTCTGTGGAGGCTGCCATCACTGACAACAGACACTTGGAAACATGACGCCTCCAGCACATTTATTCAGCAATTCAATGAACTCTACTGTGCACTTCTAAGCAGACTGGACTTGGCTGAGAGCTAAATCGTTCTGGAACCACGAGGATGTCTGTGTGCATGAGAACAGCACTACCCCACGTGTGGGCATGGGGCCATGCATGTAGGATGAGCAGGGCTGGGTGAGGTTGGCTGTAGGGTGCCCTGTGACAGTGCTCCTGTATCTCCCTCAGTGTGATTGTTTGTACTGGGCAATGTCGTATCCGCTTCTAAGGTTCTAACTGCTTCAAGTACATGGCAAAACCCAAGAGTATTTCTGATAGCCATAAACAGTTTTATACACTAGAAACACAAATAGTCAATTCCCTAGGTTTGTAGAGGAGCAGACAGAGGAAGAGGAACCCATCCTGAGCAGCACTATACACAGCTCTGTATTAGTGCACACATTTGGTAACATACTCCTCCTCCTCCTCACTTCCTGCATTTTGTAGATGGTAAAAGTTTCTGTTAGTTGTTTCTTGCCCAACAGACACTACCAAAGCAGTTTTCGTAACATTGTAAACTTCACTTTTCTTTAGACCCACCCATGCCACAAAACCTCATCGTTGCTGACATTTACTGTACTGTTCTCATAACCAAGCCAGACAGTCACAAAATAGACCTAAAGCACTCAAAGAAACTACAGAGCAAGAGGCCAGAAGGTGTAAGCTTAAAGATCTGCTTCTCTGCTTTGATTTTGTTTGGTTGGTTGGGTTGGGCTTTTTGTTTGGTTGGTTTTGGTTTTTTGGTTGGTTGGTTGGTTTTGGTTTGTTGGTTGGTTGGGGTTTGGTTGCTTTATTTGTAAATAATTTCACACCTAAAATTTGCTGCAGCCTGTGGCTTTTTCTATCCTTTCCTAGTACAGAACTAAGGTTCAGAGTAATCCTTTTGGCTAGCTGGCAAAGGTATGGTTAACAAACTCTACAAACCTGCTTTGAAGCTTTATTAGCTTGTATTCTGATGTGAATGCATTTGGGTTTCACCCTGAAGAAGATGGGGAATTTATTTTTTTTTTAAAGGAGTTCAGCAGGACTGGTTCTCATCAGAACTACTTATATTAAATGATATGCAAATTAACCTCCATGCACATACTAACCTCTTTATATTAGATGCATACACAGGCTCTCCTACTGTAACTGCCCCTCAGACCGACTGCAGCTGCCAAGTCAGTTGGAGGATGCCAGTTCTGCTGCAGTTACATGGAAGTTCAGATAAACCTAAGCAAGCATCACTTGTGTAAGACCCCCCACAGATGATAAGAAAAATAAAATAAAATAGAGGATAAAAGTCTCTTGTATCTCATGTTTTACTTAGGTAACGTACTGCTAACATTAACAAAGTTATGTGCATTCGTAGCAGCAGGCACGAAGAAACCTGCTGAAGGGTTTACACTGGTACGAAGAACTTGTGGGATCAGAGGAAAGCAAGGATGGTGTCTGCCTTTGGAAAACATTTTCATCACTTCCACCAAGGTTTCTTCTCCCTAAGGTCAGCAGACACCTCCTGGAGAAAGGCTGCAGCTACTTTAGCTCTTAGCTGTAGCTACTGACCTGAGCTCACTTCACTTTAGGTCTCAGGACCAATGAGGAAAATAACCTAAAGGAGCAAGGACTGTTGTAGAACTACAAACAAAAGACTGCTAAGCTGCTCTTTAAAAAGGAATCTGTTCTTTCGCTGCCAGCAGAAAAAAACACAATAAATCTGTTTTACTGGGCAGTTACTCCTAAGAAGTAGTTTTGTAGCTTGGCCCTTGAGTATATTTGAAAACTAATTCCAAACTTGCCTTCACTGTGAGGAAAAGAGGAACAGGCTGGGAATACTTTCAATGCTGGAAAGCCATTTAGTTAAGTGACCAATCTGAAAATTACTGATTTTTAAGGAAAGAAAATGTGCTCTTCTGAATGCACTGAAAAAACAGATGTGAACCACTGATGTAAGATGAATGAGATGCTCATATGGATCCAGTATCAAATCTGGGAAATAAAGGAAAAATCCTACCCAGCTTCTCCCTTCTTCAGACTGGTGCTTAAGTAATGCTAGGAATTTTCTCTCCTAAATGGGTTAAGGATTTTAAAGAGATGCAGCTTACAAATGGAATTTCTTGCCAGATTTGATAGCTTCATGCTAGGCCTATTAAAAAAAAAAACAAACAAAAAAACAACAAAAAGAAAACCAAAAGGAGACCAAAAACCCCACCCCTTACTCCCACAGACAACTCAAAACTTAACATTTTTGGTCATTTACCATATACCCACTTGCAAAAGTCTCTTTAATCAGTCAGTCTGCTGCCTTTTATTAGGAAGGGCAAGGAGAGGCAACAGAAATGGCTCAGTTAAAGAAGAGCTTTATCCACATCAAACCAAGTGTTCCTCTTTCAGCCTTTGCAAACAAACTGGGACCATTATTTCTACTACTGGAACAACTTACAGAGTAATAATTGCAGGAATCACTGCTACTTAGTGTGCAATATCACAGATGTTCATCTTTCATCACAGCATTTGTAATGGCAGATGATGCATCTTTCATCTGTATTTTTTCAAGACACTAATGTACAACAGCCATTGCCTCTCTGGGTGGTTTGACCATGGAAAGCTGAGTGACTTCTCAAGAAACCTGTTTCCTAGTGGATGAGAAGTCAGCTGAGAAGCCTTGACACTGATAGAAGCTCTGCAACAGTCAATGTAAAATAGGACAAGGTCTCTCAGTTCCAAATCCTCAGCTGAAAAATGGGAATTAGGGACTCAGAGCAAGTGTACTGACAGAGGGTGAAGGTTTGTAAACATAGCTGAAGATATAAGAAGGAATGTAGATATGCAAAGTCACAAGAGATAGGCCAGAAAATAATTTGTAGTGTTAAGACATTTGCTCTTTTCGCTAGGATAATGCAGGCTGAGGACTTTAAGTGACCAGGGGGCAAGGAAGACCACCAGAAGTGGATTATAAAGGCTCTCCTTGTCCTGAATAATACAAAGATAATATATATCCATGTTCTCATTCTATAAAAGCTGAACTTGCAAGGCAGTTTAGTCCTCAGTGGGCTTTTGCTACATGGCACACTGGTTTGAATCTAATCTTAAGTTAATTTTTAGTACCTCTTGCTGGGTGATCAAAATATTGGGAAAATTATTCATTTTTATAATTTTTTTCTTCCTTATACATATCCATCTGAAAACATTTAGAGTAACCAATATGTATCAGGTAGCTCAGTAAGTAATCATCAAACAGTAATTTTGTACCAAATAGGCTGCACTGCAATTAAAAGTGGCTTGAGGTAAAGAAAGGAATTCCCTCTCTTCAGCTCACCTTCAACTTCTCTATCACATGAGTATATCCTGCCCTCTATTCTGCACAGTGAAAAGTTAGGAAACTGATAAATCAGGACCATGTTTGCCTTCTAAGCAGAGAGTTTTAGCTGTACAGAACTAAGTATTCCTTCCAAGTTGTACATGATGCACCTGTATTAATTTATGCAGCTGTTTAGTTACAAGTGTTGCAAGCTGATTGTAAGTCATCAGTATGTGCCTTGTACTGTAAACTGTTACTGTAATAAATTTAATATTCATAATCCATCTGTAGACATCCCTTGTGCCTTCCTCTTATCAGGAAGAACAAAAATAAAGCTCAATTTCAACAAAAAGCAGAGCATCTGTTTTACAACATCAACAAGGCCTTGCTGACAAAAAGCAGAGGATTTCCTTCAGTGTTTTAACTTCATCCCACTGCTAAATCCTCTTTCATTCTATTCCCCCAGCAGCAGCAGCAGCGCACATTACATTTGTTTAGACAGAAGAGCACAAACTGATCCACACTTGGAGTTAAGTGCTTAGCTACTTGACTAGCTTACACATAAAACTCATGCCATTTCAAGTCTTTCTAAACTCACATTTTGTCTCATTACTAAGTGTCCTGAACAAAATATTAGAGAAACACTAATCCCACAAGTTTGTTATTTTTTTGTAGTAGTAGTTTTCACCTACTGTAGGACAGAAGTGATAAATTTACTTCAAAGAAACAAGAAACCATTGTGAAAAATGCTGAATGTATTCTAAAACCTACAGCCACTGTCAGATATCCTGCTTACCATTTTATAGTTTGGAGAGAGTTTTACTTCTGATTATGAAGCTTTGAGCAGACTGGCTAATCTAAAATATTACCTCCAGCAGAAGCAGACTGTTAATAAATGCAAACAAACAAACAAAAAAACCCTTATGTCACACAAAAAAAGACGCAGGAAAATAACACAAGCATTAAAAAAGATCCACACATTAGATCCAGTCTGGATCTTAACACTTTATTTAAGTGTTTCTGTACATCAGGTCCCCAAAACCAAAGCCCACACATAAATAAAAAAATACATGGCAATATGCACTTAGCTTACAAAATGACATTCTACATACAGAAATCTCCCAGGTTATTATTAAGGATGGGGTTTTTGCCTCTTTTTTTTCCCCTCCCACTTTCACAGGTCTGTTTCTTATTTTTGAGAGCATCACTGAGCAACAGTAACCCCTGAAACACCTGCACTTCAGCAGTGCTCACTCTTCCAGCTGGTAAAGGAGCAGGGGCTGGCGTGGGAAGGAATTCTCACCTGACACAGTTTAATACTCCTAGGTCTGCCTGAGAAGCTGAAGTACCAAGGTTAGGGCACTGAAGGTCTGGGTGGACAGAAACAGCCAAATGTAGTATTTCAACTGTTTAAACAGACTAAGGGTGTGCATCAGGTGATGGAAGAATCCATTTCAAAAGTTGTTCTATTCTGGCACAAAGAGTTTCTTAAATGAAAGCCAGAAATAAATAACTGGGATACACCTTTCCTTCTGTACAGAGTCCATGCAGCAGTGGCTTTTCCTCTTGGTTGGCAGATCAAGTGGTTCTGTCCACCACAGGGACATTAATCCTCTTCCTTCTCAATGTAAGGCTTGGCACCGACCCGTGCCATCTGCCTCTGCAGGTAGCGGTCCCTCGCTGACATGACAGTCTCCTCATTGCTCCGCTTGGCAAATTTGCTCCTGCTCTCAAGTTTCTGTTTCTGTTCCTTCTCCTCTTTCTCCCCTTCTTCTCCAGTGTTACGTTTCTGTGCAGATGAGCTTCTAGAGCTGGATCTTCCCTTCTCCTCCACTTCTCTCTCTCTTCCCTTTCTCTCTTTTTCCAGCTCAGGCTCTCCATCCTTTTCTGAAGAGGCAGGAGTACTTCCCCTCCGCTCTCTGTATTTCTTCTCATCACTACTGTATTTCTCCCTCCGCTCCTTCACATGATCTTCCTTTTCTCTGTATTTCTCTCCTCTCTCCTCTCTGTCATATCTATCCTTACCATTTCTCGTTCTCTCTTTCTCCCGTTCCTTTTCTGAGCCCTTCTCTTCTCTCTCCTTTGCCTTCCTATATTCTCTGCCATGTCCCTCCCTCTCTTTTCTTTCCTTCCCCCTTTGTTTGTCATCTTGCTCTTCCCTCCTTCTGTAGTTATCTTTGTTACTGTGATCCCCATGTCTGTGTCGCTCTTCCTTTTCCCTTTGGTGATCCTTTTCGTGGGTCCTGCTTCTCTCATAATCTTTGTCCCTGTACTGTTCATCATTTCCCCTTCTGCTTGGCCTGCTCTCTCCCCTCTTTGCGTGATGGTTTGTTTGGGCTTTCATGTGCATCTCTTCCTCCACGCTGGATGAGCTTGGAGATCTGGAATGCCTCTGACTCTTGTGACGTTTACTCTCCTCCTCGCTGCTCACTGAGCTTGCTCTCCTTTTCTTCTTTTTCAGATTTGTTTTACTACTTTTGTGTCTCTTATCATCATCACTACTATCAGTTTCTAGGTCAGTGTCAGCATCTGGATTATTCTCTTTCTTAGCAGTAGGCTTCAGTCTTTGTTTTTCATGTGGGCTTTTGCTCCTTTGGTTGGATTCATCATTACTGTCAGGTTTTTCTTCTTTTATCCTACATTTATTAATATGTTAAAAAAAAAGAAAAAAAATTACACAGCCTGAAATCTCACTCTTTACTGCAAACTTGGGATTTGGTTGGGACTTAAGCAACTTTACTCTGCTGCGGGAAGACCTCACCTGGAGTACTGCGTCCTGCTCTGGTGCCCTCAAAACAAGGACAGGGACCTGATGGAGTGGGTCCACAGGAGGGCCATGAAAATGATCAGGGAGCTGGAACACCTCTGCTATGAGGACAGGCTGAGGGAGCTGGACTTGTTCAGAGAAGGCTCCAGAGAGACCTAATAGCAGCCTTCCAGTACCTGAAGGAAGTCTACAAGAAGGCTGTAGAGGGACTGTTTACAAAGGTCTGCAGTGATAGGACAAGGGTCAACAGCTTGAAATTAGAGAAGAGGAGATCTAGTTTGGATGTTAGGAAGAAATTTATGAGGAGGGTAGTGGAACAGGTTGCCCAGGGAGGTAGTTGAGGCCCCATCCTTGGAGATACTCAAAAGTCAGGCTCGACAGGGCTCTGGGGAACCTGATCTGATGGAGGATGTCCCTGTTCACTGCAGTGGGGCTGGACTAGATGACCTTTGGAGCTCACTTCCAACCCAAACCATTCTATGATTCTATGAATTAAGTTTCTGCTGTAAAATCTAAGCAAGCAAATCTACCTGTAGCTCAGCTTCCAGGAAACACATCTCCTTCACCATATTTATCCTCAGCTACATAAATAATTCAGTCTTATCTCATTATTTTACTTTGGAATGTGCATATATTTAGATTTTTAAATATTCCCATTGGATTTCCTATATATTTAATTAATATCCTTTTACCACAGCATCAATACTAATATAATTTATTTTTTATGAAGCTGTAAAATGTGGAGTAAGCACAANTTTTTCATGTGGGCTTTTGCTCCTTTGGTTGGATTCATCATTACTGTCAGGTTTTTCTTCTTTTATCCTACATTTATTAATATGTTAAAAAAAAAGAAAAAAAATTACACAGCCTGAAATCTCACTCTTTACTGCAAACTTGGGATTTGGTTGGGACTTAAGCAACTTTACTCTGCTGCGGGAAGACCTCACCTGGAGTACTGCGTCCTGCTCTGGTGCCCTCAAAACAAGGACAGGGACCTGATGGAGTGGGTCCACAGGAGGGCCATGAAAATGATCAGGGAGCTGGAACACCTCTGCTATGAGGACAGGCTGAGGGAGCTGGACTTGTTCAGAGAAGGCTCCAGAGAGACCTAATAGCAGCCTTCCAGTACCTGAAGGAAGTCTACAAGAAGGCTGTAGAGGGACTGTTTACAAAGGTCTGCAGTGATAGGACAAGGGTCAACAGCTTGAAATTAGAGAAGAGGAGATCTAGTTTGGATGTTAGGAAGAAATTTATGAGGAGGGTAGTGGAACAGGTTGCCCAGGGAGGTAGTTGAGGCCCCATCCTTGGAGATACTCAAAAGTCAGGCTCGACAGGGCTCTGGGGAACCTGATCTGATGGAGGATGTCCCTGTTCACTGCAGTGGGGCTGGACTAGATGACCTTTGGAGCTCACTTCCAACCCAAACCATTCTATGATTCTATGAATTAAGTTTCTGCTGTAAAATCTAAGCAAGCAAATCTACCTGTAGCTCAGCTTCCAGGAAACACATCTCCTTCACCATATTTATCCTCAGCTACATAAATAATTCAGTCTTATCTCATTATTTTACTTTGGAATGTGCATATATTTAGATTTTTAAATATTCCCATTGGATTTCCTATATATTTAATTAATATCCTTTTACCACAGCATCAATACTAATATAATTTATTTTTTATGAAGCTGTAAAATGTGGAGTAAGCACAAAATTAGAGTCACATTCTTTTATGAAACATCATCCTATGACTTCTATGCTCACTATCTTACCTTTAGTCTCCTTCATGATTCAAAATACATAATTTAACACAGATTGCCAAGTATTATGTAAGCCAAAGTAAATAAAGGGTAGTATAACACCTCTTGATACCTTTTAAATGACATCACTCTCCTGTTCCTGTCAATTATCAGCTGTGTAAAGCACTCTACCAGTGTCTCACTACTCTCTACTTCTTATGGTGCTTCAGTGAATCTGGACTTTCAAACTTCCAGAAGCTGGTTTATATCCTAAACAATCTGGAATCACCTCCTACCTGGCTTCACGGAAGCTGCATTTGGGCATCTCTTCTTCTCCTACTGTCTGGTTTAAAAGATGTCTGTAAAATCCACTGAGATCCTTCTGTTTGGTCACATCCATGTATGCTGAAAGAATATAAGGTTGGATTCATTGTACAGTTAGACACAACCCACAATGGGTAGGTGCCACCAAGACTTCCATCTCCATCCTAAAGGTTTTAAAGCTCAGAGTGGGAAAAACTCAAGAGCCTCCTGATTTGACCTCACAGCAGATGACACTTTGAGCAGGAGGCTGGAACAGATGACTTTCAGAGGTCCATACCAACCTGATTTAACTTATGATCCTATTCTTTACCCCTGTTCTCAAGGACACTGTGCAGAATGTCTGAAGTAAGGAGTGCAAGTATC
Source organism: Ramphastos sulfuratus (assembly GCA_013399055.1). NCBI lineage: Eukaryota > Metazoa > Chordata > Aves > Piciformes > Ramphastidae > Ramphastos > Ramphastos sulfuratus. Next base: position 583,362 of record WBNM01017772.1, on the reverse strand, counting down.
ATTGCACAGCAGGCTTTGAAGTCTGCTTTCAACAACTGACCCCTCCTCAAAAATTTAAAGTAGTGATCCAAACTGTACTGACACACCAATAGAGGAGCTTCTTCTATTCCTTTAGTAATGTGAACAAAGGAAAGTAACTGACAAAGTGGGCTCTGATTCAGTATCTGCTGTCTGGCCCTTTTTGGATTTCCATATCACAAGCCTCAGAGACCAGAAGACAATGCTGTAAGTCACGTACAAGGCCGCACTTGTACATGATTTTCTGAAGGCGAATTACTTCAGTCTGAATCTCACCTTCAAGAGCTGCTTCTCTTCTTTCTCTCTCCTCCTCCTCAGCCCTTTCTTGCAGCTTCTTCTTATAGGCTGAAGTCACAAATGCCTCTTTGTGAGCAAATTCTCCTCCTTCCATTTCTCGCTCTTTCTGAATTTTTCTTTCCATTCTCTTTTCTTGCTCCTTCTTTCTAATCTCAGCTGCTTTGACGATGTTGTGGATGTATCTGGGCTAAAATAGGAGAGAAAAAAGGTATCATGCTGAGAGGTAACTGAGGTGGCAGAGAAAACACGAATGGAGATTGATGGAGATGTTGAAGAAAGTAGGCAATGGAAGAAAATTGACAGAAGTCATTCTAAGCTCCCTTCAGTGTTTGACAGCTGTCTGAAGCAGAGTGTCACCCCCGTTCAGGTGACTAACACAGCCTGCTTCCCAGTAACAAAGGAGGTTGCTGTATTCAATCAAAACATTCAGCCCACCTTTCACTAGGATGATTTTTGTTCTGAGTGAAATCAAAAGTTTTTTGATTTCTCACCCCTCTGTCTTCTGCCTTGCAATAGTCTTGCCTTTCTAGTGCTGTAAAGAGTGGGAAGCTTCCTTTTATACCCACCTAAACTGACAAGAGCTTTCAAATGAAACAGAATAAGTAACAATGAAAATATCACTTGTCAGAGTAATACAGCAGTGCTTTGAAACAAGGCATTGGGCTGTGGAAATTGGCTCACATTTCACCAGGGAAAGTTAATTAGCCTTCTGACAGTCCTCCAGTAAGCAGACTAGTGAGTAAAGAGACACAATTTATGCTCCCTGGTGTAGGAACCAATGTCATTGTTATCAGAAGGTGTGTTGCTGCAGAGCCCATGGCCTCTAATCCTACTGTCCCATTGTAACTTTCTCTTCAGAAATGCACAGATATGCACATCATAAATTGGGTGGGAAACTTGTAGTCTGCCACCTTCCAGAATACCACTGGATTGGGACTGAAGTCTCTGATGAACCAGCAGTTTTGCCAATGTTCTTGCAGGATCTGAACGCGATACTGCATGCCCTATGAGAAAATGCAATTGGCAACTTAGCTTAAAACCTAATCAGTCACTTTTACTCCAGGCATACAGAGATCAGACACACAGTGTGCATTAAGGTGCAATAAGGTACCCACCTTATTGTCATCCCCTCCAGAGAGCAGTCTGGCATTACTTTCTTTCTTCTTCTGCTGCATTTCATCATAAATGCTGTCATATTCGTATACTGTGGCATCTTCCTCCAAAGCCTTCTGAATCTCCAATTTAGTCTAAAAGAAAAAAAGGGTGAAGATACCAAAGAAGTAAGCATGAAATTTTAACTGTTTTCCAATGTTTTATTCCTATATTGTAATTTAAACAGATCTACAGTACAAACCCATCTATTAGAACACTAAGTGTAAATTAAAACAGGTTCTTGAACCATTTGCCAGGACTGAGAAGATGAATAATCAAATCATCATCAGTACCTGCACTTACAGGAACTACAGGAAGCAAAGCACCACAGTCAAAACAATACTGGAAACATCTTAATGAGCAACTGTTCCATCAAACAATGTTTTTGTTTTTTTTTAAATAAGCAGTAAACTACATTTAAATAAATTTTACTGTTTGCATTTATAATTTACCCCTACAGCTTCAAACAGATACCAACATAACCTAGCATACAATCCCATTTTTTCTACTTGGAACTAAGAAGTCTGAAAACATTGGTTCTTTTAAGGGTAACTCTTAACTCTGTAGATGCATAATCAGCTTTCTGCAAGAATTTACTAAAAGGGAATGGCTGCAATAATTTCTTCACCTGCCATGGGTATGAAGAGGCCCCACCATATTTTACCTGTTTCATTACTCGTTTTTTCAATGCTTCTCTCTGAAGACTCTCACCAACAGAAGGCTGTAAGAAGAAATAAAATTGCAGAAATAAAATTAATTACCTTAATTAATTATCTCAACACAGCTGATATTATTTTTCTACCATTATTCTAACAAACAACTGTAAGTCACATAAGCCTCTCTCTTCAAGAGTGTTTTCCTGTAAGCAAGAAAACCTGAGTTTACTCACAAGCATGCAATGAACCAGCATTTTCCACAAGCAAGACAACATATCTACTTTTCATGGAAATAGAGATGAGTTTAAGAATACTGCTTCAATAACCTCACAAAGCTGCATAAAATTTCATGCTGTTTTACAGAATTAATCTCTGTCCAAGAAAAGCTCAGAGACATAGAATGTCTGTGAAAACTATTTAGCTGCAATGCCTTACTCCAACCACCTCCAAAAACCTGGTAGAAAAGATTCATACATTCATAGAATGATTTGGGTTGGAAGGGACCTTAAAGATCATGTAGTTCCAACTCTCCTGCCATGGGCAGGGACACCCTTCAGTAGACCAGATCGCTCAAGGCCTCAGCCACCCTGAGCTCTAGGACAGCAAGGGTCAATTTGATGGTGCAAGAAGCCAGCACATCAGCAGACAGAACATGTAGCAAAGGACAGCTAAGGCCAACACTGAAATAAATTCCAAAGAGAAGAATGCTTGTAATGCACCTGCTCTCTCCTAAACACTACAGCTCCTTCAGGTTTTGCCTGAAGGGATAGGGAGGGAAAAGGAAAACACAGAAAACACCCAAATCAACAGAAACTGGAACTACACTCTCTTAGCAATTCATGTATCAAAGACATATTAATGTTCTTTGGAATTACAAATATTTGAGACTACTTTATTCAAAGCTACCTGTTTTCAATGATTTTTAATTCATTTTCTAATAGCCTGTGACATGGACAGTTGCTATTCAGACTATCCACAGTCTTCTTCCAGCATATAAATGCCATCAGAGATGTAGCAGCCACAGACAGACATTCTTACTGACAATCACATGAAAAAAAACTGCATTCATAGTAACCCCCAAATCTCCAAAAGCATTTGTCACTTGTTTCAGGTTTGATCTCTATCATCAGTTTCCTATATTTAGAAGCAAGAATACTGATTAGAGCAGCATGTACTTCAAACATTAATTTTTAATTTCTCAAGATGAATATGGTAGAAAAGAGCAGTGCTAATCTTCCCTAGGTAAAAACATCCCCACTACTGCAAATGTGCTTTCTAATCATACTGCCTTTTATCATACTGCATTTTATTTAGTTTTGTCTGTGAATCAGTGTTGAACTAAACTGTCTTAACTACCTTTTCTCAACCAATACATAAGGCTGTTTATTAAACAGATCCACTCTAAGTGACTGGACTCATAGCCTTGTTTATCTAATTACACTAATTACATATCTCTTAAGAAGCAGAAATAGGAAGGAAAAAAATCCTCCTGCATTTTGGCAGCTTCTCAAATTCTGCAATGTGCTCTGTAACACATTTTTAAAAAAGACAGAGATTTGTAACCAGCTCTTAATAAAATTAAAAAAATGAAACCAACTAGCAGGGAGCTTTTGGCAGCAGGGACTAGGATCTTCTGAAATCAAACAGAATTAGCACCATGTAAACTCTAACAGATCCCCTGAAGAAGACTTCTGAATTAATTTGATGTTTAAAATAATGTGCTGTGACCCCTCTTTCTTATGCCATTAACATTTTAACAGATATGTCAACAAGGAACAATACCAAGTGCTTTTCCATAATTTTCTACATGACAGACTGTAAACAATCCAAGTATTTTTTCATTGGTTAATTGCAGAAACAGGGAACCAGTTGTGCCCTGAATAGATGAATTAATGGAGTTTCATTATACCTTTCTGTGCTCTCTGCCTCTTTATTTCCCCTGTCATCTCCTCAAACACTCTGCCTGCTCAATTCAGCAGGTGAGCAATCTTGGGTGTGACCAAAAGCCAGCTCTGTGCTGTGTCAGTCAACAGTTCCTCCTCAATACTGAGGAAGATTAAACCCACAAATTCTCATCTGTAGCTGTGCTTTTCCACAGCTGCCCATTGTCATGATGACCACAGGGATGCAGTGTCTTTGGGCCCTCTGCCACCCCCCAAGGATGGCTAAGGCTGTTAGTGAGCTCACAAGTCATAAAGGACTTACTAAGGAGTACACACAGTGATCACTTCTAACAGAGCTTTTTCTGCTGTGCAAACCATAAGTAACAAAAAGAGGTAGTATCTGAGAGGAGCACCAAGTTGATTTTACTGTCATCTAGAAAAGCTGCAAAGGCAACAGCATTAATATCTGAAGGACACAGGGTATCACGATGTCATCCACTGAACTCTAGACACTCAGACCTTCACTCACCTCTCCTAAGGATATTGGGACTTACTTTCCTAATACTGCAGTCAAAAAATCCTGAGACATGGAATATTCAAAATTTTCCTGATGAGCCCACTCCAAGTGAGTGACTTACAGACAAGTGATGATGGGAAAGTGAGAGGTTACACACTGCAACCCTTTATGGTGCTCTAACTGCTACCTGCAGACCTAGATAAAATACTTCTCTGGTTTCAGAATGTTAAAGCTTGGAGTAAAATTACAGCACTAGAGGGGAAGTGTGATGTGCACTTCCATGAAAGAAAAAAAAACAGCTCTAGAAAGCAGCCTCTCTTCCCCAGCTGCAGGTAAGCAGGTAAGGAAGCAGACCACACTTCAGGCTTCATGAGCTGAGCTTGGCAGGCATTAGTAACACACAGAGCCCACTGTAGTATCTGGAACTACAGCCTGGATTCTGCAGCTCAAGGATTATTTGGACTAGACTTGGATATACTCTTGTTTATTTATGTAGCTGCATAACTGGGGGAAATAGACAGCAGAATATTCAGTTTAAAACAACCTCCAAGAATGCTGGCTTCATTCATCTTGTATTTACCTCTGACTTTCAGGATTGAGGAGCTAATGTTGAGAACTATTTAAAATACTGTGCTTGATTTTTACATCTGATGGTTTATTCTATTTTTTTTTTAAATATAATCAAGTATTTTCAATTGATAGGGCAACACACATCAGACCTTTCCCTTGGCTCCTGGGCAGGATGATGGTTCTCTGCTTGCCATACCATCACTATCAGACATTGGTTTTATAGAAAGGTACCTGAAGAGTAAGGAATCTCCCCTGCATTCTTGCCAGAAAGTATGGGCTCAGCAGAAAACAAACCAGATTCTGCAGGAATATGTACAACAATCTTTATTCCACCAAAATATCTGAAACATTGCTTAGAGTGTTCTCCTTGTCTGCCTACATGAAATGAAGGTGTTGATCGACACAGATTACACAAACACAACTGTAATATATGATCCTGATTGCTGTAATATATGATCCGTATCACTGCCACAAGTCCACCTGTGATTTGTTTGACTAGAGTGGCAGTAGCTTTACAAAAAACAAATACTTTCCATAGTGGTTTATGGTGGACAATTTCCTGTTGTGCTGTGAGCTCTGACAGATGAGAACTTCCTGTTCCTTTGTATTGTTTTATCAACTGCCCAGTTATTAAAGGCCCTATAAGCTCAGCAATCTGTCTCACACCTTCTCTTTCCCTGCAGTCAACCTACTCTTCTGAAGCACAAAGTTTAAAGTTTAGTATTTTCTGGAAGAAGAAAATGTTTTAACCCTACCCTGTGAGGGAACCTAGAATCCATGCAAATCAAGAAACTCTTAAAATTAGATTCTCCACTCTACCACTCCTATGAGACCATGGAAAATGGCTTTGACACAACTGAAAAAGTTATTAACATGCAGACCATTTACAGCTTGATACAAAGAGCTCAAGTCAAAGTTCAAACACAAATACCTTAAAAGGAAATTCCATAAATGAGACAACTGAAATGTCTGCTTCTTACAAATTTCTCCTCTCTGCCCTCCCACCACAATGTCCCAGGCTTCCCACATCTCAGGTTCCATCTGCAGTTCCTCTGCATGCCCTGTTTCCTCCCATTTCACCTAGACTAGGCTTCCAGGTTACCTGAACAGAATGGAGGAGGGCTGAGATCACCTTGTCTTTCTCCTCACCAGGAAATTCATGGGGTCTTTCATCTGCAGCTAAGGACCTCTGGTCTCCTCAAACCACACTGGCAATTGCCCAGTACATTCATGCCAGACAATGAATCATCTAAAACTCTTTGTGAAAAACCAAACCAAAAGGAGGGTAGCAAATGATTTACCTGAACATGCCTAGTTTAAAGAATACTCAGGCTCTATTTACCCTCCTGAGTTGTCAGTCCTTCATCTTGGTTGGAAAAAGAATCTCAGACTGTGAGATCTCTTGATTCGTGATGTTTTGGTATCAAAACATCTTAAAATGAGATACTTTCATTCTTATGTGTGTATATTTAGCAGTGAATCATTAAAGCTTGCCCCCATAATGATCTGTATCTGCCAACTACAGCCTGCACACAGATGATCACTAAATATACATGAGACTCAATGGGGAAAAACCCAAACCAAATCAGGACAGAGATTCGTATCAACTCACACACTATACAAGCCATGGCTACCAACAGAAGATTAAGAGAAAGAACATGAAAAACAAGTCTTGTTATTAGCTTTCTTTGGCATTCCCTTAAAGCTTCCAGAAACTTGGAGGTTAGGGACTTCCCAAAATGGAGGATGCACCTGGCCCATTGTTTGACACCAAGAGTATCTTTTAATTTGACTAGTCCATTTCTGGATCCATTTATATTTTTCACCATGCCACAATATCCTGTAGCAATGAGTTCCACAACTTAATTATACATTGTTGGAGTGGAGAAAAAAAATCCAACTTCCTTTTGATTAGATTAAAGCAGTTACTTGGTAATCCCATAACATACCCTGCTGTTCACACTATGAGACATGGCAAAGTCATTTCACTTTTTCTGAATCATTCTTGATTTTACGAACATCCTCTGGAATTCTTCCTCTCCATTTCCTTTTTCCTCTTTTCTAAGAGCTTCTTTAGTCTACTCAGTCTTATTTTGCCTGAAAACTGTTGGATAAACTCTGGTCATCATCCATACTCAATACCCCACCAATCTTTTTTCTAGTATCCTTTGCAAAGTTGCACTGAGTGGGAGGTGGAAGCAAACCCAAAAATCTTTGACTGAAAGAAGACAGCATTTTCTGTTTGTTTTCCATTTCTTCCTTTGTGCCTGTTTAACACTGCTTTAGATGGTCACTAATAAAAGACTAAAGTAAGATGGTACATTCACAGAATGATTCAGAATGACTCCACAACCTCTCTCCTGAATTTAGCTCCTAACGTGGTCTCTGTACAGCTATTTTCTCAGCTGCACTTTATATCTTGTAGCAATAAATGAGTTTTGAAAGGCAGATTAAGGTACAGGAATGTATGTTGGGTAATTCTGACACAATCAAGCAACGGAATTTTTATCTGCTGTGCTATAGAGATATTTTCATCTAAATTCCAAAGAGAAAATAAAACCTGGAGCAGAGCCTGTGAATACCACCAACAGGTCACCTCTGAAAACACAACAGGTAAGAGAATAATATTTTTGGAGACAATTAATATATCACAAATAACAGTAAGGCAGAATGGAAACTTATTTCTAACCTAATTTGTTGCTGTAACATCTTATCTCTACAAGGTTTCTTAACAACCTTCCTCCCAGTTTTAAATATAGCAACAACTCATTATGAAGGCGAATAGAACCATAGAAGCATAGAATGGTAAGGTTGGAAGGGATCCTCAAGGATCATCCAGTTCCAACCCCCTGCCATAGGCAGGGACACCTCCCACTAGAACAGGTCACTCAAGGCCTCTTCCAACCTGGCCTTGAACACCTCCAGGGAGGGAGCAGCCACAACCTCCCTGGGCAGCCTGTGCCAGTGTCTCACCACCCTCACTGGAAAGAACTTCCTCCTAACATCCAGTTTCAATCTCCCCTCTGCCAGTTCAAACCCATTGCCCCTTGTCTTGTCATTACAAGACCTTGTCAATAGTCCCTCCCCAGCCTTCCTGTAGGCCCCCTTCAGATATTGGAAGGCTACTCTAAGGTCTCCTGGAAGCCTTCTCCAGGCTGAAGAGCCCCAACTCTCTCAGCCTGTCCTCATAGGAGACCTGCTCCAGCCCTCTGATGATCAATAATTAAGAAGTGTATTGGACATAAGTAACTGTAATCACCTGGTTTACTTTTTCCCCACTAACAATGTATTTCAAGAAAATGTCCATCTCAGATCTTGTTTCTTATGAACTAACCCAAAGACCATCCTCATCAGTGTCAAAATCCATTAATGTACTTAGCCAGAGGAAAAAAACCTTTCAAATTCTTTCAGCAAGGGTATAGGCAAAAAAAATCTTACTGAAATGTGCATAGTAATGTATTTAAAAAAAAAAAAAGGAGCAAAAGTTTTGTATCTAATGTATAATCACAGACCAAGTCAGGTGTGCAGATTACCCAGCACAAACTTTATTAGAGTTCAGTTAAAAATACATAATCTCCAGACATTTGAGATTTAGTTCTGACTGATAAGGTAGCAGACAGGAAATGAAACCCCTCCCAAATGCTGCTCCTTATCTTGAAAAGCTCTGAAATTATTACTGAGCTAATAAAGTAATTTTGTGTTTTTTTTTTTTTTTAAATCATCTTCAATAAAGGCAGTTATGAGATTATTACTTTTTGCTGGGTATGTACCATATTGAAGAACATATTGACAACTTCTAAGTCTGTACAGCAGACTCTAGTAGTGAATCTGACAACCTTTCTAAAGGGGAGGATACTCGACCTGTTAAGCTGTAAGTTAGCAGACAGCATCATACACTGTTAGTATTAGACTTGTCAGCATTTATTATTTTGCTTTAATATTTAGACATTAAGAGAAAATGGAGAAGTTAAAAAAAAATGCAAGATAGCTCCATGCCCAGGAAGGTTCCCAGTCCTACACACACTCCTTAGTGACACAGATTAAACCCAGCTCATGCTTGGGATCTGGAAAATGTGGAGTTAGTTCCTTAATATAAAGAAAGACACAAAATCCCAAACTGCTAGAGAAAGTACTCCTGACACTGAGGACAGTGGATCCACTGCCATTTCCATCAGCTATATGCAAAGAAAGCCTCTCTCTAGAGCCACAGTCCCAGCTATGAACTCAAGAGGAGAGATGTACCTCCTCACAGCACTGAGGAGAGCAGCTGAGTGAGGAAAGGAATCAGATTTAGGACATCTTCTTGTTCTGTTTCTTGTAACCCCTAAAAGCTTCCCTGAGGCATTTTCATGTTGACAGGATATCACTAGGGAGGCCCTCAACCTTCTCAGGCACTGTATAAAGGGAGCTCAGACACCTTCAACAGCAGCAGCATTCTGGATTCTGGAGCCAGGCACACAAGAATGCCAGAGTCAGCCTGTGACATCCAAGGAACAACTGCTGTTTCATTAAGAAACATTTTAAAAATAATGTTTGGATAATAGGAGTCAGAAACTGACAAAAACTATTTGATGCTTTACTAGCATTGTTTTTTTCAACCACACAGAATAGCACCGAGTGAAGCTCTAGAGCAGGAAGAATATTTTTCTAACACATGTTCTGTTTCTAAATTTCAACTCCTTAAATGTTAATATTCTAAACTGTGGGCATATGAAAAGATTCCTTTCTGGGTTTTGTGGGGAAAAAAATAACCATGCACATCATGCCCTTATGATTAAATTATCACAAGTAATTCCAGATCACTAAGACCCACTACCCTGTAACGTTATGTCAAGAAAGCAATATCCATGTGGAGGATTCATCTCCACAATCCTGAATTTCTGTTCTTTAACTATGAGGTTCCTGGCTTTAAATCCTTCCAGAACTCTCCTTTAGAAGTTGGGTTTCTGTAAGGTAGTCAAACCAACCTTTATACCACACCATTCTTGAATGCTCCCCACACTCAGAGCAGAGTATCCAGCAGTGTAATTTGTATAGTGTACAGCACCCTCTACTGGGGCAAGGAGAAGAGAAAGGTTGGAAGGTAATATTTTTAAAAAATAATAAAACAGTAAGAAGAGGTTATTGATAAGAGCACTCAGATCATCAGGCAACACAGCTGTGCACATCACAGACTATCAGCTCAGCGACCACAGTAAAGTTGTGCATCGTTCAATTTAAGTGTCACAGGTATTGGGAGTACTTCCAGAACTACAGGCAATTGTTATTGCTTACCCTTGGGGGGTTGTGATGTAGAAGGTTCGGATTGTACAGCTTTGCTTTTGTTTACATCACATTTGTGAACATCAGAAATCAGCTACAGCAAATTCAAGTGGAATGAGCTGAAGGATGTAACACGCTCACGAACTGCACTTTAAAGTTGCTATCTGAGTTGATTACCACTGGTCTTCCTATTTGCAGACACATTTAGCAGCAGAAGCCAACAAATTTCTTTCCAAGCTAGATACTGCTAACTCTTGGAGACAGGTTGCCACAGTGATGAACTTGTTGAAAGAGCTGAAAGTAAGTTAACACTCCAGTCATCACTGCCGTGTAACTTGCATTAAAGAAAACACAGATCATGTTTCACACTCAAATCCAAAATAATGACACCTATTTTAGTGACACTGATATAAGCTGATGCAGGAATTAATGGTTGGAAAGAATAATTTGCAAAATATGTGTAAAATTCCAGCAGAAAACTGTTGAACTGACCTCTTCATCGGAGTCATCTGCAAACACTGAGAGTTTCTCCGAGACAAGGTTTTTCTGTGGCAATTTTTTGGGCATAATGAGCCCATATCTAGAGGAAATAAAAGGAATTATTTTTAACATTACTTAGAACAAAAGACACAGCACGTTCCAAACAAAAAAAACCTACCATTCTCAAGTTCAAAAATAAAAGATCAGCATTAAGTATAGCTCTGAGCAGCTTCTGCAGCAATGCACTCAAGCTTTGCCACATGTCTGCCAGCTCCTCCTGTGGCTATTGCTGCCTTCTTCCATGCAAAGGTTCTGGGATGCAATGAGCTTCCTAAGTTAGGTCACAAATCCCTCTTGTTCATAGTTCACGTGATCTTTTTTTTCTCCCTTGGAGAAGAAATTGCTACTGTTTAACGTGCAGAGACTTAGTCTACACTAGCCACTCCTTAACTATGTTTCACGGAATCATTTAGGTTAGTAAAGACCTTTAAGATCACTGAGTCCAACCATTAACCTAGCACTCCCAAGTCTGCTGCTAACCATGTCCCTCAGCACCACGTCTACATCTATTTCAAATATCTCCTCGGATGCTGATTTCACCACTGCCCTGGGCAGCTTATTCTAGTGCTAGACAAGCCTTTCAGTAAGGAAATTTTTCCTAATGTCCAATCTAAACCTTCACCGGTGCAACTTGATGCCATTTCCTGTCGTCCAATCACTCCGGAGAAGAGTCCAACGCCTATACCTGGCTCCAGCCTTCTTTCACAGGGTTGCAGAAAATGAGGTCTCCCCTCGACATCCTTCAATATCAACACAAAACTGGCCACTCTGAGATTAGAACCCATTTGATCTGTTCTAGGTCATATCACGTTGACAAAGTGACTGTTCTCCAAGATGAATGCGTTAATAGCAACAAAATACGCAGTACGAAACAGTGCCCAAGGAAGGAACACTTTTGCCGAGGCAGCAAGAAGTGCTTCTTGGCAATATAAACCACCGACCCAGAGACAGCTACGGCAAAAGATTTACAGTCTGCTGATGTCATGCGAACATCAACTAACTACATACACAGAGCTCTTCTGCTGACACGACCAGAGTCTGCTCAGAAACACTTTCACGATTTCGGTACCGAGCAATCTCTGCACCAGGAATTTCTCCCCCACCTGCCTTTCCCTGAGCTCATCGCTAAGCTGGCAGCTCGCCACAGCGTGCAGCGCTGAGTGCAGGACTCCGCGGTGGCCTAGGGACATCACCGTTGTGACGAGCGAGGTGCTCTGAGCCCGCCCCCGAGCAGCTCCCCCTGACCCGGCTGCCAGGAGCCGACAGCTACAAACGGCCGCTGCAGCGCACCGCGTCTGCCGGTGCTGCGGGGGCGGAAGCTGCACTGCTGTTTGAGGGAATCCTGAGGGGATTCAACTTCTAAGAGTGAAAACTATTCCCCTGGCCACATCGCAGCAGCCTCCAATGTCTTCCCCTTGTTTTGAGTTTTGCTTTTAATAAACGTAGTTTTAAACTGAGGCCAACACGGCTGCAGGGCAGACGTAGGCCGCCCGGGCCAGGCGAGCCCCACTCATGCGGCCCGGCCCGGGGGTTCTGTCAGAGCTGGCCCTGGCCTGAGGCAAGAGCTGCACCTCCTCCCGCAATCAGCGGCGGCCCCAAGGCCTCCCCCACTCGCTGCCCCGCAGAGCAGGCCTCGGTCGCATCCCCGCCCCTAGAAGTCCTGCGGCGGCGCGGCAGGACCCGCAGCCCCTGCTCCCCTGTCACTCACTGCTTGCTCAACGCCGCCATGTTGTCCCGGCCGCTGCCGTCGCCAAGTGGAGCCCACCTGACGTTCCGCGCCCGCAGATTCCTCACGGCCGAGACAGCCACCTCGAAGGCCCCGACGCACTGCACAGCGGTCCCGCTCTAGAAGGGAAGCAGACAGCGAGCGGAGACGGGCGAAGACGGGAGACGGATTTTTAACGGTCGATTGGCGAGTGGCGAAAGTGCCGATAAGGGAAGGGCCTGTCGCGCGCGGCCCGCGTCGCCCTGAGTGGAGCAGAGCAGAGCCGAGCCGAGCAAGGCCGGGACGAGCCAAACAAGGCTGGGATAAAGCAGGCTGGGCCTAGCCAAGCCGAACGAGGCCGAGGGTGTTGGCAGCTCCTCAGGAGGACTTGTGTGGGCCCGGCATAGGGAAAGGCCCCATAGGTGCCTACCGGTAGCCCTTGCTGCCCCGGGGGTGCTGAAGAGCCCCCTGCCCCCGTTAGTAGTTGATCTAGAGACGTGGCTTGGTGCCGATTAAAGCAAAAGAGAGGAGTTTAATTTCCCAACATTTTATTTAAGAAGTGACTGTGCTAGAAGAAGCGTTATTGGAAAGATGAAATCTTAACTGCCGACAGGGTGTTAGGCCCTAATCTCAAGCTTTTTCCCAATAAGAAAAGGGTTTGGAAGTGTAAGGCTTTTCTGCAACACATCCAGAAGAACTTGACGCAATGGTGATTAACAAACTTTACTTAAAATTAGTCCTAAAAAAGTAATTTAAGAAGACTGAATCTTGAGAATTTTTGCTGTATCATTTTTATGAGCATTGTAGCTTGGTAGTCATAAATCTGTCCCTGTGTCTCTCCTATCAGAATTAATTAAAAAAGCACACTCAAAAACTTCAAATCAGGACTTTAGTAGCTATACTAGCAAGATTTTTTGTGTTAATGTTTGCTGTTGCTTTTTCTTAACAATCCCTAACAGATTAGGGATTACCATTGTTACCATTAGTCCTACCATTGTTAACAATACTTAGTGGCTATTCATAAAAAGATAAAAACCAAACCAAATTAACTTAATATACTGAATACCAGAATCACTAAGGTTAAATGAGGAATTAAAGAGAGGAATTTAAGAGGAATTTAATTAGAGGCACACTAGAATTGGATGTCAAAAGGGGCTGAAGAAGAGGTTTTTTTACTACGTAGGCTCCTTGTGATCTCTGCTAGCGAGAGGCAGGTTTGTAGCCAGTGGTACAGGTACTGGGCTGGAATGGAGCTATGCTGCTGCACTGCTGCTATAGGTACACCTGAAATAAAGCAGGGAGGTTAGGTCCAAAAGCCATGTCAGAACTGCTACAAGAGTGCACAGAAGGTCATCCCAGCAGTGAAGCTCTCCCCCAGTCCAAGTAATTCCACCCTGAAAAATGGTGATGTTTGGAGGAGCGCACAGCTCTGTGGTGACAGTGAGTGGTCAAGCACAGGAATGATGGCTTTTCGTGAGGATTTATGTTGTGGTGTGGTAGCTCTCCGTTGTACAAAGTGTTCTGCTATGTTTTAATGCTAAACATTTGATAATTAAAAATGTAATGAGAAAAATGTGGGGCTAAAATGCTCGGAATGAAGAGTAATTATCCTGCAAAGCTCTTTTCCTAAGTGCTGTTAAAGCTTACCACAAAATCATCCCATTAAAGGTTACTCTGTTGATACAGTGTAGGTTGTTCTGTGCTCTGTTCTATATTACAGCACATGTCTATGGAACATAAGGATGTTATCTGATGTTCACTTTAAAGGAACTCCACAATTGTGAATTACATCTGATCTAACACTGCTCTCAGAATAAATCCCATCCTGGAAAACCAACCTTCCATAACACACCAGCAGTTTGCCAAAGATGTATTATTTTTAGTTGCATCTGTGTCCCTAACTGATGCTCTAGGCTTGCTTCATTTTCCCACTGAATTAGTTTAATACATATGAGAACACATGAAATGGAGCTTGGACTGCATCAAGTGTTTACTGTTCATCAGTAGGCAGGGAACGGTTGATAAATATCCCCAGCTAAATTAACAAGTCTTGTCTACATTTGATTTTTCACGGGGCTCTCAGACTGGCATTAGATCATCAAGGGAGAGATCTCAACAACAGTCATTTTTCTTGCAGAGATATTGCAAATAATAATAGCTTCTTGATTGGTCTGGCACCAAAATAGCCCACATTCATTAGAGGAGAGAAAGACAGACTGAAAACCAGCTCCTATATGTGGCCAGTGAGTGTATTAAGTACCTGGCAGATGGTGTTTACAAAGAGGAGGGCTGACACTTTCCTCCCGCAATCATGTTGCTGTTTGGAGCTGGGTCAGTCCCTCAGGCAGGGCATGAAGGTCTGAAGTAGATTTAGTTGCCAAAAGAGCCATCATTCTTAATATGTCTTTATGTATTACTTGCCAAAAGAACCATCACTCCTAAAATGTTTATCTGGAGGTCTACAATGAGATCACTTGTTCTGGTAGGTTTCAAAGCTGATCAGCTTCCATTTCCTTAAGGCAGTAAATTCTGATTTAAATCTGACAGCCTGACTTTTATTGACCAATAAAAGACTGCAGATATTTAGGACCCTTTATCTGTTGTGTAATCAAAGTTAATTTCTGAAGTAAGAACCTTAAAAGCACTCAGCTAAAGGTTGCCATTGACACTGCTCCATGGCTGAGCCACGTCTGCTAATGTCACAATTAGTTGATACTTACCAGTGATGCAGTCCACCAGCAGCTCGACTTGAATGTGCACAGATGCAGCGGTTGGATCAAAGCAGTAAATCTCCTGAATCAAATTGTCATCAAGTTTCTGCAATGCAGAGAACAAAAAGAGTGGGGGGGGGGTGTGTGAAAATCTGAAGAGGGGTTAGAAGATTAAAGATGGCTAGGTCAAGCATATTGGAAATCTGTAGGTAATCAATGATTTCACTGCTATTTCAGCCCTGGGAAATTCCACTGTTTCTTCTTGGCGCAGGAAGAACAGAATAGAGCCTCAACATTTTGAAGTCTCACCAGTTTACACTGACTCCAGTGCTCAGTCTCCTCCGAGTCCTTCCAGTCTGGATGAAAAAGCAACAGCACAGCCTTGACTATGTTGTGTACCAGAACTGGTGGTTCTACATGGCTCTTTATCTCAGCAAACCTCTCAGCAGCATCCAGTTTCTGGATGCACTCACGCAGGTCCTGCAGCATGAACCGGTGGAACAGAATTCCTGCATTCTTCAAATTTGCCAAGTGTTCTGCCTCTGGAAACAAAGCAGATCTTTCAGGAAGTGGCTCAGANGGGCAGGGAACTCCCAAACCATCACAATCTGCTAGTCAAGACTTACATTACTGACTGAAAGTCTCTGTTCTCTTTGTGATTAACTCTTTGTCTTCTTGACTGACTGATTTCCACACAGCCTATGAAACTTTGCAAAGTGGGTATGTGCTTGAGAGGGAGACAAAACTTGCCTCAGGGGCAAGCAGAGGTCTTCAGACCATGAATGGTTCAGGCATGCAGGTAATTCTGTAACTGAGACATTCTAATTCTTTTGACCTCATCTGGGGCAGTTTTGAGGAGGACATGCTAGATCCCTGAAGGCAACAAAGCACCTTGCTTCATGCCTTTGATTTCAGTGGGACTTGGCTACAAAATACAACATGAACCAGAGTCAAAATCTAAACATTCTGTTTAGCTGTACTCTGCTAAGCACTTCGGCTTGCTCAGGAGTGGTTTATGTGTACCAAAGGTTTGTATTTGTCTTTCCATACTTATAGGAATGATACTTTAGATGTGGTTTCACTAAGATTCCAAATTTCACCCTGAAAATTTATCTTGGCTCTGTATGTAACAATACCCAGTACATAGGTTGGTTCTGTTCCCTCTGTAGACATCTTCACTATCTCCCAGCAGGCAGCTTGGGCCATCTTTAGCATTTTCTGCAGGTCTTTTTGTTCATGAGGTGGTAATTTCTGGTGTTGTCCGATGCTGATATCAAATATGCCAAGAGCTTGTCCTGACAGGTCACGGAGAGGTACTGCAATGTGGTGGTCTCCACAGAGAGAAGTGCAAGTGACCTCTGAACTGTCTGTGCACTTAAACAGATAATCTCTGAAATAAGAGTAGAAAGGAAAAGGACTTTACCATTCTGGTATCTTCTCGTTATTTATTTAGCATATTTTAGTAAGATGACATTCATCTCTGGTTGTTAAAAGAAAGATATTACATTGCTAAAGCACTGTTGGATTCCTTGAACTGAAATGTGCACAGCTCAAGCTATACACAGAAAGGAGACAACAGCATTGTGGAACACAATATTGCTTAGCCAAGCAGTTGCTGAAAATCACAAGAATTTAACACACCTTGCTTTAAACCAGCTTCCTGTTTGTAACAGTGTCAACATTGGCTCTACGGAGTTCTATTAACAGTGAAAAATCTGCTGACAGAGCAAATGGCTGTTCAGCCAACTCTGACAAGGTTGATGTGCTTAAAAGACAAGTCTGTGAGGATCTTGGCAGTGGATGGAAACAGACAGTTGAAGGAAATAAGACTAATATGGCCAGGCAAAAAGACAGATTGTTCTACAGAGCAAAATGATTCGGTGTAGGTTCCAATCCTGCAAACCTCTCACAGCAGATGTAGAGCTTGCTTGGCAACTCAGCTGGTCAACGTGAAGTTTTTGCAGCCCAAAAGTCAAAGAGAAAATACTGCTCACCTCTTCTTAATTCAGCAACACATGCATCTGCACCAGAAGCATTGAAGGTGAGAGAGCTACAGCCAGACACCCCTGCAGGGCTGCTTTGTCATGGGCTTTATGTAACAAGGATCAGCCCGATGCAGGCTGGTGTCTAGGACCAGAGGAGAGTATTCTACTGAAAGTAGTGTAGCCTACCTTAAGAGGTTTTCTTTTCTGAGGAGAACAGGACTGCTATGAATTTCTTTTTGTCCTGTATTATGTGTAGTGACCACCTGGCGCAGAGCATAGTCCCCAGTCTGTCAGAGAGAAAAGAGAGGCTTATCTGCTTCCAAGAAAGGAGCAACCATTTTGAAACTTGGGAAAGGGAGGAAATTGTTTATCTCTTAAAGGGAACTCCTATGCATGTTCAAGTGCAGTGCGATGGTTTAAAGACATCTCCCAACAATGCTTGTGTTTGTTCCAGAACATATTGCTCAAGATGCATTTAAGAATGTGCCCTGGGCCTCCCTCAGGCAAATGATTTAATCCACCCCGAGGCTCCCACTGAGGAACACCCACAGGCCAAGCAGAGGTTTTCCTTCTTTTTCCCAGTTCTCTTTCTTGTGTCATGTTTGTGTCACTGTGCCTTGACACATGAAAAGCACAGAGGGGAGCAAATGACCTGGCTATCAAGCAACTAACAAGGGAACAGTGCAGAGCCCGGAATGACAACAGAAAGCTGCCAACATAAACCATGCTTATCAGAGGAAGCAGCTGAATTATGGCCACAGCAGATGTCATACAGACTTTGTATGACATAGGATCAGTCCTAAATATTGCATACCCTTTTCATCTTCTTAACTCATTTGTATGTGAAGTGACAATCTTCCCAGGGCCTGAGTGCTTGCTGAACAACTGGAAGATGACCTGCAGGGAGGGGGCTGTCTCTACCAGTGAGCTAATTGGGAAAAAGACACTTCCCGACTTGGATTTACATCTTGGCTGCTGATGTTGTTCAGCATGAAGAGCTAACACATTAGCTAAGACATTATTTTTTCCTGTAAAATAACCATAATTTTGACATGCACAGAATCTCCACAGGAGAGCTTCTGCCTCAGACAGCAAAGCTTTAGCTGGGACTTGCAGTGTTGGTTTTTCTATGCATGGATAGATGGCTGGATGGCTGTGAGGTTTTGCTCTATTGCTTGTTATGCAGCTGGTGCATTGAAGTAGGAGGATACTCTTTTTTCCTATGGAGAAGGAGCCATACTTGCAGTGTTCCTGAATTGTTTTACATGGGAGGATGCAAAGAATGAAGAGTGACTTCCTTTACAGAAGGAAACTTCCCTCTCTACCTTTATTGTGCCTTTTTTTTGCACAGGCAGGCACAAGAATCTCAGGCAGTCTTCATTCTTCATAACAAAACCACTAGGAAATCACAGGTAGCTAGAAATTACAAGTCCTTACTAAAGCAGCCTTTCAGCCCCTGACTACTGCAGGCCTTTAATCTGCATACCTTGTCTTTGCCAGGCTCCACCAGGTACACAGTAACAGCATGGATGTTGGGTGCCCTGGGATACAACCAGTCCAGAGCAGTAACAGCCATTTGTAGAACATTTTCCAGTGTGCAGATGTGGTGGTAGGCTTTGCTGAATGCATGAGAAACTCCCTGTGAAAGCGGAAGGCTCCAAATGAGACGGATAATTGCATACCATTGGGGTGGGGAGGTAGGCAGCAAAATGGTTGTAGCAGGTTACTTCAATCAGAACTTTTAAAGCTGAGAAGTGACTGCGAAATGTCCCTTATCAAATAACGCCCTAAAGCTCCAGAGTAGCCAGGTCGCAGCCAAATCCTAAACCAGACAAAGCTCGTTTTCAGTGGCATAGCCCAGCGATTGGTAACGTTGGCTTGCTGCGCTCCCTGCTGCCCAGTTGAGGCATCCACAGGGAGGCCGATTCTAAAGAGCATCCCGAGGAAATCCGAGCTGCTGTGGCTTAGCATTATTCTACCACGTAAAAAGCTTAGTTTCATGGCATTTTATGGAAACAACAAAATGTGAGGTTCAGATCTTCAAATCTTCAAGAAATAAAAGCCATTGTTTAGAGCCTTTGCACAAAAGCGGAATTAACTTGTCAGGAGAAGCTTAAATTATTATTGAAGTGATATCTGATAATCAGATACAGGTAAGATGCTAATCAGTAGGATGCTGATAAAGTGTTCTGCTCACTCCATTTTCACTATACACAGTACAAGTGAGCCCACAGTTCTTTTCTTGGCTGTACATCTTACATTTACTCAGAACAAACGTGAAGTTCACATAGTCCTTACACAGTGATCTAACAAACTGCTTTCTGATGGTGCCCACCTGATAAAAGCTGATCTCATGGGACATGAAGACAGCTTTCTCACTCTGGTCCCAAAGAGTGTCAAGTCCTAGAATGCCAAAGGTTCTCCAGTGAGCATCTTGCAGTGGCAGCACCAGGAGTGAACCTTTTCTCTCCTCCACAGGGCGGTCAGAGTTCCAGAAGTGGATATTTCCATGGAGCTGAACTCTTGGAACATGGATTGGCTTTCCTTCTTCAACAGCTGCAAAGCTGCAAAATAAACTTATGAGGAGGCTTTTAAAGAGTAGCAGAAAAGCTTTAGCAAAGCAGTAATGACTACAGCTTGGATCTCTCTGATTTTTTTGCATCAGAGAAGGAAAATGGTAGCTCCTTATTCTGACCACACTCAGAAATGCCACATTTACCACTTGCATGCCAAAGACAGTGGTAATAAAGAAGGCATCCTTAGGGCATTTAAGAAACACCAGCTAATGAATGCAATGTGAAGGAGTACAGAAGCAAGCAGCAGTTACATTCAAGAGGTTAAAAAAGCAATATTTAAAGTAAGCTACAAGCTTTTGGAGAAGTCAAAAAGGATGAAAGCTGTTTGCAGTGTAAGCACTAGAGAAGGGAAGGCATTGTTCTCAAAAAATACCTCACGTATGTAAACTCGTGTAAGGGAATTAATTTTTAAAGAGGAAAATGTAGGTCCAATGTAATAGTCATTTGCTAAGGGATGAGATTTATTAGACTGTGAGCTAATCTCCCCAAGGAAAGGAGTGAAATCCCAAACAGAGCAGTTCTAAGTAGACCATGCAGAGTGTTAAGGATATGTATATGATAATGAATCATTACACAGCCATCCCTGAGGAGACTGTCCTCTGGAGTACTCTGTCAGCCTCTGTTTCCTGTGCACCCCAAACACTGCCTGGTACTGCTATTCTTAAGAAAAAGGAAGAGCTATTTGCAGGTTTCCCTACCTTATTCCTTTCATGTCTTTGTACAGAATCTGGTTTAGAACATATGGAGCATCATCTGCTGTACATGCCACATAGTGTAGGAGAATCTGTCCTCGCTCTGGTGAGAGCTGGTTCTCTTCCAAAAGGGCAATATATGAACTGATCTTCTTGTTATCCCCACGGGCTTCTGCATCCTAGCAACCAAATGTTTCCCATTACACAATGTACATTAGCCACTGGCCATTACACTTATTTCATGTACTTAGCACTTGTCTCAGTTTTTGCTGAGATGCTGTTCTGGGTCACTGATTTTGTATGTCATGCACCAACTGCACACATGTGTGTGTCTGTGCTGTGGTCACATCTAACCAGTACCCTCCGTTACAGGCAAAAGCACTTTGTATTTTGACTGGCAAGGAAAATGGATTTCTTTTTTCCTGCTGCTGCTAATGGAGACCAATTCATAAAAAAAAAAAAAAAAACCAAACCAAAACCCTAAGTGTAACCTGTGCCTAAGCAAAACTCCTATGGATTTCTTAAACGGATTTCCTTGGAAAAATAAAACAAGTGCTAGGGTTGCTACATTTATAAACATAAATACTGTATTAATACTGTAGCTACTATCAGAGTTTTGCTTTGAGGAGAGCTTTAATGGTGAGGATGAACATCTGGAGTTGCAGCTCCAAGCTGAAAATGTAATTATATCTTCACTGCAAATTAACCATCCTTGTCCCAAACTGGGCCTGATGTGTTTGCTTACAGAAGCTCTAAAACTAGAACTGTGGCTTTCCAAATTTGATCTGAGTCGGCTCTTCAAAAAGTGAGAATTAAGTATCCCTGAGAAGCTTTCTGTACTGCCAGAGCAGGGATGAGAATTCTGGAATTGTGGCTCTGGGCTGGGACTCTCTCTGTACATAACCCTGGGCTCTCCTGAATGTCAGCAAAGCGCAGAAAAGCCCAAGCAAAGCAGTCTCAGCTTTCTCCACTCAAAACACCAAAGGCTGAAGTCAGTGCCACGATCCCTGTACAAATGACCCCTGTGCTCCCCGGGATGCATACCTGGGAAAGGGCCTCGAACACTGCTTTGTAAACTGGTTCCATGCTTGCTCCACTGGTCTCAGCTGCCTGCTGGATATTGTGCAGCCATTTCCTCCTGTCTAAGCTCTGCAAGCGCTCCATGTCACTTCGTCCCACACTTGTGCTCAGAAATTCCACCAAGTTATCAAGAGCTTCATCCTCATTGTCAGTGAACTCAGAAGCAACTAATTCAAGGAAAGTCTGGAATGTCTTTGGGGATAGCTTCCCCACTCTGCTGAGCTGTGGGTAATGAGTGTAAAGCTGGTTCTTTGCTGGTAGAAGAAACAGAAAAATAGACATGGACAGTCCGCTTAAAGAAAATGTTCTGCTTTTCTTGCTCAGAGGTCCTGAAGAAAAACAACACATATCTCATGAGGCCTTGCAATCCTAACAGGCTGAGCATGAAAATGTAAATTTACCCCATCGGTTTCTTCCCAGTCCGGCTGCTCTTCCCCCGCCACAGCTCTGGGCTCACGGGGGTGCTCTTGCACAGCCTTTCGAAGTCGCAGCAGCCTCCTGGCTTGGGAAAACCGGGATTCACCGCGTGCTGTGCCCAGCCTGGGCTTGCCTGGTCATGCTCCCAGCAGTGTCTCTCCTGAGGCCTGCCATGACTAACACTTTCCTTTCTTTTTCTTCAGCCTGATTTCAAATCCCGTTGGACCCCAAGAAGTAAAGAAAAGGCAAGACAGTGATTTGTCAAGTGGCTTCTGAATAGTGAATTAAGCAGGGAGAAGTGTGACTTTGCTGTTAAGCAGGGAGCATTTCGTGATCAATACATACACTGGGCTATATAATAGAAAACACTATGATTAATGATGACAGAAATAGGCAGGAGCTGCCCTGATTGCCTCCCAGTGCACCCAAGGGTGTTTATGAGAGCTGAGAGCCTCCTCCTTTCCCTACAGAACTCAGGGGGCTTTTTAATCACTGATTTTTAGCTGTAGAAGCAGCAAATACTAAGTGGCCCCAGCCATGGTAGAGCTGACTTAATGCTGTCATATCCTGCCCATCATCTAAAGAACATTCATTGTCTTTTCAATTTAATTTCTGTTTTTTTGACAGAAGTAGGTTGGAGAATATTTTGATGGTGTAAAAATGTTTGACTTTTCACCTCCACTTTGTCCTCTCTTTGAAGAAAGATGAAGAAACACACACAAAGGTGAACATGGCATGATGAATGCTTTCATTACTGAGCCACAGCATCATGAATTATTTTCCCCATTCTATCTGTTATGTTACACTTTTCACTTACAAGGAAAATAAAGTAAATTCTACTCACTTTTCACTCTGTATTTTCATCCAGGAGGAGTGCAATGTCTGTGAACCCTTCCCCAAACCTCCTTGCACCACAATGTTTTTGAGAGATTTGGTTGAAGCTGCTAGGAAGAGTTTTATGCTGCTTGTAGCTGGTGTTGATTTTGCTATGCTATCTTTCTATTTATGTAGCTTTTAGTTTATGAGCCCTTCATGAAGGGACTGTGTCCTTCCATATTTCTGTAGTGTGTTCTGACATACTTTGAATAGCTACCTCCAGCTTCCTTGAGCTAAAGAATAGAGAGATTTTGATTGTGGCCAAAATGAGCTATTTTCAGTATACGTAACAGAACAATCAACACAAAGATATGCATGGAGATGAATAAACCAGTCCTCTCCACCCCAGCACACATGCAGACATTTTCTTAATTGCTAATACAGTATTTCAGAGCACCCAATGTCCACATGTTAGACAGGTCCAGGTGCACCTGCAACACTTCTGTCTGACCAAAATCTACTCTGTCAAGGACCAAATTTGCTAAGTTTATTCAGAGAAGCTGCAATCTAATTCATGAGAGGTGGGAAACAGTGTGGGTTACTAAAATGCTTTTTGAGACCCATAAGGAAAGGTGATGTTCTCTCACATGAGATGTGTTCCTGCTGACAGCACAGTAAAATACATCTATTAAAAATAGCTGGATAACCCAGACAGTTGAGACTAAAAGTGCAAACATATCCTCAGGCTTTACATGTGTTTCTCACTGCCATATCACAAGTCTACATTTCATATTGCATCTGAAGTAACTTTTCTATACATCAGTGTCATAAAAGCATTAGGCTACCTCTATGACCGGGAAACTGTTGCAGAGGAGTCTCTCACATGAGGAGGGGATGGAGCCATGGATTAGCAACTACGTCTGGGTAACTGTTTAGTTCCACTTTATACATCATACCATGTATGCTTATGATTGCTTGCAAAAACAAAAGATGACTGGTGCTTGCCAACAACTTCATTAGCACTGTTGTTGACATTGTTCTCTAAGAGCAGGGCTGATTCCTTACCCTTCCTCAAAGCCTCTTTTTCCATCCCTTCCTTGAATGTGCTTAGAACAGCATCCACCTCTTCTAGGTCCAGAAACCCAGATGCATTGTTGTCCCACTTCTCAAAAAGTGCCTCCAGAAGCAGTTGCCTTTGGGCCAAGCGAGAGGCACAGCGAACCTACAACAGAGAAAGAGGTGGTCACTGGTAACTCCTGGACACTAACACTCAGTATTTACACAAATATGGAAAGTCCAGGATTTGCTATGGCTCAGGGCAAATCTGTACATACACAGCTCAGACTTGGACATAAATCATTAAACTTGGGAGACAGCTGGAAACACTAAACACAGCCAACAGTTCAGTTTTACTAGGCAGAATCAATACTGCAGAGGGTTACTGCCCAGGGAACAAAGCCTGTGCTGGCTATAAGGTGAGATCAACTCAAGTAAGTGCAAGTTTCCCAGACTGCAAATATCTTCTCAGCAAGAACTAACCACAGCCTTGTTAGTAATACCAAAAGATGTGACAGTTTGTATTTCCATATAGTATTGTTTTATGGGTGCTACCCTGAAGTGTGTGGGCTCCAAGCAAGAGCAGGTACAATTTGTGCTTTAAAGCCAGCTCTTGCACAGTGTGCAGTGATAAATGGCTGGAGTGGAATTCTCTCAAAGGCTAAAATGCTGGCAGTGGGTGTTGTGTTCAGTGTGAGGACAGCAGAGCCGTCAGATTCAATATCTCATCCAAATTAGGTCAGCAGTACAGAGGGGAACTAGAAAGAGGTCTGAGCGAAATGCAGCTAGAGAGGCAACTGTGGACAGACCCTCCACAAAATATATTTGTACTCCAAAGTGGTAAGGGACTCCCTGGTGCTGTGCACAAGGGTTTTGCTGACAGGGAATACACTTTTTCAACACATGCCATGAGCATGTTGTGACTTTAACACAAAGAAACATGTGCACAATGACATACAGCCATGCACACTGACATAAAGCCATGCAAACAGCAAACTCGAGCACACTTGTTTTAAAATCCTCCCCAAAACTTCCACAATCTGATATGTACATGCCAGTGCAGTAGGTCAGAGATCAGGTTTTGGTTATTATAAAGGTGAATAAGCAGAATGGAATGTTTTGAGCTCTTCCACAATTAACTATCAATGTGCTGTCTCACTGAGTCCAGCTCTAGAACAGACAATCTCTTACAGGATGAGTCAGTCATCACTTCTAGAGCTACGGGCTAGGGAGGGAGGATCCATATCAAAACAACAGGGTAAAAGGTCTCTTGAAACAGAGAATGTGAGGCTGCAAGTGAATAAAACTGCCAGCATGTGATGAAGAGTTGACTTTCTCAGTGTCTGTAGGCATTTGCTTGCTTTTTGTTTGGACATGGGATCAGCAAAACTTAGCAGTATTTACTTTTTCTAGTTGTTCTGTTTTTTCCTCTTCTGTCTGTTTGTATTCTTCTTTGATAAATGCAATAAGCCTCTTCACAGTAGGCAGAGAAATGTTTTCACCAACAAATGTCTCCATGAGCTGTACAAACTGTGGCAGGTTGAGGCAGCTTTCATCAAAGGCACTCCTAGCATGAGAAGCCAAATGATTCTGAACCTCTGCCACGATGGGACCTAAGTCTGAAAGGCAGAAAGCACAATGTGAGCAGGAAGCCACATGCTGCCCTAAAGCTGGCCATGTGGCAGATCCCAGAACAGTCCTGAATCCTGCACCTCCTCTCCAGTGAATGTATGGCTGAACATGGGCTGGCTCCACACTAACTAAGGCCTTTGATCTGTTTATACTTCTCTAATAGCATCTCTTCAGGTTTATGCTCCAGTCTAGCATGGTTGCAGTCATACAGCCAGGTCAAATCACTGAACACAGGTGAGCTGAAATTAACTGTTACACAGCAAATGGCCTTCAAGACAAAGACTACACTGCTCTTACCTTGAAGTCAGCTTCAGGAGTTAGTATTTACATTCTCACCCCAACTTTCAGCTCACAGCAGTACTGGCATGTCTGCAGACACTGCCAGCCACTATGTGATACATGATCTTGTATCTCACTATGAGCAATCACAATCTAGACGTTACTGAAAGTAATCTCTGTATTTAACATGCTCGAGCTCCTGTCTTTTTATACTGATACTACAGAGCAAAACAGAACATAAAGTTCCTCCTTATCATAAAAATTATGCTGTTTCAGAAAGTCCTTACTTGAATTAAAGTGTCTGCTCAGTGCCTGGAATACAGACCACCAGCAAAGTGACTCACCTGTCATCCTGTGAGAGGAACATGCTCTGAAACCTTGGCAGAAAACACTGTGCTGAGAAGATATCAAAGTTTGTGGTGTTGTGTATTCAGAAATCACTCACAGGCTTTCAATAGTTTTGAAATGGATTTAAAACACACCTATAAAACACACTTCTAAATGTATGCTGGAAAAGATTCAAGTCTGCCAAAATAGAGAATGCTTTACCCTTACCCTGGTCCTGCAGAACATCCTCATCCTGCAGTCTTGTTGCTGAGCTCGTCTGTTGGCCAACCTGGCTGCCATGCTGTCCAGAAAAACTCTCATTTCTTGCAGGAATTTCTTTCACAACCTCTCCAACAGGAGCATCCTGGTTTGAATCAATGACATCCATGTCTGTCACAGCTCTGTCTTCTGAGGTCAGGATTGAAGCTGCATCTGCTGTTTCTGAAGTTGTGTTGGTTATCTCTGTAGTCCAGTTGTCCCTCTCTTGACTAACTTGCCCTTCTAAGCCAGGTTCTCTGTCTGAGATAGGATGATCTTCTTCCCTATTTGTTTCTGGATCAGGTTCTCTACCCAGGCTAAATTCCTCTTCCTTCATTTGTTTTTCAGTTCCAGGTTCTCCATCTCTTCTGAGACTGCACTCAATAGAGGCTGATCCTTGGAAAGCTTCCTCCTGTGTATCTGCACCTGCAGACTCAGTTTGCCTCTCAGTTTTGATGTCTTGATGGAAACTGGGTTTCTCACTACACATGGTATCTCCATCCAAATCACCACCTTCAAGATCAGTGCTTTTTACTGCTGACACAGCGTTCTCACCTTCCTCTCTCAACTCAGTATCACTTGATTGTGCTGCTTGGTTTTCTTCCTTAGTAACTCCTCCAGTCTCAGCTTCATTTGTACCCATTTGTTCAAAAAGACCTCCTCTGGCACTGGTTCTCAATGTGCATGTGGCTTGGCTATTATCACCTGCAGGTTCACATGCTAAAATCTCTCCCTCAGAAATTCCTGTTTGAGACAACACTAACTTTTCATTGAGCTCCTCACAAACTTCCTGGTCAAGGTCTCCCCATAAATCTGTGAGCTCCATCTCTTGCAGCTCAATTATAGGCCCTAAACCAGAAAAAAAATATTGATAAATTAATAGTTCACACTGGGTTTATGTTCTCCAGTATTGCATATGAAAATTCAAAGTAAAAGAAAAAATAAGGTATTCTCCAGCAAATGCAAACTATCAGAGGATACCTTCTGGCCTTCTGCAAACACTCATCTCAGAAAGAGAGAACATCAGAATGGTTTTGTCTGCAGAGAACTGCTCTTGCTATTCTGGATTACACCATATTTCTTTTGAAATAAATATTATGTTTCATAATTCTTCACCCTAAGAAGGAAAGCTGTAATTTCTCTTACATTTGCTCTTAGCAATTAAACAACATCCAATATCTTTAAAATATTTTACTTCCATGTAGATGATTTTTTGTGTGGTTTTTTTTTTTTTACCCTTCCATGCTCCTGGAGAAATTTTAGTATAAACACAAAACTAACTTCTAATATTGCCCAGTAAGAAAGAACCTCTCTTTCAGGAAAAGAAGTTTTTCTTTATTCCTGCTTCCAGAAATTACTTTTATTTTGTAGGAAGGAAAAGTTTTGACGGCTGAAGCATTTCTGAACACTGCATCACCGTTCACAAAACTTGTTTGCAAATTATGGTGTATAGATCACAGCATTCATTTGGGTCCTTTTCTTAGGCTCTGTCCATTTCTGCTAACACTTATGAACCCTCTATTAGCTATCTAACCTCTTGTAACCTCCTAATGCCTTCACCACCTCTGAAACATCCCATATACTTACACTGGCTGGGGTTACAGAATCCCCTTCTGGCAGTCACAGGGCTTCTGTCGTAGAAGTCTTTCAGTAGGGCAAGTATTTTTTGTCTGTTTAAGAGACTAACCTAGACCAAAAAATTACAATTATTGTATTTTTCCTTTGGTTCATGGGACTTATATCAATGTTTGCAGCATGACAAAGGCACCATTAGCTTAGAATTACCTGTGACTGAAAATTCTCCATTACCAGAACATCAGTACAAATTTCAAAGAAGTTAATTTATTTCACAGAGGATAAAACTTCTTCTCTGGACTTAGCTGGAACTCCTCACACACATCATTTCACAAGCACATCCTCTTACATATTCTTGACAAATTACAGTTAGATGACTGTAACCACTTCTGCCAAAGGAGTTCTTCAGGTAAAGATCAAAGCTTCAACATTACACACTTTCAGGACAGATACTGATTGCCTGGCAGGACTATGGAAGCATTTTTCACATATTATAGGCTGTGCTGCATTATGTTAGTGGCTGCACATTGCAGTTTGGTTTTGTGTCCCATCATTGCCTTTGAAGCATTAGGTATTGGCAATTACCTGGGAAAATAATTAGTCTCAAAATCTGAGCTGTTATGACGACCTCTCTAATTTCCCTTAAAAATTCTTACGTTGTTTGACCACAGGGGTGGGAGAGGTACCTGTAGAACCTGTGCAGAGGAACATGCAGGGTTTATTATGTCCTTGTTGCTCAGGGTGAGTGTGTGTACAGGCAATAAAACCAGGAAAAGGCAATTAAATGGATCATTCCCAATCAGGAAATTGTGAATTTAAAAAGTAAAGCAAATCTAAATGATTGCAAGCTTTCCATTTGGTGATGAATTCCTGTTGTCATTAACTCCTGCCACCTTTGTAATCTCCCTCCCATTAGTGAAATACAGTAGCTAATTGAAGAACAGATTTACTTAAGTTCATTATTTATAGCAAGGAGCTTTCCAATTGAATTATTGATTTCCTTTTCACATTTTGCTCTTAGAGTGAAGACTGCAAAATGTAAAATTCACCAAGCTTTTAAATCTTTGTGAACTTTTCCATCCCTTAGGCTGAAGAAATAAAGGAAGAAGTTTGCTGCTCTTTTCTGGAAATGAGCTCAAGATGATGGTGGTGTTTGTAATCTAAACCCATCACTAATGACATCAATGTTTAGGAAGAAAGGATTTGAAAGCAACTGAGAGATACCCATCACTTAGAGAAGTGCCTCCCAAGGAAGCTAATGCTGAAAACTAAGTGAATAAATCACATTTTCTGTTACTGCAACACCTTTCCTCTAAAGGGAATTGAAAGCTTTATGAAAATGCTGAGAAAAGGATCAGAACCTTTTGTCCAGTCCAGTTTTAGTGCTTGACTCCTGTAACATAAATCCTGCTGGTAAAAATGTGCTGGAAATTACAGCTGAATTTCAACCATCTGGGGGTTTGGAAAAACAAATGTCATCACACAATTCTGTCCCTAAAGTTACAAGATGTAGGCCCTGATTCCCTTCATCTTTTTGATGTTAATATACAAATATCTTGCATGCTCCTGTGCTAACATTTCTTTTGCTGTTTGTTTTGCAGTTGAATGTATCAGATCAGATTCTGCATCCATGTAGTTGATATACAAACACAGAACATGTTTTTGAAGCTGTTACCAGATCACTGTGTAATATTTGGATTTTCCATTCAGTATTTCCATTACACACACTTATTTTTTCCTTTATATTTCCTCAGCTGTTATTTGTCACAATCATCTGCATGTTGCCTTGAAGCTGGCACCACTAACGGCAGAGCTTTGTTTTCTTAAAGAGATAAATCAATTAATTATTATTAAAAAGAAAATAAAAATGCTTTGGGATTCAGATACTTTTTTGTCACATTAAAGTAATATGCTTAGAGGATTTAGAGAACTCAAGATTCTAGAAAAGTTTTTTTCGTGATTTAGATGAAATAATTTTGGGTTTGGGTGTTGTTAAAAAATTGTAAAAAAACCTACTTTTCAGGAATTAGTGAATATGGATTAGAGGATTCTTTTCTACCTTGTTTTAACATTTAAAGTTTATACAGATTTGCCATTCTACCAGAGGTCTCTGTTATTTCAGGGCACTTTTCCTTATCAATTACCTTGGGAGGAGCTATTGATAGAAGAGAGGAGCGTTTCAGCAGGAGAACCACCTCCACGGTCCTAGACCCAGTTATGCTATCTTTCTGGGTTTCTACATTTACCAGCAAAGGTCATGTTCTTTGTACTTTGTGGCTGACTGAGGAGCTGATGAAAGACTCGTGCCTATCAGCCCTTCATACTGGGGCTTGCCAGCAGGACAGGTACAGCCTCCACTCTACCAGCAGGGCCTCTCTCTGTGTTTGTACAGCCGCCCGAAACCTGTCTCCACTTTTAACAAGAGCCAGCTTTAGCGGCTAGAGAGTTGAAACACGTCGACCTAATTTTTTTGTCACCTAGATATTGGCAGGTGATGATTCTCAGTTGTTTTCAGCAAAGTCCTGTGATCTATGAGTAATTCCTTCGGCAACACACAGACTAAGCCAGACTTGCCATTTAATCAGAGATAGGTCAGCATTTAACCGCTTGATTGTTTCTCTGGAAATGTGACCTGCCAGCAGGATGGGCAGACACTCATCAAAGGTCATGAGAAAGCAGACACTGGTGCTGCTGTACTGCAAGAAAAGTGACCAGAAGTGTCTCCAACTCCATTAGTTTGAAAACTAATCCTTGACTAAATTCAGTTACATTTAAGGATCCTGGACTTAAAATGGCCCTGAATGCAGATTCTGCTGCAATGTATAAAAGAAATTAGACTTTATACACATGAGCACAAAGGGACAACAATAAGCTTCAAATTCACAGAGCTGTTACTTTTTGGGGTATTCAGCTGTATTCTGGTATTGTCTTGGAAAGTTTCTGTTTCACTGTATAGTCCAGGCTGCTCTTGCTGAGCTGCCACCCTTCTGGATGCATGCATTTGAAATCATAATAATGATCATGTGGCTACCTTCTAATTTGACTGTAATTTAAACACTGCTTTCTCAGCTCCCTGGCCCTAATTGCAGCTCACTGAGGCAGCCAGCCACATTCACCATGCAGACTGGAATAACTGCCTGCTACCAAACACATGTAAATTAGGAACTGAAACAACTGCTTTGCTGTGCTTGGCAGAATGAGTACAACAGGTAATGGATCACATTCAAGAGGTGGAAGTCCTTGGGTCGGTTTCCATCTTTTATCTTCCCTGTGGATACAGGACAGCAGGACCTACTAGAGCTATACATAAGAAAGCAGGTCAGGTTTAAAAGTTTGCATGGTCCACACTACAGTTTAGTGAATCCAGTTTGCAGAGCAAAGCTGCTTCAGACAGAAAGAGCAACCATGCTTGTGCAGGGATCATTTTTTTTCTGGGCAGCGATGGCATTTGTGCTGATGTCTGTTCACTCTTGTTATGTTGTGCTAGTAATTTTTGGCTCTTTGCCTCTGAGATTCCACTGGGATTAGTAGCATGGAGATGGTGATTATTGCCACAGAAATAATAGGAAGAAAGTCACACTAAAACATAAAAGGGAAAGAAGGGATCCTTTCAAAATGTGTGGCAAAGACAGGACTTTGCTTTATGTAATTACCCTGTCCAGGAGGATCCATCACAGCTCTTCTTGACAAAGCAAGAGGAAAATGAAGTATCACCTAGCTGAGAAATAGGCACATTTCTTTCTCCATCCCTGAAACAGCAGCTTGCCTGCTGCTCTTTAAAACACACCACTGGTGTTGAAATGTGCTCTCTAATTCCATTCTCTTAGAGGTAATGACATTATTAGCATGACATTGTAGAGCACAGATCATTCAGGGTAGGCATGCTGTAAGCATCATTGGAGGAGTGCTGGATGGAATCGATAATTTATGGAGGGGAGAAAACTGTAAGATTATGGCAACCATTTGCTGTGTAGTAGCCAGCAACTGGCTAACTGAGGCTACTCATAACAAATCCTAGACTTTTTGGATAAAGCCCCAGTTTATAGGAACACCTTATGCCCTTGATTCTTCAGTTTCTACTATTTCCTGGCTTCCTACTAAGTCTAGCTTTTGGGTTTAATGGGGATGCAGGTGTATTCAGCAGATGATAGAGCTGCTGAAACCCAAATTACAGCTTTTGAGTTCCATTTCCATCTCCATAACTGACTTACTGCATTTTTAATTTCCTGTCCATAAACTGTGGTTGAAGATCACAGCACTTTTCTCACAGAGGTTGTAAAGACAGCTTATTTTGCATTTTAAATTTAAACTATGAGATCTTTTAAATTTAAACTGAGATCCATTGATAGAAGTCCTAAACTTTACTGCAGCATAATTAATGCAATATACATTGTTATTGCCATAGTGTGAGTATTTGCTAGGGTCAGTCTGTATCAGGTTATCTTTGCTGAAATATGGCTGAATAGAAAAATTAGCATCCAAATATTCTAAATCTGCTGTAGGAACAAGTAATGACCAGTAGTAGTAAAGACCATGGTTAATTTCTTCTTCAGAATCATGAATCTTCAGGCCCAAAGTCATTCAGTTTGTAATTAGCTACTGGGTGAC
This sequence comes from Ramphastos sulfuratus, assembly GCA_013399055.1. Lineage (NCBI taxonomy): Eukaryota > Metazoa > Chordata > Aves > Piciformes > Ramphastidae > Ramphastos > Ramphastos sulfuratus. The sequence goes on along the minus strand of WBNM01017772.1, from coordinate 550,750 downwards.
TGGCCATTGGCTATTTTTGTGTCTAAGAAATATGCATTTGAAAACAATACAGCAACTATTGCCCTCTAAAACAATGCTGACTATGCACAAAGAAAGTATCTAGAGTCACGAAGGATAAAAAGAATGCAGTGACCCAGAGAAATACCAAACTGTAAGCATCACCATATTGAAACTGGGTTGGGAGCTGCTTTGCCTACCTTTCCATAATCACAATCCAGAAAGAGCTCAGCAAACATTTGCCTCCATGTATCATGTCTTACTGCTTCCTGGAAGTCATCAGCACAGTGCTGGAGATGATTCAGGATTTCTTGGAACATGCCATTTGAAAAATGTTCGGTGAAGGAATGGACATACTATGGAGAGAAAGCAGCAGGGTACATGGTTAGCTTTCTTCAAGTATTTTCACCTAAAAATCTATTGCATGCAATGAAATATAAAGGAATGTGTAGTTTAATCTGCTAAGGGAGCACAGATTTGGTGCATGGATGCTACGTGGCCTACTTCATTTTCTTCCAGAAGCAGCAATATTCTCCAAACTACCTTGGGACACTGCTGTGCCAGGTACAATTCCCTTCCCAGCTCAGAGGTCACTTATCATGTTCAGTGGTTCTGAGATGCTGGGTCAGAATCCCTCTTGTGAAATATCAGTGCATAAGTGAGGTTATCTCAGGTATCATAGAAGTTCTCCAAGGTTTTCTGCAGCATTTAGTATTCCTGACTTGACTCCTAAGGAGGCATTTTGAGCCATCAGTTTGTGCAGAACTGACAGTCACTCAGCTCTCTAATGCCACAGAATGACCACTGACCACAATTTCAGTGTTTAGAGAAACAGTCTGGAGACAATAAAAACTGGAAAGAACCTTTTAAAAATGAGCCTGCTGTCACCTAAGTCCTCTGACACTGGGAATACTACTGACTCAAGATTTATTTTGATTTCTAGCCCTGGGGAGACTTTAACACTTTGGATTTATAGCCATGTGGTTTTTATGAGCAAAAGCAATATGGTTCTAAAAATGTGGTGTGCATGACATAAATAGTAATGGCCACCAGAACAAACCACAATCCCAAAGCCTGTGCTGAATTATTCTAGCAGGTTTCTGGAGCCAGCCATAGTAACAGGGAACCCATACAGTTAAAAGGAGGGATTTCCAAAATGCAGAATGTTTCCCATTATCCCATTTTTAGAGTATGGCCATCTGACATAAGTGCTAGAACTCTTGGAGTTGTTGAAATGCTGCACAGGCATTAACAGACTGAAATATTAATGTATGTTATTATTACTCATGTCTACATTGCATAATTTCCAAATACATGGGACAAGTGGAGAAGAGAGAATGAGCAGGAAGGCAGCAGCCAATGTCCTGAGGCATGGCTGGTGGGAAAGAACTCCTAACACAATGGGTGGATTTTCTGCATTTCAGCACAAAAAAGAGAGGATGTAAGTGGGTTGGAAGGAAGGTGGCAGATCTGGGGCTACGTGTATCTACTTGCTCTTCAGAGCCATCACAATCTGGAGCCCTGTGACAGATGAACCTTAAAGATGACAGCAGCTTGGAAAAGGCAGGTTGGACAAGCAGGTGTAATTTTGTGTCATCTCGATGACACATTCACAGGCTTGTGTATTAATACAGCTGTCTAACAGCTTCACAGAATGATTTTAAGAAGTGTATGCTTGGCTCTGTGGGCAGGAGAAACTATCATAGTCAAAAGCTTTCTTAGCTGATGTGTGTAAAGCTTCTGTGTAAAGCATTGTACAAGGACTTTACATTGATTTATTACTAACCAAGAGATTCTGACGCCCATCAGAAGAAAGCTGACACACCTCCTTCTTGCTATGCCATGTTTGTGAACACATTGTCTGCAATAACAATGGATCTTTGCTTTTTCTTCCTACTGATCTCAATGCAAATACAGTTAGCCACATGCAATCACTGAAAATTATCTCACCTATAAAGCCTACAAAAGCAATGTGGCTGTTTTCCTGGGTGTCAACAGCTGCGTGTCAGATCACTGGGGGTTCTGCATGTTAAGAGTATAAAGCCTGTGAAATAAACTGTTAAGGTTTATCCCTGGTACTTAAAGGGGTTTAATATAAAAGACCCCAAGGGCTTGTGATGAAGGATGTAAAAATGCAACAGCCACTGTTTTGTGTGTGCAAAAAAAAAAAAAAAAATCAACCCCAAATCAACAACAACAATGTGTGAGGTCTCTCTGCTGAGTTTCTTATGGCCTGTAAGTAACCCAAAGCTGCACTGAACTCCAGGAAGAAAAACTAAAAAGAGTGCCATTTAATTTTAAAGTCCACTCAAAAGCAATGTTTTCCACATGTGAAGGGACCTAGACCAGTGTGGAGCAAGATCATCTGTCCCTCTCTGGTCTTGGTGGATGAACAAAGGTAAATTGTAGCTGAGGATTAGAAGCAGCCCTGTCCTGAGAGCCAGGCCTGTGATTATGGAATAGCTTCCCAAGGGAAATGATGAAAGCCTCATCATTTGATTCAATTAAAATCGGACTGGAAACGGCATCAGAGAATATATTCTAAGAACATAGCACTGGCTGGTAAATCAAACAGCTTGACAGTCCATGTCTTTTGTATTTCTGATCTCTGTTGTCATACCTTTAATTAAGTTAAAATAAGGAGTACACAAAATATATTTTAGAACATTTTTCTAATGCTAATGGAGCACAAATTCATTCAGTGCTTCTACATCTACCATAGGGGTTATGGATTGATGCTTCATTTCAGTGACAAAAGGAATTCTCTGGGCTCCCATTATCTGCAATAGTTTTCTTAATTAAATGCAGTTATTCTGAGGTGAAATTTAAAAATACCTCATTTCATGCTTTAAAAAGTCTTCAACAACTTATCATAAAAATGCATTTGTGTGCAAAATACTGAACATGTGAGTCTCCTGAGAGCAAAGGCAGCACAAAAATCACACATGGTTGCTTGAAATTAGTCTCTGCACAGCTGCTTTATACTCTGCTTTTCATTACTCTAACAGCACCCACTAGCACTGCTGCCATGGAGGCTCTGACATTAGTTCTATTCCAAACATTCTTTTTCACAGGTTTAATTGCTTAGCCATAAAATTCAGCCCTGTTGTAGGTAGAAATGGACTGGCAAAGGCTTGGCCCAGAGAGTTTTTTCGTAAACATAGTTTGAGCCAGTTTGGTTGGTTTCAAATAGATGAAGAATGGAGTAATGGGGTGAAACTTCTCAAACCATTTTGGTGAGTTAAAAGCACACCTCTGGTGTTCCTCAGTGATGGCTTTTGATTTCAAAACCAAGCATTTTTCAGCCTGATTATGCTTCTTACATTTATGAGACTCATTGCAGTTTGGTTATGGTTGAAAGCAGTAATAGGGGGGGAAATGGTAGAGCTTCTGTAAGGGGTTAATACTGCCATTCCAGTTCATCCCTTGTTAGGTTTTTTGATGGTTAATAGAACTTAATCAGCAATAACAATACTTTGGGACAGTGCTAATTACTCCAGGCTAATGGTTATATTGGGACACTGAACCTCCCTTGAGCAGCCAGTGCAAAATCTGAATTGACAACTGATTGAGGGCTTTGGCATTCTAGAAAGGGACTGAGAAGGATGTCCTAAAAACCACTGCTTCCAGAGGAACTTGTCAGAGAGCAGCAGGCTGCAGCTCTGAGGAAAGCGAAATATTTCCCCCATGCTGGTCAGAATGGAAGAGTTGTGACAACAGCACAGATGGATATGGAGACAGAACATGATAAAAACAGTTACCTGGGATGGTGGGGAAGCAAAGCTCTTCACTTACTCATCATAGCTGGCCCCAAGGAAATGATACTACTTTGTGATAAACATCATAGTCTGAATCAGATGCTCTTATTTAATTTCTCACCTCTGTGAACTCATCTATGCTTACTGTTTTTTCCAATGTGTCTACAATTTCCAGCTTCCCATGACAGATTGCTGGTGAAAAATGAAGAGATATTGGTTTAGAAGGCAGTGTTGGGTTTGGATGTCCTACACAATGCTTTGGATGCTCTGGATTACAGTAACTTCCTTCTCATGCTGGATTACATTTATTTAAAGTTATCCTATGCAGTAATAGAAGCATCTGGCTGTCTAGAAGCTACCTAAATCTAATTCTTACATATTCCTGTTGCTGAGAATTTGCACTTATCTATTCAGAACTGTGTAGCCATATTTACACCTGACAAATGTTGGTGCAAAGTGCAACGACTTTCACAGTGCTTACAAGTGAGTAAGTGGGGAAAGAGATGAGTTTTGATTTAGCAGATAAAACAGCCTTTAAAATCTGGGGACATGGATTCTGCTTTGCAAAAGTGAAATCTGAAAATCGTAGTAATTTTCCCAAGAAGCTCTGTGGGAATATTTTTACTGGTGAGGACATTCAAAACTATCTTTTGCTCAGCTTCTAAGCTGCTATAATGAAACTGAGAAAATGTGGCAAATGTTTACAAAGATTTCTGAATGAGGTCTTTGAGCACAGACATGATGTTCCTGTTGGGTTGATTTTTCTGTTCTTTCTTCTACAATATCTCAGGAGTAAGGAGAAAATTCACCATGGATGTGTTTCTCTCATGTTCATTAAGACATTCCTAAACTGTCCATTATCTTTATTAAACTATAAACCAAAGCTTAATGTTCTGTTAATGTAGATTGGATGCTGTGAAATGAAATACATTAAGCAATGGAGCCACACTATTAGTGAAATATGACATATGGCACCTCCAGCATCTGCAAAGCTTCTTCTCAGTCTGAGGTCCCAGTATCTGTTCACACTGGAAACCCACAGCCACCACAGCAGGAGGACAAGGGCTGTGTTTGGCATTCACACAACGTGCTACCAATACAGGATGATTACTCAGAGGAGCAGTTCCGTAATACAAAAAGGGCTGAGCAAGGGCAAGCTCTAGACAGAGGTGACTCCAGCAGCAAACAGAAATACACTCTGGAGTTCCCTGCTTATCATCCCACCTTCCAGCTAAGGCAGATTTGTTATTATTGATGATCATTATGGTGTAAAGGGCTGGCAGCAGGCCACATGTTGCCACTTCAGTGTTTCTAGCTCTATCTATTCAATTATCATTATTTGGGGAGGTCAAGTGTAAGCTATATAAAGTGGACAGGAATTATGGAAATCTTTCTGTGCTGAGTGCTGTGGTACAGAGGCACTTGTGCTGTTTGTCACTGTTGAAGGGAACTGCTAGACAAGATGGGCTGTTTGGTGGAGCATTTAGGTAAGCTTCAGCATTTCCTCTGAAACCATAAAAGGCAGTATCTGTCAGACTTTAATTTTTTCAATCTTGCCTTTCCTCCATACCTCCCAGTATGCCAGGCTATCTATGGGATTTCCGAGACCTCCCATGAGACAGAGAACAGCATGGGATAGAGTAGATGAGTGAAGTTGTTACAGTGATTCTTAAAAATCATTGTAAGCACATGGCAATGTCTGCTAATGCAGAATGTAAGTGCAGAGGGCCTGCATCAGATCTTTCTGTCTCTCAAAAAAATTTTTTAAAACAACTTTCCATACTTTCCAAGATCATATTAATGGACCACATGGCATGTCAGTCTCTTTCTGATCTGTCTGAAGATTTGTGGTCCACATCCAGGCTGGTGTCACTGCCCCTTGAGATTCTTTCTCTATTATCAAATCCATTTGCTGTTTGCTCACAGTTTGCATTAGAATTCAGGCCACGGAAATTAAACTGAAGGAGAAACATCAAAACCTGACCTTTTCTCACATCCATGGGAGCAGATGCATTGACATCTTGAAAAGACTTCAGGGCGCTCTGAACCTACAAATTGAGGTAATAGTCAAAGGCCTGTTTCATGCTGACAACAAAAGGCAATTTCTAAAATAAATCACCCAGAATAATTAGTTGCATGGGCCAGACATGCTTCTTACCACACACAGGTGGGCCCTGTTAGATGCAGACCTTGTCTATCTCATGTTGTGTGTAACCACAGGACAATTTCCTAGGGGTTTTGTGTGACTTGTAAGAAGGATCCTTGTACGAAGAGATGTATTACAATGACTGCACATCTCTTTTATGAGCAGCAGCATCAATTTATATGAGTCAAAGGGGTAGAAAGAAGTTTTAATGGTGGCTATAAGAGAGCAGGAGTGGCTACCCTGAATCTTTTAAAGGGGATTCTGAGGGCTAACCAGCTGCAGAGGACATCATCCAGTGATGAGATATGAATCCACCAACTTCAGGAGTGTCTTAAGTACCTTATAGGGCATTTAGCTTCCTAGGACCTCTGGGAAAACACATTGCAACCCTTCCAAGTGCTCACGGGAATGAGGGCACGGTGAGACTAAGTGGTAGACAACAACCTGCACTAAGGGATGTCAGAGCCATTACTGTCCTTGTGCTCCATGCTGCCATTGCAGGGCAGTTGGCACTATCACAAACTTCCTTTTCCTCCTGTCAGGAACAATCACAGCAATGTATTAACAACGATCATCCCTAGTTACCAGTGCAACAGGTACTCTGTCACTGCCATCCACTGTCCACTCCTTGAACTGAACTGCCAGTGCCTCCTTTCTCATCTCTTTCACCTTAGACTTCATAGTGGCCAGCTGCTCCCTGGCCTTGCGTTTGTTCTTTACCTCAGCCTTCATCCTGGCCAGCCTGTAGGACATGGGTTTAGAAAGATATCATCATAAACATACTTAAGATAGATTAAGTCTACCCTGAAGAACAAAAATAAGGAAATTACTTCTTACTGAAATTCTTCTCTTTCTACTGCAAACAGAATTACTTGATATTTGAGCCATAAAATGACTGCTGTGACTATGGGATTAGATATTGCTAATCTGTGTTTTGAGAGGCCAGCTTCAGGGAGATGGGAGTATCTATACTGTGACATGTATCATCTCCTGAAATCTTGTGTAACTATGAATCTGAAGAAACAACCTCCAAGTGTCAGTTATGTGCATGTGGAGAGAGCCTCTCATAGAGTATACGGTAGACATTCAAGGCAAAATCATCTCTACAGCTCTCCTATTTGTGTAGTTTCAACAGTAATAAATTTCATCTTCACTTTTATAATGGCATTAATCATTTATTGTGTAGATGTTCTTCAGTTTCCTTTGAATTTTAGCAGGAAGAGAGATGCCTAATTTTGCTGCACTTGATTTACCAGCAAAATTGCATCAATATACATTTGTCTCCAAGCCTAAGTACCATTTCACATAAGCACTTTACTGGCAAAGAGCAACATTCAATGCAATTTCTTAAGCAGTCTCACACAATAAAGTTCATACTGCCTTAGGACAGGGATAATACACCAATGTCTTCATCATTTTGAACACATAGTTTGCAAGCTTGGAATAATAGTACCTCCCTTTCTTCTTCCTTCCATTTTCTTTGCTTCCCTAAATCACCCCGACATGTTTATCCCAATCCTCCACTCTGCACAACAAAAGAACTGAATAAAATGGATACCATAGAACTCATCTGCTTTTGGTTTGACTTGGTTCATTTATGAAATGGGAAAAAAGCCTTCAGGAAGTTCAAAATGCTTAAAGCCAAAGGATCAGTTCATACAGGGAGAACTGTTCCTGCTCACAGAGGCTCCTGGACATTCAGACAGCTGCCTTGCACACCTCTGTGGCTCTCACACCCTCCAAAGCGAGTCAGAGCAAGGGGAATTGCTTCTCTTGAATCTAGAGTACACTGGTTCTGAAACTATATTTTAACTAATGATCTCTGCTCCCTTCTTCCCCCACTTATTGTGTAAGATGGGCTGATCCTGTCTCTGCTCTCTTCAGTTGCTGTGGGGTCACCCTAGAAATTGTGAAAGAATGAGATTTTCTTTACTGAACAGAAAGGTCTGTGTAACATGTTACAGCAATACACTGGTCACAGGTTAGCACTAGGTACTTGCTCTTCACGGCCACTTATCACAGTGGTGTCTTAATAAATAACTGGGTTCCTTAATCAATTGTGGCCATTGCACAAGTGCCTGCTGGGCTGTTCAGCCTCCAGCACTTTGATAGCAGGGGAAGGGTAAAATAATTTCTTATCTCCTGACTCCTTCACTGACTCAGCAAAGAGCAGGTTTTGACAGGTACCAAGTGAAGTGGACTAATAGATTTTCCTCCAGTGTATGCTACAGACAGAAAGAGAAAAACAGACCATTTCCAGCTGCAGCTTCTCCTAAGGAGTAGTCTGCAAGCTGAAAGCAGAGCTAAGGCCGTGTTAGAAGCTGCCAAGGTGCTCTGGTGATTAATTTGGGCAGTGCCCAGCACACATTACCTTGCGTGCTGCACCTGCACTGTCCTGCCCTTTGGCATTTATTTCTACAGTCCTAAAACACCAGGCAGCTGCATCCTCCATGTGGTGCTCCTGGTGTGGGACAAACTCTTTCCCCTCCAGACAATAATTGCAGCACAGGCAGTAACAATGCTAGGCTCCCGTTTCAAAATGAGCTCATTGCAGTACCAGCCATTTCCAGAGAAGATGAGATGGCAGCAAGGGTGACTTCTCCCTGCAGAACAAAACATGTTTCTTCAGGAAGACAGCCGCCTAACTCCCACACAAGGATGGATGACTCAGACTGAAGGGCTACCAGCCCTGGACAAAGTCCCTGTTTCAGGTATCAATCCATTTGTATAAGGAATTTCTTCCATCTGTTCTTCTGCATGCCTTGACTACCAGTCCTGTGGCAGTTAAAGACAGACTGGAGGAAGACTGAGTGAGCTCAGTAAGGATTGGTAAGCTTTAGATAAGAACCTGTGGTAAAATCCTGCCTTTCCTGCAGGTAATATCAAGGCTCCTGGGAGCCTCACTGGGGCCAGAATTTCACTCCTCTTTTTTCTGGTGCTTATATTATTTTGAGCACAAACTGGCATTTATATATATTTTTCTTTTTTTTCTTCTGTTTAGAAAGCCAGTGACTCACATTAGTGCTACATGGTGTCAGTAAAATCCTCTGTGCTGCTGTGGTTTAAGAATCCTATGCAAATCCCACACTACAGCCATCACAAATATGTAAATCCTGAGCTGCTGTGAATTCAAATCCCATGATACTACCACCAGTGGATATGCAAAACCTGCTACAGCTATGGCTACATAAACCCCTGTGGCAGTGCTGTCTACAGAGAGATTGATCTCTACAAGTCTTGATAGTCACTTCCTTTGCATCAGCTCTGATAGCTACAAATTGAGAACCTGTCCTCAAATGTAAACATGGACTTAAAAGCCAAGGCTGGGATAACATGTCACTGCTAGCCAACTCTTTGCTTTCAGCAGGAAAATCAGACCCCTCCAGAACTAAGCTCCGTTTCACAATGAAAGCTAAAAGTCTTTTAGCAGAAAAAAATAAAATAGTAAGAATAATAAAAGACATCACAAAGCCAACCAATCAACAAACCCCAAATCCTGGAATCTTCTGTACTTTAATTCTATTTCTTTTGCAAGCTAAAACTGAGATATGATTCTGATCTTCCTGCATCCATATGACCCTCTGTGAAGCAATATGAATGGTGAAACAGTCCCCCAACGATGTGGCAAGGCTGGCATCCAAAATGGCTCTCCAGAACAGTCTGCACTTGAGTGAAAGCTCACTGAAAAAGAAGATGTTGCCCCAGGAACAAATATGAAAATCTTTTACCAGCTTTGGTTATACTACTGTATGTCTGCTTACAAAAAGAAATCAGAAAGTTGAGCCCTTACACACTGTCTAGAATCAGTCAGTTACAATTATTTTTATCTCTGGGGGAGAAAGGTGCTTGAGCTGAATTCGAATCACTTTAGCTGAATTCACACAGTAAGTGACTGCTTTACCTGAATTCACAGGTTGTGTTCCTATGAACTGTAAAAGTATGTGGACTAGAAACGCAGAGAGGCAGAAATTCAGAGCAGCAGAGGAAGATTTACCATATTATTTTATTCATCATAATACTGGGAACTTCAATTATCTTCATTTAGAGTTTATGCATAAGACATGTCAACATTTTACTTCCCTAATTCCTGACACTGAAACCCTGAAACCAATTTTCCAGCTGTATGTACTATTTATGCAAATAGCAGAAACAGCCATTCAAATCCAAGTCATTATTCTGCAACCACAGATAGAGAATAAAATGATCTAGTTCTGAATGAGTAATTTTGACATCAATCACTATCACCACTGGGTCATCTACAAGCATGAATGTTCACTTCTACATTTTTCTGAACAGAGCAATGAAAATGAAAGCATTTTTGTTCACCTCATGCTCTCACATTCTAACTTTAGTGCACTGTGAAATACCACGGGATCTCCTTCCAATATGCATTAAGTATGACATTAAAGCAAGCAGTCTGAAAAAGGAACACAGTAAAATACAAACCAGTTTCTACTTTACAGGGTATAAAGAATCTAAAAGGAAAGCCTGAGTAAAAATCCCAGGTAGAAGGAGTTTCTACAATGTGCCAGGCAACTGTATTGTTGTTAGTTTGGTCAAAAGAAATCATCCTGATGGAGGAAAAAAGGTTATCTCTTTGGTAAGTTTGGAAGAATATAGAAGTAATTAGCTAAAGAGTCCTTGAATATTAACATCTGTCCTAAACAGCTACTGTCACCAACCCAGACCAGTTTGAAAGCGGTTTGCATTCCACATATACAATTAAGATAGATTCTAAAGAGGAATTATATCCTTATGAAGGGCAGAATATTGCCTCAAACAGGAATAACTAGTGTTTCCTTTTGTGTGACATTTGTCCCGCTTCTCAAGTTTTTATGACAGCCATCTACCACCTCCAGTGCTGTACTCCACACAGTTCATTCTGTTTGACACTCCACTGGCCAGGCTGTAGTCACACCATTTCTTTTGTCAAACAGAGACCAAGACACGAGCTCTGGTCTTGTGACCAGCCATACTTTCAACTCTCTCACCTCTCTGATGCTGTACCTGGGATCTCAGCTTTTAGCTCCTCCATGACCATCTTCATTCCTCTCAGGTATGGGCCTGGTTTTGTAGAAATACCATACTGAGGGTTATGCCTCATCAGATACTCTCCAAGAAAATGAATGGGGTTAAATTCAACTGGTTCTTTGTCTGGTGCAAGCATATTCTTTCTTTCCACTTCCATTAACAGTTTTTCTATTCCTGGCATTAAGGTAGGTAGAAGTTTGTCAAGCAAATAGACACGAGTATCTAGTGACTCTTTGTCTTCACTGAACCACTCTCTGGACAGCAAGTCACAGGGCTCTCTCTTCTTTACCTTTTCTTCTTCTGCCTTTTGTGCACAAATCATCTTCACCTTTGTCTCCTGCAGACTGAGACACCTCTGATGTACCCTTTCATAAAAACACTCTTTCCACTGAGCGTCATCACTAAGACATGGCAGCTCATCATGCCCCTGATTTCTCTTCATTTCTGTGGCAGTCACATTCTTAACTCCAGCTTTGGGATGGTTAAGACCTGCAGTTTGGGCTGATGCTTCTGGCTGAGCAGCCATGCTTCAATCACTGTGACACAGAACAAAAGCAGCATGTTATATAATGCCAAAAGATGCAGCAGTGTCCTAGCAGATGACACAGGACTGTGTCTATTATTAGTCTATTGTTAGGAATTAACTAGTATTCCTTTTCTATGCTCCTTTTACTGCTTCTTTGTACTCTTAAATAAATACAGCCCCTTTACTTCAAAGATCGGTAAATGATTTATAAAGATTAATTATGTATCACAACAGCCCTTGGAGACAGAGCAACTAAATAAGTGTGTTCCTTTCTTAGAGGAGAAGAAATTGAGACACAGAAGAGAAGTGATTAATTCCAGGTCACTTAAGAGACTCAGAAACCAAGCAGTGAACAGTGTTTGGAAGTCTTGTCCCCCAGTTCTAACGAGTGGATTCCTCTTACCCCTAGTATCATTATTTTTGTTAGGTCCCATTCCATGCCTTCAGGAAATCCAGTGGATATGAGACAAAGGAAGCAGGTAATGGAAAATACTAGATGCCTAGGAGCAAGATTTCTCTACATGCTGCCTTCTGCTACATCTTTTCTGTAGCTGTGAAAAACAGTGAGGAAGCTTGGCCCACAGACTACTACATTTCTACTTTGGCAACTATTTTTTTCCTTTGGACATTTTGGTTAAGGTAAGGAGGATGCAGGCATATGGGTCAGCAGATCTCCTACAGAAAGGGAAACTTTATACCATGAACTCTGTAATTAAGCTGTTCACAAGCACTTAATCCTGTAGCTTGTTTTGTAAAAGACAGACCTACAGAGAGTTGCAGGTATCTCCCTTTACAATTTCCAAAACACTTCTGTTTTCTTCTCAAAATGTTCACTCTGTGAAGTATCAGGAAGAAATTGAGTTGTTCACAACGAACAATTTGAAATCTATTGCTACACATAGCTGCCTGCATCTGTAACGGCACTTACAGAGAACAGAGCAGAATGCTGCCTAACTACTTGATTTAAAGCATGAAAAATCACCAGCACTCTGCACAAAAAAGAAACCCAGCCCAGTGTTAAGACAACAGCAAGGGAAGGCTGATGTTAATAGAAGGAGCCTAAAGTCTCTCCAAATTACAGATTAAACCCCTCTCAGAACTTGCTGCTACACTATCCTTTTCCAAGCTCTTACTTAAATGTGCTTTTTGCTAAGGCCTCACAGTATCCATAGCAATATTATTGCTTTTGATATGTTTTGCTTTTCATGTTTAAGCATTTGTAGCTGTTCTGAGGAAAGTTCAGCCTTCCAGGAAAAGCATAAATGTGATCTACAGCCCTCCTGGCACACAAACATAATTACTAATATGTTGACCTTCTGGTTCATAACCATCAAGTCCAAATACTACTTGGATTGGTAGGATGTTCCACAGCCCTAAATTTCTGTGTCTGTTTTCTCGATGGGCTTGTTGGCATCTTCTGGTTAATTTGTTTTCAAAGATGATTACCTGCTAGGGAAATGGATTCATGGATCAAGCTGCCTGCCCCACACAGAGGGTTTTAAGATAGTTGCTGGTTCTGCCACTGAAGGACATAAGCGGGAGTATAGATTTATAATGCTAGAAAGGGAAACCTGTCAACCCTGTCAAATTGTTCCTTACTTAGGTGAGTTTCTTTTAATAAGCGGTAAAACCAGACTCCTCCTGGTTCAAAGCTGGGTGTTAACCACATGTTCTGGTCACATTCCAAATCAGCTGGTTTTGTTGTGCCAAAATAAACTGTTCTTGCAGTCTGAAATACTTATGTTATTTTTTAACATCCTTTGTCAAGCCGCTCAGCAGTTTCTGTGCAATGTTAAAGTGACAACTGCAAGGTGGCCAATTCTGAATGACGAGGAATATATTTTCTACACTGCTCTCAACAGGATGATTTGGAGGATTAGTCAATGTTTATAAAGTACCTCTATGTCTCTGAACAAAACAAAACAAAAAACAACTTAAGAACAACTGTTCCATCTCAATTCCATGGCATTCACTTAACTCCAAGACTGGAAGCAGGGCACAGAAAAGTGTGCCCACAGCTTTAGTGCAGGACAGAAGAAAACTAAAGAGGGTATGGAAGAACATAGAAACAGCACACAACTGTTAAATAAACCACAAAGGAGTGCTAGAACCAGGCCCTGAATCTTGGATTTGTCAAGGATTACTGGGACACACCTCCAGTTTGTGTAAGACACCACTGACTCATAAACTTCAGTTCTGATTCCCATTAGTTGAGGATTTGGCCTTTTATATATAGAGCTCTCATGGCCTGTGCGACTCCTAAGCGGAGGTTTGATTGTCCAAATAATAGTAAGCACTTGTGCAGAGACAAGCTTTAGAAACACCCAGGAAATTCGAAATGTAATATAAAGTTTCCTGTAAGCTTTTGTTTAAGTTGAAGGCAAGATAAGCTTTTCATTTTTTAGTAGGATGCCACTTTCATGGCTCCTTTTCTGTGAAATACTCTTGCTGGAGTCCCTGCAGGTACAAAAAAGATCCTGATTTCAGTATAAAACCCAAATCTGCTCATAAATAAGCTTTTTATGGTTTCATTATTATTCTGTAAGGGAATTTTGATGGGTAGGATAGGGTCAGGAAAGACTAAAGTTTGTCTAGGTAAATATTCTGCAGATGTTTGAGTTACCACAGCCCAGTTTCTTTGAGGCTCTCTCACTCAGAAATAGTTTTGCCTTTCGCTAATGTGCTTCACAGAGCTTGTTTATCTCACCAATCACAAAGACCCTAATACTATTTTCATACATGATCTTCAATACAATTAAAATTTAAAGTCTTTCCCTTTTGCCTTCTAAAGCTTTGAAGAACTTTTTTTTCTTACCTTTGGAGCAGGTAGCAAAAATAGATCTTATCTCTCCAGCTTTCAAAGTGGCTTTGCAAATGAACAGGAATTTAATACATGCCCATCTGTTCTCAACCATTAAAAATCTTTAAGTGAATTAAGGATTTCTCAGACCTGCTGTGGAGCTGGGCTGTGAGTTTTACTCCTCTGTGTGTTTGCAGTTGCTAAGCAATAATCCCAAAGGTTGCTATGTCTCTTCCAAGACTCAGAATTGCTGTAGGTTGTCTTTTGGCTTTGGCAGCCCAACAGACTCTTCTGTACTGAACTTAGATCACTGCACCACATGACTGAAAATAAAATTAAAAAATACTATGAATAGCAACAGACAACATTAAGGGGACAAATAGAGAGAGAATCCACAGGTGCCCAGTGACAGAAGGTTTATCTTCAGATTCAAGGTTCAAAAAGTCCAGAACTGCCAGAAGACATTTACAAACTGAACTGGGGACTGTATTAACTAGATGTGAGTCTGAGAGATAAAAAGAAATTCATTACAAACTCAATTTAAACATGTTCAGGCTTTCTTTTTTGTAAATAACCACGGGACTTTGAGGGGTAGCCCTCCAGGAAGGCTGTGTACAGCACTAACAAGGTGGGGTTCATAGTGCCATTTTGTTAGACTGCCTTTAAACCTGCATCTAAAGAAATTCAATGAATCACCTCTAATAATTTCTCCTATATTCTTAAAGAATAGCATGCAAAACAGGAAAAGGAGAAGGGAAAAGTCTAAAACCATGTACAAAGCCATTCTTCACTCATTTATACTGAGGTAAATCAGGTGCCTGTTCAGTGATTTCCTTAGTGTTATGCAGGACTTCCAGCTGAGAAATTTATGGCAATTTCTGCCAGGAACCAAGGTTAATCTAATGCTGTTTCTTTCTTTGTACTGAAAGAGGCAAGATCTATGGATTGTGAACCTGCAAAAAACTGAAATGTGGTTTTATCTCTGATATTTGTCATTGGAACAGCTGCATGGTACAATACCCTCTAGCAGAGTATTAGTCTCCATTTGGCAGGACAGCTGAGCTCGTTCCAAAACTCACAACAGAGATTTAAGATATAACAGAGCTTTTCCAAAATCTGGTACAGTTGTTGTCAGAGTCACATTTGTTCTCTAGTTTTAGGAACCAATGAGTTTTAATTGTGGACTCAAAAAATTCATTCTCTGTCACGTCCATCAAGTCACTTGTTAGTTATTACAGCACCCACACCAAAGTAAGTAACTGGGAACAGCTCTAAGTGACACAAACCCAGTGTAACATCTATGCTACCCTTAAAAAGTTTTGTTTTGCTCCTAAGACCTGCCATAAACTAAGAAAGTGTGTACAGGGTTTTACAAGGAAGAATCTAGCTCAGAAATGACAAGCATTGTATTTTAGCAGCTGGTCAAAAGTCTGAATTTTTATTTTATTTTTATACTGTTTCCTCTGGAAAGCTGGATGCTATACAAAGTCCTGGTGTTTGTATCCACTAACATTTACTTTCCTCTCTGTACTCCTGTACTTATCTCAGCAAAAATATGTATGGTTGTAACTCCCGTTAGATAACTTTGGCCATCTCTGCTGAGTGTCTCTCTGAACAAATGTTTCCTCTAGACATTCTCAAACACCACTGCAATGCCAGGTTTACCAGTGCAGGAACAGGCCACAGGCACTACAATAATGACTTGATTTTAGAATTCAGTATTTGCTTGCACAAAATCCCCATGAAACACATATAGGTCAACTTGCATGTGAAAAACAAACTGTAATAAATTAGTATTTCTTTGCTATTTATTTGGAAAAAAAACAAACCAACATGTACCAGAAGGGAATATGCTCACTGCAATGTATTCCCAAGGTGTGCTGAAGTATAGCATCAATTATGTCAATAAAATGAAGCAGAAAATTACTGCACAGAAGTAATTTGAAATGAGGCTTTAAACTGGATTGCACACTTTTTCCCCTAAGCAGTTTGCATATGATTAACTCCTGTTATCACTTCTCCCAGGTGGGATGGATTTTTACCCCTTTGCAATTCAGAATTCTGTTGTTACTACGATTAACATACACATTTTTTTTTCCCAGTATGAAACATAAATTAAAAAAAATACTCTCCCTTTTCTTAAAAGTGTTTTAACTCCCATTCAAGAGCATACAAACAGAACTTGGAAGAAAGTACCAAAATCGCTCTATATTTACTTTGCTGGAAGTGGAATCCCATGGGTTAAGCAAACCTTTATTTGCACCCTATTTAACTTGGTTGTTATCCCTTAATGTTTTTGCTAAGCAAAGTGTATCCTTTTATTATGCCATCAGATACTTCCACTGTTGACAAAATAATGGGCTGAATATGTCATCACAGATGTTTTGCTGGAATTGCCTCTTCTATCTTTTCTTGTTTTTCTATGCAAGATACATTTTAGAAACATTCTATTGCCTTTTGCAGTGGATGCCAAGATTATGCAATAAAAGCCCTGACATGTAGTAATAGTAAGTTGTGTGAGCCAGAGAAATGGTTGCAGTGTATTAAAGAAAACAGTCACTTTTGGAAATATGTACAAAACCAGCTCATGGAGAGTTTCCCATCCTTTAAATGCTGTATTGGGCTAAAGCTGCAGGTGCTGACCACAGTGCTTCCAGCACAGGAAAGACTAAGGCCACAGGCTTCCAAGCTCTTTTTTGTAGCTGCCATGATGCTGTGACCACAGGCTGCCCTCTAATTGCTCTTTTCAGTCAGAATACATGTGCCTTAGAGCTTCCTCCTCTGTGCTTAAACTCTCCTGCTAAAACCAAAAACATTGCACATCCAAATTCTACCTTTCTAATGGCTCAAAAAAAAAAAAAAAATCACAATCTGTGACTGTTGTAGGTAATAACTGATACGTTGGAGCTTTAGCGACCTGTGGATAGCAGCTTCACAGTTTACTTGTGATATATGTTTTTAAAAGTGTGCTGCTAGCACATTTTCCATAAATACTATGTTTCAAAATAAAATTATGGTTGTAAAAGGCTGGACAATGACTCTTTGTTTACCTACGGGTCTTGCTTATTTCCCTCAACTGCCCTGATCCCACTGGGAGCCTCTTTTGGAATACTTCATGCTCACGATGCTGGCTTGCTGTGCAGTGTGCTCAATAAAGTCGACTTTAATCCAGTTTACGGATCCTGTTCTTCAGCCTCTCCTGTCCACTAGGAGGCAAAACGCCTCATTAGCCAGCCTAACTTCTTCAATACACTGAAGCCCAGATACCTAGGCAGTTCTAGTTCTTTTGCCTACAGGTCACTGAGGAATAGCCTGAAGAGCTCCCCCATGGCTTTTCTGGTGCTAAGATTTACAGGAGTAAGAGTTCTCCTTACAAGAGACAAGAGTCTTACTGAGGAGAGTCCTGTAAGTCTGAGGAGTGGATGACAGCAGCATCAACCCTACGCCTAGAAGGAATCTAGGGGTTAACACACACTCTTGACAAAGAGTTCACTCTAACACTTAGACTGCCTTCCATCATATGCAATGTTGTCATCAGATGTCCAAGACATTTCTCAATCTCAATTATCTCCTTGCTACCATTCCCACAAATTTGGTAGCTCCAGGCTGAAACTGCAAAACAAATCAAGCTTTATAGCATTTGGCTCTTTATCTCAGAACCCAAATTGTCAGGGAGAATGGCATTCTGGGGATGTCTGAATGCCCCAAATGCTGTGTATACTTAGTAGACTATTGTTCTGGTCTTTGGGCTTTTGCATTGATATATAAATAAAATCAATGAATTACAGAATGGTTAGGGTCAGAAGGAATCTTTGTAGGTGATCTGGTCCAACCCCCCATATAGGTGCTACATATTTTTTTAATAGAAACATAGAATTGTTTAGAACCATAGAATCATTTGGATTGGAAAAGAATTTTAAGACCATCAGCCACTATCTAACTCTCCCAAGTCTGGTGCTAAAGCATTTCCCTCAACGCCACATCTCTGCACCTTTTAAACACCTCCGGAGTGTTTAGGTTGGGAAAGACCTTTAAAGACCATGGAGTATTGCTCCCTAATCCAAGGAAAAGCTACACTACGGGAGCATTAAGGCCAGCTTCCACCCAGTATGGTGCCACACGCACCGCTGCAGCTCCAAGCAGGACGGGATGCCAAAATCTCATCACTTTTTACATACCAAAGAGCCTGCCAGATGGCGACCACAGCCAAGCTGGCACTCAGCACCAATACTTACACCTGGGGCTAAGAGGCCGCTGAGGGAAGGCCGAGCCTCGCCTTCAGGCGCCGGAGCTGTCAAAGGCCGGGCCGCAGCGCGGGAGCCGCCGGCTCCACAGGGGTTAAGGCTCCGTCGCGGCCCGGGGGCGGCGCTGTGCTGACAGGTGGCGCATGCGCGCTGCCGCCGTATTGTGCCCGGCCGGCCCAGCCCCAGCGCGCCTCAGTCGGCGAGAGGCCGTTGGCGCGCGTGGAGCTGCTGCCCCCTGCGGCCGGCGCCGCGCCACCTCCGCTCCCCTCCCCGTCCTCCCACCGCCGGCACTCGCCATGGAGTAAGGCCCCCGCCGGCCGGACGGGGGGCCTCGCCGCGCCTCTCGATGGCTCTGGTGACGGTGCAGCGCTCGCCTACCCCCAGCGCCACCTCCAGCCCCTGCGCCTCGGTGAGTCCACCCGCCCGCCCGGCGCTGAGGGGAGCGCGGCGGTTGGTGGCCGTTAGGGTCCGGCGCGCGGCCGTGCGCATGCGTGCGCCAGACCGCTCGCGCTACACCCCTCTCAGCCCCCCTGGCTCCCCGCCGCCTCCTTCCCGCCGGGCCCTGACAGCTCCGTGTGGGCAGCGCCGGGAGCTTCCCTCAGCGACCCCGGCCCGGGCCCTGCGAGCAGGATCACACATCCCTGCCGGGCCCTCGCATCGCTGTGGCCTGGTGACAAGCGAGGGGAGAGGCGAGGGTCCTGGGTGTCCCTCAGCAGGCCTGGGGTGGGGTGGTTGAGGGGAGCCGGTGGGGCTCAGCGCTCCCGGCCCTCAGGCTGCGGAAGGGCTCTCACACACTGCAGTCCGGGTGTTTCCCGCAAGGTCCCGGTCAGAGCTCGCCCCGAGCCTCACCCGCTGTTGTAAAGGTGCTGCTGCCCCATCCGCGGCGCGGAACTGCCTCAATAAAACAGCCTGGGTTGGTCTTGTTGTCATTGTATGTGCAGGGAGAGAGGCGGGAAGAGTGTGGAAGCAAACTGACATTGTTCCGGCTACGGCTGTTCTAAAATGATACAATCTGACAGCACCCTCTGGGTATCTCCAGTACGTGGCCCTTCCTCTGCTAAGAGCGAAGATATTTTTTTTTTCTTCAGATTTCTTCCTTTTATTTTGAATGTTACATAGACTCTCCAAGAAGCTGTGTCCAGCCCAAGTCAGACAGAGAAAGGGCAGATTTCAGCTCTCTGGATGAGTTGTGCAGGATGAGCAGAGATGCTCTCATCACTGCCCTCCATCAGGAAGTGAGGCAGGCGGCTGTGAAGGCTTCTTGCTTTCCATGCTCTTTAAACTTGAGACAGACCGTTGTTTTCCTACTTCTGTCTTGTAAAATCCTGCATATTAACCCCTTAAACTGCTGCCTACCTTTTATGTGACTTGTACTACCACTGAGGATGAGAATGAAAAATGAGCTTCATTTAACTTTCTGCTTACTTCTGAGCTTTTTTCCTTAAAGCCCGTAATGCATTATCACACTGGTGCTATGTCTGGTTTGCAAATGTTTGAGGGTGAAACAGTTGAAATCCCAGTTGCTTCCCTCATGAGAGCTGTGTGAAAAAGCCAACTACTCTGAAAATATTTCTTGTTGTGTTAAGTAACCTCTTCTGAAACTAGATCAGCTACTTGACAGGTCCTGCCTGCCCAGACAGCATTTTAGTTGTCAGAACACCTTTCCCCCCCTCCTTTCATTCCCATGTCTCTCCTAAGGTATGTTTATTTAGCAACACAGATTAATTTCACTTCTATTTCTCTGCTATAAATATTAATGTGCTGCATTACTTCAGAGGTTGCTTCCCCCTTTTGACTCCTTTACCCTTTCCATTATTTCTCTTCCATACATTGCTTGCTTTCAAGACGTTTTGTGAGAGTAGGTAGCTGTCTCTTGGCATCTTCCTTCTTTCTCCCACTTGGATGCATAACCCTTTCCTTTGGGAAACATTTGATATATATGAACAATTAGTTGCATTCTGTAAGGCTTTCCCATCTGGAACAGCCAGGCTGTTTCCTAGCCAATTAAATGAAATTGAAACTGTACTGATTTTTGGACACAACTTAGTTTTAATTTATATAAACAACTCCCTCCAGAGCCTGATAAACCCAGAGAATGCAGCTTTGGTGGTTTTATCTGTATTCTCTTTCTACTGTACCAATGGTCTTTGTAAATCCTTGCTGCCCTATGCCAAAATAAGTGTTGTGTTTGATTTTGGTTCTCACAATTACTTCTACTTTCTCAGACTTTTCTTGCAGTCTAAAGTGGAAATTATATTCATCATATTCTTCCCTTAACCGCCATCATTTGAGTACTTCTGCATTCCTGTTATCACTTCCTAACCATGCTTTGGGGTTTTGACTGCCCTTTTAGCCTCTTGTTAGACAGCTGGGGTTGATTGTTTCTCTAGCCTTCAGTCAGAATTATGTTGAGCTTGTGTGTGTTCCTTCTCTGTCACAAAGTTGTTTCTTAAGCAGAACTTTGATATCATTTCAGATGATGATCCTTGCTAGGCTGCTATGGGCTTGTGAACAATCCTTAGGAAGGCTTTGGTCCTGTAAGCTTTCTGTGCTTGCCCTCCTTGTGGATCCTTGTTGAATGCAGCAGAAGGATTTGATTCTTTCAGTTCCAAATGAAATTGTTTCAACTATTCTATTGTAAACTGATGGTAGTTTCCGTCTTTATGAACTGAGAACTATCTCCAAGTTCCTTCTTTAAAAGAAAGCTCATCTTGGTAAATAACTCTGAGTAGTATAAGAGTCTGACTCACAGCATAAAACCTATTTCTGACCAAAGGTTATCTGGTAACTGCTGGAACTTTACTGTTCCAGCTCGTGGGCAAGGAAGAAATTGTGTTGGTGTGCAAGCATGTGGCCATGTCTAGTTCTGTTTCCAGGTCACTTAAGGGTTTTGAGGACAGAAATTGATTCTTTTAAATTCCTTGATATCTCTTTATTTTGGAGATAAACTTTTCAGACAAGGAGAAAGGGTGAAATTAATGTCCTCAAACTGAATTTTTGCCTTAAATATGTCCTATAAACGGTTATAATTGGCTTTTAGGGATTCAAGGGAATAGCCGATCTGAATCACTCTGAAATTGGATGGCTTTTATTTATAGGTTTTGCTCTTATTGCCTTAGAGCATCTCGTGAGCATTCCTTTCAGGATCATTCATGCAAAGTGTTGATTATACATTTACAGTCCTCTAGTCACTTGATGACTTGTGAAATTCCCTTAATTGTCTGTCCAGACTTCTGTTCTGGCCCTTGGTTATGCAGCCACTTTGAGAAACAAGACAGCAGTCTTCCAATCTTCACTTCTCCACTGCAGAGCTGTTGTCTTCTGATGTGCCATGTGAGAAAAAATGGTAGTGTAGGAAAATGTAAAGCTACCATGAGCCAGAGAGGGCCTGCTCCGTGCTGATCAAGGCCTTTGTTTGTTTATTTTTTTTCCTCCTATGTGTCCCCCTCAGAGAAAGTTGTTTTGGGAGAAGGAGGAGGAGGATGATTTGAATCAGGGGAAAGGGCCCTGGAAGTACCATTGGAATTACAGCAGGTGGATACAGCAGTTGCATCATGAACAAGAGCAGTAAAATAGAAACACCGTGTTCAAACACTGCTGCTCAGCCATGCAGTTGGAGCTCTGCTTGGGCCACTTGAAAGATCTAAAGATCCAGCCTGTTGCTTTCTCTCTCCATACCCCAAATTCTTTGACTATACTCAGCAATATCCCTGCCATATTTCCATCTGACAGGACAATATCTTGTCAAGTGCTAGGGACTTTCCCACCCTTCCCTTCTGGCATCTTCATTTCAGTGGAAAAATAAGAAAATGTGTCTTCTTTGAGTTCTTTTTGTGACAACTGTGAGATAATGAGCAGAAAGAAATCTGAATGAATTTAACTTGCTCCATCCTTTGCTTTTGGGTTAAAAAAAAAAGCTGCTCACTGACATTAACTACAATACAACATTTTAAAAGAGAGTCAGTTTGTGTATCAGGTTTGTTTATGCATCAGTTTTGGGTTCCTTTTGCTGCTTGCATCCCTAAGCAGTGGATCATCTCTCAGTCTCCTGTTGGTGTTAAGCTGCAGACATCATATGCTGTCTGACACTCATGGAGTATCTCTGCTGCTCTCTCCATAGCAAAGTGGACAGAGCAGCCATGTTGTCAGGACTAGGAACAAGCTGCAAGGAAGTATTCTAGCTAAAGCAGAGAAGAGCTAGTGAAAGGTGCCTGCCTCAAAATCCTCTGTGAGCCTTGTTATCTGCAGCTCTGGAAGATGCTGGGTGACTTTAGTTACCAGGCTAGTATCAAATCTGGGTTGTTGTTATGATGGGAGCAGTGGAAAACTGCTCTAGTAGCTTTCCAAAAGACTTCTGATAATTTTCTGTATTGGGAAATAATCTATTGAAACTTGCTCTTTTAAATTATTTTAGTGCATACTTCTACCAAAAGAAAAAGAAACAAAAAAACAAAGAAACCCCCCCCACCCTGTAACTTAAGTGCTGTTTTTCCTTTGGCTATTACATCACTTTCCTGCAAGGTGAAGAAGCTGGGCAGGCAATCTGGCCCTGACTGCTCTCACAGTTCACTCTTCCTACCCTCAGGGAGACAATATGCTTTTATTGGAAGGCAGTGACTGACCCAGAAAGAGAAGATACGCTACATATATTGTTCTAAAACACACAATTTAAAAACAAAACCCAAACACCCAAGAACTTTAAAGCAAATTAAAACCTAAGCCTTTTGACTTCCCCTCCTTAATCCTGGGAGAACAGCTTGAGCAGGAAGCAGAGTCCTGCAAATGTGTTTGGGAGTCTGTCATGTTTTGCTTGAGAGCTCCTTGCTGGTGAAACTTACAGGAAATATTTTCCCACTTATTTATGGGGAAGCTAAATATAACATTTCTCTACCCCTGGTCCTGCAATTGCTATTAAACAATGTGGTAATTGTGAAATTACTTAATCACTGATAAGTCCTATCCATCTCATTTAGAACTTCCTTTTTTCCCCTTTTTTAATTAGTTTTGATGGCAGCTGCTGCTTGTGTAGGGTTGTGGAGAGCTGACTGTAGGAAATGACTGCAACATAGCTAGAACAGAAGCTTCCTATGAAATACTCAGTAGGCTTAGAAATACCTAATATTTAAAGATGTCATCACCTGTTACCTGTTGCTTTTCCTCAAATTATGTTTTTCAGGTATAGCCATAGCTCATTCTGAAATCTGAAATTTTCAGAGGCAGTGGACCAGAGGAATGTGCTGGTTCCTGCTTTAGGCAGAGTTCTTAGTGCTGCACAGATACCTCAATTTCCTGTGTTGCCAGCTGTCACCAGTTGGGAGACAGAACAAAATTGCTTTAGTGAGGTGATTTGTAACTTCCTCTCCCTCTTTCAAACTTCTGCTTCTGTGGAAAGTGCTGCAAGGAAGGCAGGAGCCCTCTATCTCTTGTTGGATGTGGTGCTGTAGCATTAGAAGATGAAGGTTTCTATCCAGTTGTATGAGACCAGGCTCTTGCAATGCAGAGAATTTTGGTATGTGTAAATGTACTTGCATATGGTGAGACTGCTCTTCCTAAAGCAGTTTGATGGTTAAGCTGAAGCTGCTCAGTGACAAAAGACCAGTCCTTCTCTTGAAGACTTCTTGTCTGTTGTATACACACGTAGCAGGCTCCTCTAGAACGTGAAATGCAAGGTCCTGTTTTAGGCTCAGAACAGTATTTGGAGCTGAGGAGGAGGATGACAGTTGAATTGCAGCCTCACTGAGTATCATTTAGAAACATTTTTAAAACTTGCAGAACACAAGAAAAACTATTTGGTTTTTTTTTTCCTTTTTTTTTTTTTTGACAGCTGAATTGGATCTTTCAAAGTACAAAGTTAAGTTGTCACTTCATAAATTATGGTACATAAATTATTGTTTTGAAAAGGAGCTTGTAATTTGAAAATGTAAATAGCCTGTGATGCTGTAATGAGTCATTATCTGACCAATATTGATTCTTGCTATTTGAGCAATGCAAGAAGATTGAAAAGGGCAGGGTACTGTAATATCTACAATTACTCTGAGAGTCAATGACACATTTACTTAAGTGGAGAATACTATTTTCAGTGGAGACTGCCAGTCAAAGAGCAGTCTGCTGGAAGTATTTCAGTGTGTGATGCAGAGGTAATGCCTGAGGATTTCCAGTTACTGGAAGAAAAGCTTGAAGGATCTATAGCTGCAACTATTCTGTCTTGGGAAATTAAAAAGAAAAAGAAAATAGCCTTTGGGCAGCTTGGCTCAGTGTAGCTGCACCCCGATCACAGCCTGCAGTTTAAGGTTTCATTCTTCAGTCACAACAAACCACATCCTCTCAGTACCCCAGTGCAGCTTCACTCTGCTGAGGCCAGAAGGCTGTTTTGCAGGCTGGCTCTCAGGAACATCTGTATGCTGGAAGCTCTTGCTGCCCTTGCACAACTTCAAAAATGCTCTGGTGCTTTTAGAGTTCAACTGACATGAAGCTTGTATTGTCTTCATGTCTGACTCTTGCTGATACCGTTAGCAAGCAGTGTGTACTAAGCTGCTGGTCTTCTGTGACTGATACTTCCTTTGTATCAACTGGTCTTGCAACATGAGAGTACCAGGCTTGTCAGCTGCCTGCTCCAAGCCTCCAAGTCGTTCAGTTCAGCCTGTGAATTTGAGAAGAGTCTCCCCTCTGTTCTGTTGATTTGCCTGAGCATCCTTTTAATTTGTTTCTCAGGTAGTGACAGTGAAGCTTCTCTCTTTTTTTTTTGTGTAAAGGTTGGGGGAGCAACTTGGGATCAAGAAAAAGAAGCAGGTGCTCTCTGTTGGAAGCAGTCAGTGATTGAAACACAGCCAGCAGGGTTTCTAACCTTTTGGCTGAGAGCTGTTCCTCCACAGCTCTCTGTTTAGAGGGATAAAAAAATGATGAAGGCTAAAATCAATTTTTACATTTCTGAGTTGGGCTGATTGGATCACTGTCAGCCATCTGCCCTGGTATGATACTGCAGTGTGTGTGTGTTTTAGTTAGCGTTCGGACAGACTTCTGTATCTGCAGTTTTGAATGTGGCAGTAGCTTTTTGCCCAGATAGAATTCCTCTGAATATGCATCTTATCAGTGCTGCTCATTGCAGGCTGATCTCTCAGAAGGCATGAAACGTTGCTGTAAGATGAGTCACACAGTTAAGCAGCTTGTTGCTTCCATGGTAAGACGCAGCCTTGCTGTGTGTGCCAGCAATCA
Organism: Ramphastos sulfuratus; assembly: GCA_013399055.1. NCBI lineage: Eukaryota > Metazoa > Chordata > Aves > Piciformes > Ramphastidae > Ramphastos > Ramphastos sulfuratus. Next base: position 525,036 of record WBNM01017772.1, on the reverse strand, counting down.
TGAAACTCCTGTCACATACCCTCTGACGTGAACTTCTTACGGCCTTGGCAAAGGAAACGCCCGTGACACTCACTGAAATGTGTTGTGCTTGTGACAGCTTGCTGCTTTTAGGTATGCCAGTCCTCCTCTTCCTGAGGAACTCCCCAGCTTCATGGAAATAATAAAGTTACTGCATCAGTGTGGGCTATTTCGTGATGAAGGAACGTCTCTTTGAGGGTGGCAGAGCACTGGATGAGGCTGCCCAGAATGGTGAAGTCTCCATCTCTAGAGACTTTCAGGGCCTGCCTGCTGTGATCTGCTTTAGGTGAATCTGTTCTTGCAGGGAAGCTGGACTCAGTGATCTTCAGATGTCCCTTCCAATCCTTACAATTCCATGATTCTGTGTTTTTAAAGACCTATTTTATCATGGATTGTACTGTCTCTGTCCACTTCTCCAGCATTTCATCCAGTTAAAAGCTGAAGACAAATGTGCTCATACCAGAGCTCAGGGGGTGCCTTGGATGCTTGAGCTTTCCACTTATCTGCAAGCCAAGCGATGCAGGGGATCTCCAGGAAGCAAATTCCACAGATGTCATCTCAGGGGTTGTGTGAGTTGTGATGCCAGGCTCCTTGTGAGATGAGCTACAAATAAGTCTGAGGTGAGCTCAAGCAGGATCTGAAAGGCGGAAGACCAGAACCTGACTCCTGTGTACTGTGGGTCCATTGAGTCCCATATTTTGTCTCTTTAGGAGGCTGTAACATGTGCTGTAGCACTTAGTGTACAATGCTGTCTCCTTTGGAGACAAACTGCAGGCTGCTTCTGTTAGCCTGCCTGAAACTGCCTTTGCTGTTCTGTGAGTGGGGATGCCCCAGAGGAAATTTGGAGCAGGTTCCAAATCCAGGAGTTTGTTCTCCCTCTTAGATGAGAAGTGCTAGAACATATCTGGGGAAGAATGGCACTGCCAAGATTCTTTTGAGGGATGCTGCATTCATTTGTCAGGTCTTGAAGCCTCCTTAGCAAAAGGGCAAAAGCTGCAGAGCTAGGCACATTTGTCTTCAACTTTTAACTGAGTAAAGTAGGCGAGAAGTGGATTCTCATCTGGAAAACTGGTCCTGTCACAGGGGACTGTAGCTGGCCTATTACTCTTACTGGCTGCTACTGTATCTCTTCCATTTAGATGTACAGAATTATCACATTTAAAGTTGAAGCAAGAACTCTTAAGGCTTGCTTAACTGGCTTGCTTTAGCTTCAGTGGCTAGCATCTGAGAAATGTGTGTATTAGGAGTCTTACGGAAAAAACCCAACCAAAACACTTCAGGCTTTTCATCTCTCTATCTTTTGGTGTGATGATGAGAGGGAGGGATAGGACATATGTCTTGCATGTGTAAAATACTTTGTTTTTCAAAGGAGAGCTTTGTTGGTAGTTAGGGGTAGTCTGAGTCTCCTGTGTGATGCAGGGCCAACCCCTTGGCTTAATCCATCTGAAGTTGGACTTTCCCATGAATCTCTGAAGCTATTGAGTGCTGAAGAGTCCCAAGTACCACGTTCTAGGCATGTAAAAACAAAAGCTCCTAACCTTCACTTGCATGTGGAAAACCTGTGGGCTGCTGTCCCTCCCTCAGGGAAAAAAAATTGCAAGGTCTTGCTCAGCCAGGAAAGGGCCAATCCTCAGCAAACACTAATTAAAACCACAGAACTTCTGTGTGTGAACCTTGGTGCTTAGGAGCAGAGAGGCAGCTGTGAGATGTCCTGGTTCTTGTGTGGTACCAGGCATCAGAGCCTGCTACTTCTTTGCAGTACTCCTCAGTTCTGGAGCATTTTCTGTGGGATACAGTGTCACACTGAAAATTTAGCTCATAAATAGCTGTGGGGCCAGCAGGAAAGTGACTCAGCTGTCTGACCTACAGACAGGAGCTAAACCTAGTTGCAAGAGGAAATGCTAGGTGACAGCAGTGCTTATGGAATAAGGATTGATTTTGTTTTGTTTTGTTGTTGTCCTTTTGTTTTCCTTTCCACATCCCTCCTCAGCAGTTTAAAATAGTTTAAAACAAACAGCTTTGGGCATGTTCTTCAGATGATGCTGTAAGCACTGTATTTAAATACAGCACTTCAAAATGTGGCACAAAAGAGTTAACTGGATGCCATATTGCACTGTCTTCCTGGGTTTTAGGTGTAAACCTTGAAATGACAGCTTTCTGCCTTGCCTTTAGAGTTGCAGAATGTTTGACAAAGACTTAATTCACTTTCTGAACAAGTGTTTTTCTTATGTAACATCCAGTGAATTTCTTTGCTGGGAGTTTCCTGTTTTGTTTTCAACTCAGTTGTTCTTGTGTGGTGTAGCAAGCTTGTGACTCCAAAAAGTGAAGTGAAACAGGACAACATAGTTTTTGTGGGGCTTGTTTTGTTTTGTTCTTTTTGGTGTTTCTTGCTTCTTGGTGGTATTTTGGTTGCACAGCAGTTAATGGAACGTGCAAGCCTGAATTTCAACACTGAAGTGAATCCGCAGGCAGCAGCTGCCCCTCTAGTGTGGGTCGGGTCTAATATTGCCTGAACTTGTCAGCACAACTGCAGATGCAGAGCAAGGATTAATGTATCACCTCTTGATTTTTTGTGTCAGCCTGCCACTGTGTCCCTCAGCTCTTTGCTGCGTGCTGGCTGGAACTGCCTCAGCGATGGGCTGGGACTGAGTTGTCCTTCTGTGCTGCTTCTGCTCTGCTCCTGAATCTTAAAATTAAAGAGATTTACAGGGAAACGCAGTATGAAGTAGCCTATTTTGAGAGGCCTTCCCAAAAGTTGGGCATAGTTTTGGGCAAGGGAGGCTTTATCAGCTAAGGTTTATAGTATGGCTGGAAGAGTTTGCATGGTTGCAGTGGGTGAAATGAGTATTTTTCACATATACTTTACAGATCCCTGATTTCAACTTAAGCTTCATGCTGCAAAGATAACAACTGTGCCGCAGGCTTCTGCAACCCACACTTCTAGTCTTTGAAGTGGAATGTTTCTTTTACACATGTACCAGAAACTGCTCTCATCTGAAGGAAGCTCTAACTTAAATCTGTTCATGCTGACTGTTGATGGCTGAGACTGTTGTTTCAGGACACTTTCTGCATGGTTCTCTTATGAGTGAGGAAGTCCAAACTTGACTTTCCTTTGAGAAGGCAAAAGTTTTACGGATTTTTTTAGCATTTGGGGAGAAGATGACATGAGCCAAAATAATTTTTAAGCTTGAGTAATTGCTCATATTTTGATTCTAAACTTGAGATATACCTCNGGGGAGGGGGCAGAGGATGGGAAGTGATTTGCCAGCTGACTTGTGAGCACAGTCAGCTTTGCTAATGCAGTGTCCCTCCTCTTGGTTTGGTTTCAGTGCCTGTGTGTGCTGTGGAAGCACGCTGTATAAAACGTGAGAACTTCCTGCTGTGATAAGGAACCAGCAGCAGCTCTTCCAACAGGTGCAGCCCTGAAGACGTAAGAGAAGTGTTTGCTGTCATGGGCCTTCAGTATCGCCAGTCTCAAATGTAGCAGCTTACTCTTGAAGGAGCAGTGGAACAGGCCTGAGCCTGGCCTGAACCAGTTCAGAAGGCAGAGTTTTGTTTCCTGCATTGCTCTGCTATGATGAGAGAATTAAGAGAAGCTGTGTTCAGGAATCTCTAATGTGTGATGGTGGCTCTGACTGAAATGGAATAATCTTATTTTAAAGGGTGTTCTAAACCACTAAAGCTTTATAAATATTAATTTTGTTCTTTTGTTTCCTAATAAAAGCCTTTTATTCATTAAATCACTATTTATTTATTAACCTGACAAACTAATACAAGCTCTCTTCTGTCAGTGTCTGCATGTGCCATATCACAATTCTGCTTGTCACCCTAATAAGAACTTCATTCATCTGCTTTAAAATGTCATTGATAACAACCTGGCAGTGGCCCAGCTTGGAGCAAGTTAACTACAAAAGGCTGCATTGTAAACCTTTCTGAGAGTACATGCTACATTAAGTCTAAAATTAAAAAAAAAAAAAAAAAAGAAGAAAAAAAAAAAAAAATGGGAAGGCTGGTCCAGAATGCATACAACTGCCANGCATAGTTTTGGGCAAGGGAGGCTTTATCAGCTAAGGTTTATAGTATGGCTGGAAGAGTTTGCATGGTTGCAGTGGGTGAAATGAGTATTTTTCACATATACTTTACAGATCCCTGATTTCAACTTAAGCTTCATGCTGCAAAGATAACAACTGTGCCGCAGGCTTCTGCAACCCACACTTCTAGTCTTTGAAGTGGAATGTTTCTTTTACACATGTACCAGAAACTGCTCTCATCTGAAGGAAGCTCTAACTTAAATCTGTTCATGCTGACTGTTGATGGCTGAGACTGTTGTTTCAGGACACTTTCTGCATGGTTCTCTTATGAGTGAGGAAGTCCAAACTTGACTTTCCTTTGAGAAGGCAAAAGTTTTACGGATTTTTTTAGCATTTGGGGAGAAGATGACATGAGCCAAAATAATTTTTAAGCTTGAGTAATTGCTCATATTTTGATTCTAAACTTGAGATATACCTCAGCAAAAACAAACAAACAAGCAAAACCCCAGAGAACCAAAACCACCAAACCCCAAACCAATCACACAACCCCTCCTACAAACATCCCCCCCCAAAAAATCCCAAAACAAAAGCCAAACCAAACTACTTGGCTTGTTTAAACTTTAAACTTGCAGGTTTGGTTTTAGGACAGATGAGCATGCAATGCCTTGAGCTGAAGGGGATGCATGCAAAGATAGCTTGAGGTGAGAAGCAATCTGTATCACAATTTCATTGCCTGCTCTGCAGTAGGACATCTTGGCCAGACTTTGGTGGTGAACGTTTCTTTTCATATGCTGTGGGAAAAGCTGAAGAACCCTGAAGCAGCTGAGAGAGATCACCAGGGTATTTGTGAAGATTTTTTTTTGGGGGGG
>WBNM01017772.1:321018-519946 GCA_013399055.1 Ramphastos sulfuratus | reverse complement strand
AAAAAAAAAAGAAGAAAAAAAGAAAAAAATGTGCAGGCTGGTCCAGACTGCATACAACTGCCAAATGGCTTCAAACCTCTGAAAAAATGGAGCTCTGAATAGAGGAGTTCTGGCTGCAAATGGGATCATTTGGAATCATTTGGATTCATTCTGCTTACTTTTAGTGAGTACCTCAAGTGTTTTAATTTATAAGCCTCATCTTAAATTGAGAGGGAATGACTTAGTGAAGCACAAGTAGCTAAATTAAGAACTTGTACATGTAAGGAACTTGTTTCCTTTAGTCTTCATTCTTCAACTGCTCAGGATAAAAACTACAGCCTGAAAATAAGTCATAAGCCTCTGGGAGTTAAATGCTAGTAATAGTGGGAGGTAGTTTGTCTTGGTTATAATAACCTTCCCTGACCCTAGTTGCAGCCTGTACAGCAAATATGTTTATCCACCTGTAGATTCAGAGAGTGTGGGTCACACATGCTGAAGTTCAAGCACCTGGTCTTTCTGTCAGCTCCTCTGAAGGCACTGAAGCTGCTATTTGCTCTGGTAGTCCTGTGGTGGAGGCTTCACGTTCATGACAGCTTCTTGGCTTTGTTTCTCTTGTTTGTAAAACTGTTGCAAATGCAGCTTGGAGCCTGGATGAGGGTCAAGGGATGAGGAATTCTCTTGAAACAGATGCAGAGCTTGTGAACCTCTCTGAGAGAAGGGATCTTTGGAATGGACCCTGCCCTGTGCTGCGGGAGGGTTGTGTTTTCTTACAGCCCGTAACTGAACTAGCTACTCTCGCAAAACAGTTTAACAGTTGAACAGAACACAAAACTTTAAGGCATCTTCATCCAGGGTCTTCTGGCAGCAATACAAGCCTGCAGTGAATTACTGTTCTGATCCTGCACTAGAGAGCTGTGAAAGGCTTGGGCAGTGTAGTGAAGGGCTTGCTCAGAACTGATGGGTGCATAGTCTGACCTCTGAACTGGAACAGGGACTGCAAGAGTCTTGAGAAGCTACGATTTCATACCTCTTCACTTCTGTGGTTTTGTTTTGTCTCTTTCTTAAGTATAGCATATGGACAGCGCCATGAGTTAGGGAGCACTTCAACCTCCTCTTCAGAGACTTTTCATATGTAGCCTTCTACTGAAGTCAATGGGCGTGGAGGTAAGCAGCGCTGAGAGCTTTCTGCCAAGGTCACCACCACCTGCTCTGTAGCCTGATTCACACCACACTCCCGTTTGAGCATTGGGTTTCTCCCCAAAAGCTGCATGCGGTTGCACAGCAAAGGCACTGCTACCCTGTAATGCACTGTTCCTACTCGGTACCAAGGGCAGGCAGCCTGTGGGAGACTTCACAGATACTGCATGAGCACCTGTTACTGAACTTCAGTGACATCCCTCTGACGTGGCAAAATAAAAGATGACTTCACAGGTGGTCTGTTAGTGAATGGGATTTGAACATAGAGTTGAATGTCACTGCTGAAGTGTTTGTGCTACTGATGCTCAGCACCTTTTACCCAGCTACTGTTTGTTGATGTGTTTTCGCTTCTGCTGAGCTTAGGCTCTCAGTGGTTGATTATTTTATCACAAGCCAGTCAGAAGCAGCGAGAGTTTCCCGTTTCTTTGTCTCTCTGTTGATTTCCTTTTCTGTTGAAACAACTTTGTCGTTGCACTCTTCAGTTTCTATCTAGCAACTTATATTGGAAGGAGGGGGAATTGCCTGAAATGGCCTGATACTCTCACAGAGATATTGACAGCTGGGTCTGGTGACTAAACTGTTAGGAGAAAACACAAATTCATTAGTTGATGCTGTTGAAATCCACTGACTTTACTCCTAATAGAAGGCTTTAAAATATCCAGCTGCAGACTGATCCTCTCCAAGCATGTGACAGTGACATCAGTCCTAGGAGTGAGGCATTGAACTGCCTCCAAAAATGAGCTCACTGAGTCATATTCAGTGCACTGATTTAGCAAAATATTAGCTAATTTGATTACATGGTCACCTGTACCTACTGTTCGAAATTGGGAATTCACACCCATTTTAGCTGCCCTCATTCCAAGTATTAATGTTGTCATCTTAAGATCCTTCCAACAGGATGCTGTGCTCCTGCTGTATGTTGGGAGCTGAGCCTGGCAGAGCTCATCTCTAATTACCACTAATTTGCTTCAAGACTTGCCAGTTTCTTTTCCTTTATTCTCCCTGCACCCTTCCCATTAAGTTATTGGCAGTAAGAATTTAGGACTTATAAGCAAAGCCTCTAGTAAAAGTAGCTTAATTTTTTAAGGCTGTCTTGTTTAAATGGCTGCATAAAACCACAGCTATGTCCTTGCCCAGGGGTCTGGGTAGTGGTTCATCTTCAGCCTGACCTGCCATCCAAAGCAGAGCGACTACTCATGACCCAAATGAAATTCAGTCCTGGCAGAACCATTCTGAAGGCAGACTGCTGCTTGCCTCTGCCTGCCTTCCTCCCTTCCTGTAGCTCGAGGTCAGCAGTAACTGCATAGTTCCTCTCATCACCTGACCAAAGAGTGTGCATTTGGGCAGCACATCACAGTGATGGTGACCTCAAATAAAAAAAAAATGCTCATTGTTTTGTAGACTGGAACAAATTCTGTAATTACAGGAGGAGTAGGTACTAGATTTTGGATGAGATCTCCAGAGGTCACTTCCAACCCCTACCATTCTGTAATTACAGGAGGAGTAGGTACTAGATTTTGGATGAGATCTCCAGAAGTCACTTCCAACCCCTACCACTCTGTAATTCTCTGTAATTCTCACTGTATTCAGTGAGTGACCAAACTGCAGAAATCCACATGAGACACACTGGTACTAATCCTCCAGCCTTGTCTTGGACCAAGTCTTTAGCAGGACACTACTTTAAAGAACTCTGTCATCATGAGATACAATCTGGTTTAGTACTAGGAAACTCAGCAGGCAATTAGAGGTGACAGTCCTTTGGGGCATTTCTGGACATGGCCTAACAGTTGTGTACAGGGAGATACTAGGTTATGGTTGGATTTGATCACAGAATATTAGGGGCTAGGAGGGACCTCGAAAGCTCATCTAGTCCATATCCCCTGCCAGAGCAGGATCGCACAGGAGCACATCCAGGCAGGTCTTGGATATCTCCAGAGAGGGAGACTCCACCACCCCCTTGGGCAGCCTGTGCCAGTGTTCTGTAACCTTCACAGTGAAAAATTTTTCTTCACGTTTCCATGGAACTTCCTGTGCCTCAGCTTCCACCCATAATGATCTTAAGTCTTTTCCAACCAGGTGCTTCTATGATTCTATGTGAGCATCCAAGCATCTCATCACAGACCTGGTTATGTACTTATTTGAAATGTGGGCATATGAGAATGTTAGGGGAAAGGTTCATGTGAATTTGTGCAGAAACACTGTTGTCTCCCTCCCCCACCCACTATTTCCAGCCTGTTATTGCATATTGCAGGATTGTTTTGGATGCTGGTCCCTGCTGAATAGAAGTCTTTATTGAGCTGTCCATAATGTTGCCCTTTTCTTTCAAGAAGTACTGCTGACTTAAGACAGAGGAAGACTCTGTATCTTCCAGGGCTATAACAATGTTGTCTGAATTGTGATCTGTTGTGCAACCAAAGAATTGCACTGTGAAAACCAGAATGGAGAAACTGCTGCTGTTGTACACAGAAAGTTGAGGCAATGAGAAGCTTCTGAAAGCCCTATGCATAGAGCAAGAAGAGCAGCTGGCTTTGGAGAGCAAGCAGTAGAAAATGAGATAGGAAGAAATGATCCCTTAGAGTAGCCAAGGAGGCTAGTTGATGTGAACTCTGTGCAACAGTCAGTGGAGTGTGTGCTCTGATGTCCTGGGTGATAATGCCTCTTCCTGCTTCTTCTTTACAAGAAGCTGGCATGTTTTCAGAATAAGCTTCTGAAACATCCTTGGTGGGGAGGAGGATGGGGGTGACAAAATAATTCTTTCCATCTAGAAAGTCAGCTGCAGCAGGAACCGTTTGAGTTGGCTTAATGGCTGCTGCCTGGTTTTGGTGAACTTCAGCAGCTGTGCTGGTGAGAAGTGAGGTCTTGGGGCAGCACTGCAGTCCCTGTCGTGCCTCAGCACACACATTGCACAGCAGCAGCTCAGCAGTATCATTCATACTTCAGATGCTGCCTCTGCAAAACCATGAAATAAACTTCCTCTTTCTCCAGTTAAGTGCCTCTGATGCACGTGGCACTTGTTCCAGTTCATCTTCATTTAACAACAGCAAGCGTTGTGCAGAGTACATGTAGGGTGTGGAAATGGAGGCCTGAGCCCCATCTCTTCTCTGCTATTTGAGGGCAGGAAGAGGGAGAGGAAGGACACAGATTTGCCCGTGCCTGTTTTGCTACTGAAGAGCTCTTTCCAGTGATTTGAGAAGGGGGTGGGGAGAGAACCAGATGCTCTTAGGAAGTTCATACCATTGTTAATAATGTAATTCACAGATGGTGGTGAAGGCCTTGAAGAGGCTTTCATGCACTACTTACGTTCCTAATAGACAGATCATCACATCAGGGCTCACAAATAGAGATGACTTAATCCCAAGGATGAGTCTACAGTGATCTGTTTGATAGTGGCCCTGTGGATCATTGTTAAGAGCCTTCAGGATCCCTGGATGTTGAACACTACCCCAGGACTGGACCAATCCCCGATTAAATTGTCAGGATAAAATATTAGCAGAGCTTTGAGACATTTCCAGTGAAAGTGGCTCTTATGAAATAAAAAACAAATTCCTTTGTCCTGGTACAGAAATCAGTCCAGGTAGTGCAAGTGTGAAAGGCAGTTTGTGCAGGGCCATCTTGTTAAGAGGCTGTTCTGCTTTTGTTCCCATTCATCTGGCTGGAGCTGGAAGCAGACCTTGGATGTGTTTTCTTCTGAATAGCTGTCAGTACATCTTGACAGCTACAGAAAGGGCTGTGGGTTGTGTCTGCTCTTGCTTTCTTCCCTCTTACCTGTAAGCCTTTTAGCAAACGAACAGGCTGCTGCCTTTCAAATGTGCAAAATCAGACAAGGTTTAGCACAAGAGTGTGCAGTGAAAATCAAATATTTGTGTACTTGTGAGAGGTTTATTGATAAGGTCTTCACTGACTGTTGGTCGACTTTTTTTATTGGCTGTAAGCTTTGTAAATTAAAGTATGCATTAGGGGCTTCAGGCAGTACTAGCTGACATGGTAGGACCACAGAATCACAGAACCTTAGAGGTTGGAAGGGACCTCCAGAGATCATCAAGCAGGATCCCCTAGGGTAGTTCACACAGGAATGCATTCAAACGAGTTTTGGAAGTCTCCAGAGAAGGAGACTCCACAACCTCTCTGGGCAGCCTGCTCCAGGGCTCTCTCACCCTCAGTGTAAAGAAGTTTCTCCTCACATGAGGGGGTGAAACCTTTCTGTTCCAGTTTGTAGCCATTGCTCCTTACTGCTGTGGACCACCAAAAAGAGATTGGCCCTGTCCACTTGACACTACCCCTCAGACATTTGTACACATTGATGAGATCTACTCTCAGTCTTCTCTTCCCCAGACTAAACAACCCCAGCAATCAAAAGCTTCAGATAGCATCAGGACTGAGCTTTGCTTTGCTGTTTGCTTTGGTCTTTTCAATCATAGCTCCTTCTCCCTTCCTAAGAGATGTTTCCATAGTGGTTTTTATTATTATTCTTAACTTCTTCAAGTTGAAATTGTTATTTAGTAAATTGGCTTCTTGTGATGTTTGTCATGTGATGGTTCATGAGCCCTGAAGAATGTGCTCCTGTGACTTCAATCATGTATTTGCCCCTACCAGTGCAGGCTGTATCATGTGTTCTGGTTGGTCTTGCCTGTTGAACTAAGTAGCGGAGGGCTGGAGGGGTAGAAAAAAGGGGAATATTTCAATGCTAAGATACCAGAAATTCTCAGACTGCTTAATTTGTGACTTTGTTCACTAGTTAAGCACAATCCAGGATTTTCTACCACTTCTGTGTTTTCACAGAATTGTTTGCTGCATGAGAAGTTGTGGGTTTGTTTTTATTTTTTTTTCCCCTACTGTACTCTTTAGAAAACAGTAGAGAAAAACAGGCAAACAAACAACAAAACCCCAAACAAACCCAACTATGCTTTGGTAAAAGAAGTATGTTGACATCATGGGAGAAGAGGATTTTGTTTTTAAACCTTGGCAGAAGAGTGTGTGCTTTAACAGAGAAAGCCAGAAGTTACCTGCTCTGTTTCACATTTTTGCATGTATCAGTTGTGGCATCTGTAAAGCAATATCTTTATTACTGCAGTAAAATCAACAAAGTTGAAATGACCATATCTGTGCCAAGAGTTTGCTGTTTCTCCACAATAGCCAAAGTTACTGAGTGCTAAAAGTGCCTTTAGTGAACCTGTGTGCAGCTCCTGGTCCCACTGCTGGTGTTTAATGTCTGCGCCAATTCCACCTCTGCACCGTGGAAGCTGGACCCTCCCAGAGCTGAAGGCTGAGGAGGTCAGACTTTGTACTATGTTTGCTTTAAGTAGTTCTTAACAGCATTTGAGCATCCTGCTATTTAATGTCTTTCCCTGACACCATGTCATACTGTTTTCCATACATAGATGTACTGCTGCTGCTCAGTCCTCTGTTTGCCCTCCACCTTGCATTTGATACAGGAGCTGCTGTTAGGTGTAAATCAGTGTTCTTGACTTTGCTCACAGCAGTGATGGCTGCCAGCTAAAGTTGCTCAGTGCCTCAAAGTCTCTGGATGTGAATGCCCTGACAGTGAAGCTGTCCCATCTTCAGTAGCTCTCATTCTTGAGCACATAGACTGTGCTCTACAGTTCATGTGCTGCTGGGCTGTGTTGTACTTTTTATGTCTGCATGGGCTAATGCATTTCTGTAGATTTGAATCCCATATCAAAGTAACTTTGGCTTAATGTGTCACCTTTTTCCCCTCTAAGTTGGATTTTGCTTTCAGCTCTGACTCTAGTATTTTTTGCTTCATAATTTGGGGATTTTTGCTTGCTCTTCACATTGTTTAAAAAAAACCCAAACAAACAACAAAACCAACCCCCCCCCAAAAAACAACCAAAAAACCCCCATTCCAGCCCACACACAAAACTCTGTTTTGCTTAGCTCATGCAGTATTTCCACTTGGCTCAGAAGACATGGATTTGTGAGCTGAGGGAATCCTCATTTGGCTGGTCACTCCAGCTTTCTTCAAGAGCATTAGAAGGATCTACAGCTTAACTTCATCAGAGGGCTGACCTGCTCTAGTTTTAATGAGATTTATTATACATGTACCTTTTGGATACTATGGCTCTGATATTTAAAACAATCTGTATAAACCTGTTAGTAAAACCAAAACTGTTGACAGGAAACAGTCTCTTTATACTGAATCTGCCCTGTAATAAGATTATTCATTTTAAAAAAAATTAAAATAATATTGCTTGTGCCATTGGCATGCAGCTTCTCTGTGTTGTTTGGCCAAGTGGTATTTGTGCTTTCCTTCTTAGCTCCTCCTGTTCACCCGCTCAGAAAACCACAATGATCAAACTCTGATGTCACAGCTGAAATTTGGAGAGGGTGGAAGAAACAAATCTGGATGTTACAGTTGATAGGTGATTCTGTGTGAATTTTATGGATAGAGCTGCAATCCTAACACATGCAGGAGAGATTGGGAGAGGTGGGTCTTGGCCAATTGCAAGGGTCTATTTTCTCTCAAATTGCCTTTGGCTTTCATGAAACCATGACAGCATTTAATAGTGGAGTTTTGTTAGCTTAAAAAACCTGAGAATTCTTTACTCCCTCCAGAATGTGTTCCTTGCAGCTTGTCAAACAGCTGTGAGACTCCAAGGTCTCAAAGGGGATCCAGAGGGACACAGATGTGTGTGCTAGTTAACATTGCTCTGGAGAGCAACAGGCAACAGGAGCAGAGAAATCAGGGTCTGGAATGAGAGTATCTGGGTTGGTCTCCTCTGTAGCTGCAGGACCCAAGGGATGCTGCAGGAATCTGCCTTCAGTTCTTTCATTTTGGTGAATTCTACAGCTCTGTTAAACCCCCATGGAAGATGCAGGCTGGCAGGCCTACAGCAGGGGCAGGCAGTGAGCTCAGTGGCTTGATCCATAAAGATCCAGCAAGTCCAATGATCTCTGGAGCTTTGAAGAAGAGTGTGGCTTGTCAATAGCAGACTTGATTAGCTCCCCTCTGCCCGAGTTGGGTGTCTGTGGATGCCGCACTGGAGTCTGCCGAGGCAAAAGCAGTGCCGGCTGTAGCGCCTTGCCTTTTTTTCACTAAGTGTACCTATTAATGGAAGCAGGGAGCATAATGCAATCTTAAAATAGCTCCTCCATGAATGCAGAAGCATTCCACTTCTGACTAATCGGCCATTCAGAACGAGCATTTAAATGTGCACCAGAGACCGGCAGCTTTCCATAGCTGCCTGAATGGGGCTAGAAGCATTCCTGCAGCTCAGAGCTGTGCAGGAATCTTGCTCTTTGTTTTGTCCTCTTTACTTCACACCTGCTTATTTGAGTGTAACTGCATCTGGCCTGGGAAGCAGAATGGATATTCTGCCTGCTGCCTCTGGTTAGACAAGCAGGCTGATGGGGTCATTCATTCTTACTACTCCTGAGACTGAGGATCTTGGAAGAGCAGTCCTCAAAAGCATGTTTCTGTTTCTCTTGGTTATGAATGACCAGAAACACAAAGAGCTTATGGTCCAAGTCCTGGCTCTAATGCATAGCTTGAAGAGCTTGGCAAGCACCAGGGAGCCCATGTGTAGTGACTTTTCTCTGACAGGCTGCCCCACAGCAAAGTGTGCTGCTCCAGAGCCTCTGGCCCAGCTTCACAGTGAGAATAAGGCATGTAGATATGTGCACGGACAGGATCTGTGTGGGCTGTCAAGTCACTGACCTAAGGCCTGTCCCAGCTGCTCTCTGCCTGCCCAGGGGATGGTGCCAGGTTGCAGAGGTTTCCCTCCAAGGGGACAAGTGCTACTGCAAGTGGGTATGGCAGAAAAGGACAGGCTTTCTTACAGCCACTCGTCCTCACATTGTCTTATAGCAGGAAATGGAGACAACTCTTCTCAGGATTCCTTTCCATCTTCACTGGGTGTGTTTTGGGGGTTGGGAATTTTTTTTGGGGGGGGGAGACTGGATGTACACCTTTCCTGGATTGGACTCTTGATGCTTTGTGGATGATGAGACAGTCCTCGAGGTCTGCATGTATGAGGCTGTACACTGCCCTGGCCTCTCCTGGCAGGCTGAGCACTGAGGACCAGCTGCCTTCTAGTGCTGCCTTCCCTCTGCTGCCCACAGGCTCAGCGTGAGGAAGCTGCCTGGGCCAGATCAGCCAGGCAGAGTCTAAAGAAGTGATTTCCTTTTGTTAATCAGTGTTGCTTTTCCAAATACCACATGGCTTCTGTGACTAAATTATATAGCCATCTCATTTAGAACTGACCATGAAGGCAAGTTCTCCTCTCCTCCTGAAAAGGGGGATTTTGACATAAGGGCTTACACTGGTTTAAGGCTGCTTTATCTTAGTGGAGCATAAACCTGTTTCTAGTTATCTTAAGGCAGAAAGCAACTGGGGGATTTGGATTGGACTGGATGATTGATTCCTGCAGACTTAGTCCTTGAGGAGTACCTTTTGCCCTTACCTAGCTGATCTTAATTTCCTTCTCTGGCATGGGCAGCGACTGCTTTCTTTATTTGCAGTCTCTTGCAGCAGGACAAAGTTCCGCGAAGTGCCATACTCCGAGCGTTGGCTTCTGCAGCTCTGCTCTTCAGGTGGTTATTTATGCAAGGCACTAGCCAAAGGGAAGGGAGAGTTTTAACTGGATTAACCTCAAGAAGAGAGCGTGGGGATTTAGGGATTAAAGAACCAAAGGCAGCCAGCAAACACTCACTTAAAACTTGCTGTAAGATCTCCAGTCAGTCTCTGCAGACTGGAAATAGTCCTTCCTTACCTGATAATGGTTAGACTGGCAGTGTTCTTACCTCTGAGGCACTGGAGGAGATGGTTTCAGGGGTACAGGGGATGTGTAGGGTGGTTTAAGACCTGTGTATTGATGGGAAACTTTATAATTGTCAACTCTTTGAGAAGAAAACTATTGAAGCACTGAGTGCTCAGATGAGGTCTCAAACCTGGCACTCAGAAGGTGTGTTGGTGGCTTGCTCCACTATAATAAGAACATCTGGTTCTGACAGACTTCAGCTCTTCCAACTTCATGCACTCCCCTGTTGCACCTACCCCTGCCCTAAAGTGCATCTATTGTTCTTTTTTTTTTTTTTTTTTTTGCACTGATGCTGTTATGTATCCTCTGCAGGGAGAATCCCTGTAGATTACAGGATTGATAGAAAGATTGGGAGGCGTGGGAGAGATCAGCACAAACCTGTTACTAAGGAGACACGAATGTTAGCATTTGTGTCTGTTATGGCCAGCCTGCCAGAGGGGAAACAGATGGCACAGAGGAGGCTGGGATTATACAGATGAGTACTGCGGGGCCACAAATCTGATACATCTCTTGGACTTCCAGAGGTCAGGCAAATCCACTCTTGTGCCAACACTAATGTGGTTCCTTTGCCTTTGGCACAGTATTTCTGTCCTTCTGTCATTAAAGGCTGTTCTGGACAGTCAGCTTCTGCATAGGCCATTCCTGCTCCTCGGAACAAACCAGATTTGGCATGGAGTGAGGACAAGTGGCTGTATGGAAGCATGTCCCTTTGACAAGTCAAGCTGCACCCACTGCCAGTGGCTCTTGCATCCTGAGAAGGAGGAATAACCAAACATAACACTGTGTTCTGGTTTGGTACAGCTTCTCCCCTGTTGCTGACAGGCACATGTAGGAACATCTTGAGGAGGGTAGATTTAGACTGGAGATTGGGAAGAAATTCTTTACAATGAGGGTAGTGAGACACTGGAACAGCTTGCTCAGGGAGATCATGGATGCCCCCTCTCTGGAGGTGTTCAAGGCCAGGTTATTATATGAGTCCTTGAGCAACCTGGTTTAGTGGAAGGTGTCCCTGCCCATGGCAGGGGGGTTGGAACTAAACAATCTTTAAGGTCCCTTCCAACCCAAACCATTCTATGAATCTATGAATTCTATGAACGTGACTTTCTTTTCTGTCCTGGGAGAATGGGAGACTGGGTGGTGGCCATGGTGGCTCCTGCCTTTTTGACACAGCCTGGCCCTTATTGCAATATAATGTTTCAGAGAGGCTTCAATTTCAGGAGTGATGCTCCCAGCTGCGTGCTGCTCGCCGGGTGCCTGCTCGCCCTGCTGCTGCCTGCTCTCTCTGGAGAGAGAGGTGAGATGATGCTGCCCTTCTGGACTGAGCAGTGGGTAAATAAGCAAAGGCAGAATTTATCCTGGCTGGGGAGAACAGTGCTGGAGTCACTTTTGCAAGAGACTAATTAAGATCTGTTTTTCTTGTATTTAATTTTCAGGCTCTAGAGAGTGTTGTGGTAAACAGGACACTGATTCATTAATAAATGGAGAGTGGTAGATGACTACAGGACTAGAATTAATAGCTTGACAGCATTTCCTTTCTTCCTCTCTCTCCTCCCACAGCAATTTGGACTGATACCCAAACAAACAATAACAAATAGATTTTTGGAGGAGCTGGCTGGGAGAAATAACAAAAGTCAAGGGGCACTTGTTACGCAACTTTGTTCTGCTCAGATCTGACTCATCCAGAAAACCCTCTTTAACTCCTCTGCTTCATTTTCCTTTCTCTTTTTTCTTTTGGGTCTTTTTTCTTCAACCCCTGTTGGAAGAGGTGTCAATATATTTGCTGTCTTGGTATTGGTCCTCCAGAAACTGTGTAGACCCTTGTATCTCCAGCTGGCTGTAGGCATACAGGGCTGAAGGAGTGTAGGCAGAACTCTGCTGTGGGGAAGCAGTGTGCAAGAGCTTATAAACCAGCTTGTATCAGGCAAGCAAATGGCTCAGCGTGTTGGCTTAAGTTCCAGCAGCATGCTGCTAGTTCCTGGGTGCATTTTTTAAAGAAGTGAGTGATTCTGGGTAGTTTATAACCATTATGTTCCAGTTCTAGCAGCAGTGGTCCCCTGCCAGAAGTGGGGCAGCTGGGAGGCTGTTCTGCACCCTGGGGACAGAGGATGTGAGCAAGGAGTACGCTTTGTACCTTCTGATTCTCTCTGCAGTGTCTTGCCAGGGAATATCTTCAGGCGTTCCTTTCCCTCTGCTCTCCAAAGATTCTGTTTTGTGTCCTGCATGTGCAGAAAGCTGTCCCAGCAATTCCTTTTGAAGTTTTGCCTGAAACAGTTCCATTTTTTTTTCTCCCTGCCCAAGTAGAAGCTAGAGGTGAAAACCCTTTGCTGCCAATTCTTCTTCTGATATAAAGTCTAAACTCCTGCTGCTAAACCTCTACCAGCCACTTCTGTTCTAGATATGTCACTGCAGTAGAGCAGAGACTCCCTGGCTGTGCTCTTGCATGAATCCCAGGGTTATGCAATCGCAGCCTGTGAGTGCCAACGCAGATGCTGCTGCATCCAGACACGCCGTACAATGTAGTTGCTTGGATACCTCTCTCTTTTTTTTTTTTAATCATTATTATTTATTTTCCTTTTTTCCCTCTCCTCAGAAATCCTAGATAACTATTTGCAACTTGTAATTATACCATTGAACACAGATGCAGGTTAAGCAATGTTAAGAATTTGAAATATTACTGATTTCCTCTCCATGTTGCTCAAGAATTGAGGCTGCTCAGCCTGGAGAAGAGAAGGCTCCAGGGAGATCTTAGAGCTAGATTTCAATATATAAAGGGGACCTACAGGAAGGCTAGGGAAGGAATGTTTAGAATGGCTTGGAATGATAGGATGAGGGTTAATGTTTTGAAACTGGAACAGGGCAGATTTAGGTTGGACGTTAAGAGGAAGTTCTTTACAAACTGAGAGTGGTGAAATAACTGGAACAGGTTGCCCAAAAATGTGATTGAGGCCTCGTTCCTGGAGAGATTCAAGATCAGACTCAATGTGCCCCTGGGCAGCCTGATCTAGTTGGAGGTGTCCCTGCTGCCTGCAGGGGTGTTGAACAGGATGACCTTTGAGGGCCCTTTCCAACCTGTGAATTTGAAAAGACTTTTGAGTGTTCCTCCACTCCCTTTTCACAACCTCTCTCCTTCTTAAGTGTTAAATACCTTCCCACGTTGATAATTTTCGTTTTTCATCCAGAAAATCATCTTTTTAATTATTGATGCAGTAAGCCAAGGGCCTTAAGTGACCTGGCTGCTGGTGCTTACGGTGGATGGTGAAGATTTCTGCACCGCCCCTAATTCACTCACTGCATTGTGTGTTGGTTACGTCAAGGAGGAGATTTGAGAGGAGCTTGCAGGGATTTGATCTCCGAGGAGCTGAGTGGGTGAGACTCTTCTAGCATTCTGTCAGGGAGAAGGATGCTTGCGTGTTACAGGCAGCCACTCAGCATTGAGAAGGCAGCCCTGAGCCAATATGGGGTGAAGATGCAACTCAGTGTGTCTCGTAGGTGGCTGTGTGTGCTTTGCTCTGTGTAGATTAAGGCAAACTGTCCAAATGAAAAGCCTGTGCCTGCTTCTGCTGCTGATGACAAGGAATTAGGCTTTTAACAAGAGAGCTGCATTCTGTGGACACAGCTCTGACATAGGGATGGTGTCCAGACAGATCTATTCTTGTCCCATGATGGGAATAATACATTTCATATATGTTGCAGGTGGCTCAGCATTGCTGTAGTGACCCTGATGTACATTCAAAAGGCCTGGAGTTGTAACTTGAACTGTGCCTCCCCAAAGCTCTAGAATAACTCCCAGGTTTTAATGGAGATAACTGCATTGGGGATACAAATCTGCCTGCTGTGAGTGTGCAGCAAGGTACATTAGATGCTAACAGGAAGATGGCTGATTGCAAGACAAAGACCCTTCCCTTTGCAGTGTACCTCCCTTCCTTCCACCTTCCTCCTCCTGAAATAGCTTTTCAGCATGAGGAGTGAAAACCAAATATTTCCCTCTTTTAAAAGCAAGTTTAATGCTTGTTCATTTCAATGGGAAACTGAGTGACACCAGGAGCTGCTGGTGTGCATCTGCTGTGTCTGGTCTAGGTCCTTATTCCTTCTAATGCTTAATAGTATTGCTCATGACTGATAACAGAGCATCAGCTGCAGCTCCAGATCTCCAACTTCTCTGCATATGGCTCATTAGACTGTTTGATTTTGGGGCTCCCTCAAACTTGTTTAGTTCTAGCTGTTTGTTGTTTGGGTTTGGGTTTTGTTTTCTTTTTCAGGCAGCGGTTCAGGAGAGTCTCTCTCTCACTCCCAGCTGGAAGCAGGCCCAGCTTCTAAGGTGAAGATGTCAGCCCTCTGGGTGAGGAGCTGCACATGGCCATGCTGCTTCTGAAAGCTCTTGAGTGCACTGGAAGGCTGAGCAAGGTCTGTGTGTTAACAGGTAGTGCCTGGAGACAGTCTGAAGTGTGAATGTCCATCCCTCATAATTGCTTAGGGACAATGTCATGCATGTAAATGTGTCACCCTGCCTGAATGGATAATGAAGGGCTGCTCTTCATGGTAACCTGTGGAGCTGGGATTTCATTTAATCACAGACTGCTCATTGTGTAGAAGCCCTGCCCTGAGATTCACCAGGGTGCATATATGGGAATCCTTGACTTGTTCTTAGTCAGACCCTTGACATCAGCCACAGCGCCCAGTATGGAAACTGGAGTTATAGTGCCTGTGTTTATACAGCAAGTGAATTTCCCACACTTGTCCCATCACCACAAACCTTTGTTGTTGTTGTGGGGAAACAAATGCTTCTATGTTTGAAGATTTCCAGTGGGTAACTTCAGCTTTGCCTAAAAAGAGATGAAGCAAGTATCTCCAAGACTCTGAGAGGCATTAAACCTAGCAGAGCAACAGATTCAGACTGGATGTTAGGAAGAAGTTCTTCACCATGAGGGTGGTGAGACCCTGGAATGGTTTGCCCAGGGAGGGGGTGGAAACCTCATCCCTGGAGGTGTTTAAGGCCAGGCTGGATGAGGCTCTGGACAGCCTGATGAGGTGCCCCTGCCCATGGCAGGGGGCTTGGAACTGGATGATTCTTGTGGTCCCTTCCAGCCCTGACTGATTCTATGACTCTGTGAAATACCTGCCTTTTCTGTCATACTTGGGCACTGTTGAGAGGCTTTCTACAAGTTAGAGGAAAAGTCTGTTCAGGGAGACAGTAGATTGCTTTCTTAGTGTCTCAAAGTGTCTAGGAGGTGATAGGCTACCCCATAGCATTAGAAGTTATGTCTAATACTCCTTTGTTGTACAGATCTTTAATGTGAATGTGTATCTCCAGTGTTGTTTTTCCTCCTGGGTGCGTCTCTGTGATTAAGGCAAAAGCTGTTGTACTCCTCATCAGGCAAGCTTATTTCATTGCAGAAATGCAGCTGACAGTAATCTCCTGTTTAATCTGTTGTTGTGGTGTAGGGTAGCAGGCTGTGTCACTCTGTATTTCTCATCCTGACTCTTGTTGCACCAGTCGGAGGCTTCTAATTTTTTGTCTTCAGGTGTCTGAGTTTCATTTCTGCAGTTTTTAGTGAGGCCCAATCTAAACAAGGTTTGCATAAATCTCTTGGCTGCGCTGGGAAGATGAAAGCTTTGATAAGGAGCTTGGGTTTTTTCCCCCTCTCCAGAGCAGGAGCACAGTGTCTTTGACCTAAATATACCAGCTACTGACGTGGCAAAGTGATACAGAACACAATCCAGCAGGAATGGCCACCTCTGGAATGAACACTTGGCTGTAGAAAGCTGTTGCTTGTGTGGAACCTCCAACACAAGAAGGACATTGAACTGTTGGAGCGAGTCCAGAGGAGGACCACAAAGATTCTCAGAGGGCTGGAGCAGCTCTGCTGTGAGGACAGGTTATGAGAGTTGGGGGTCTTCAGCCTGGAGAAGAGAAGGCTTCGAGGAGACCTTATAGTAGCCTTCCGGTATCTGAAAGGGGGCTACAGGAAGGCTGGGGAGGGACTATTGACAAGGTCTTGTAATGATAGAACGAGGAGTAATGGGTTTAAACTGGCAGAGGGGAGATTGAAACTGGATGTTAGGAAGAAGTTCTTTGCAGTGAGGGTGGTGAGACACTGGCACAGGTTGCCCAGGGAGGTTGTGGCTGCTCCCTCCCTGGAGGTGTTCAAGGCCAGGTTGGATGAGGCCTTGAGTGACCTGTTCTAGTGGGAGGTGTCCCTGCCTGTGGTGGGGAGTTGGAACTGGATGAGCTTTGAGGTCCCTTCCAACCTAAACCACTCTATGATTCTATGAAATGTGAGGAGGAAAGCAGTGTTCATTCAAAGCATTTCATGCAAATAGTGCTGGGTGAGAGAGAAATGGACGGAGAATGCTGCTTGCTTACCTCTTATCCCTTAGCCTCTGTAAGTTAGTATTTACTTTTAATAATAATATGTGCTTATCTGAAGTTCTTGAAGCTACCTCTCCTGGGCCTCAGTTACCTCTCCAAGCAAGAATATAACTAAGAAAAGAAAATATGAGGTGTTTAGGCTGTAAGGACAAGAAATTAACTGAAGATGTTTTTTTTCTTAGTAATTCCTATATTCTTTGTGAAGTCTAGCATTTTTCTTCTCTTTCCTTTTTAATAATCCTCTTTTTTTCCCCTAGTAACTCTTACATTCTAAGCTATCACTTTGTTTTTCTCATCTTACCCTCTCCATTTCTATTCATGGAGTTACTGCTTTCAAGTTTTTTCTCCTTGTTTGAAACAAAGATTTAGGGAAGTCCAGATTCCAGTTTTACTAATGAATGACCACCCTGTTTTAAGAGAGTCCTGTGCTGTTGTAATCAACAGACTGCAACTGCAACATTCCTTATCCCTATAGCTGTAGAGAGGCAAAAGCATGATGGAAAACACAGCACAGCTCTCCCCTTTCCCAGTCGTGGCCTGGTTTGTTCAGCTTAGCTTTTAGAAGAGCTTTAATGTCAAATTTGAAGGCTTCCTGGTAGCATCTTCTATTTTTAAGAAGTGTTTGATGGCAAATGTAAGTATTTCAAACAGCAATGGTGAGCTCTCTAGAGCATTCTAGGTGAATGTATTCATTAGTTTCATAATTTTTAGTAATGATTAAGGTTAACCATCTCCAGAGACTGGAGGGATCCTGAAGTGGTTTTCAGTTCAGCTTTGAGACCTACTCACTGTATGTCAGTACTTGCACATCACTACCATGTTGATGGTTTCCACAATGTACCAAATAAATCAGTTCACACAAACTCCTGCTGGTTTCTGGTCGTCTTTGTTCTCCATGTAGCAGCCCTGGTGGTCAAATCTATTTGGTACTATTTTAGTACCAAACTGCTAGTAGATACTGTGGCAGTGGTCAAATCACCCTTTTTTTGGTGGTCAAATAACCGTTTTTAGTAACAAACTGCTACTAGACACAGGCTGGAAATGTTACTGTTCAGCATCTCCCCATCCAGCCACAGAAGCTCTAGCTGGTGAATTTTTGTGTAGCCTTGGGCTTCTTGCAAGAAAGAGGAAACCTTTTATCAGCCCAGGTTTTTGAGTCAGCCCTTGTTTGGTTTTAGCAGCCAGAGTGTTGTTGCTGGCACTTCAGCCTTACTGCAAATGCAGAATGTGTGGGCTTTTTGCTGCCACGGTTTATTTAAGAGATTGGTACAACTCAGACTACTGTATGAAAGTCTCTCTGCTACAGAAATGTGTAATAGGTATTTGGCAATCTGACTCAGACATTTGTCTGTCTTTGTTCCAGCAGATGACTGGAGATTATTGATAGGACCAGCAGAGCCTGCTGTCGAACAGGCATCTGTCAAGTGCTTCAACTTGGGAGGTGTTGAACTTCACTTCTGTGCACAGATCCTGGGACCTTGAACTTCAAGGGCATCTATTCAATTACTTCTCTGGGCATCCAATGCCAGTCCCGTGCAGATGTTGGATACCCCTGGGCCATTTCTCATGTCACCATGTGTCTGTGTCAAAGGTTGAGTTGAGCCCTAAGGAATCTGAACATCCGGTGGATGCTCTTATCTCTGGGTGACTTGTATTGCATTAGAGGAGAGGCTGTGGCTGCAGTGGTGGAACCTCCCTCTGCAGTGCTTGGCCAGACTGGGTTATTGTGGCTGCAGTGGAAGCAGGCTCTCTTTGCAGTGCTTGGCCAGGCTGGGTTATTGTGGCTGCAGTGGAAGCAGGCTCTCTTTGCAGTGCTTGGCCAGGCTGGGTTATTGTGGCTGCAGTGGAAGCAGGCTCTCTTTGCAGTGCTTGGCCAGGCTGGGTTATTGTGGCTGCAGTGGAAGCAGGCTCTCTTTGCAGTGCTTGGCCAGGCTGGGTTATTGTGGCTGCAGTGGAAGCAGGCTCTCTTTGCAGTGCTTGGCCAGGCTGGGTTATTGTGGCTGCAGTGGAAGCAGGCTCTCTTTGCAGTGCTTGGCCAGACTGGGTTATTGTGGCTGCAGTGGCAGCATCCTCTCTTTGCAGTGCTTGGCCAGATTGGGTTATCCATGGGTTGGGTAATAGTTGAAGAGGGTGGGTTTTGTACTGACTTGCTTAATAGTTGCTGACACACAAGGAGAGCTCGATGTGGAGGAGCTTGCAATGCACAGTCCGGCTGTAGCCCAAACACAGATACACTGGAGACTGATGGATGTCTGAAGAGGAGCATTTGTATGGTTTGACAACTGGATGCACAGGCTCTGAGCTGACTAAAGCAGCTGCCTGCTTCCCAGCAGATGTCACGTTTGACCCAGAGGCACCGAGTGTGCGTTTGAACAACTGGATGGGATCCAACCAAGGAGAGGGTGGACAGAGAGCTAAAGACTGCTCATTTAATTACAAGCCTTTTCTTTCAGACCAGGTCCAGAGCTGTTCACATGACGGTGGCTTGACAGTGTTAAATGAAAAGCCTCTCTGATGGCATGGCTACATCTGAATCTTGCTGCTGGGTTTGGGGGGGTCAACATTAGCTCATTTTCTGGTATATAAATAGGAAGCTGTCAGCTGTACTTCACTGGGAGAGGTGAAAAGACTTCCAAGTTCTTTGTCTCATGTAGCTTCTCACAAAATGGCTTCTGCATTCCTGCTCTTACACAAGGCCCCTCTGCCCCTGTTAACAAGGGTCTTTTTAAAAAGAACAACACTGACTTTGAAAATCCACAGCTACAAGAAATGAGGGTGGTTTCACATCCACCTTTTGGCTCTGCCTTCCTATAAAGAATTTGGCATCACTGTTGCTGTGCAGAGATCACGCTAAAAGGGGAAAGTGTACCAAGCAATGAAAATAATGAAGGAGCCCATCCAAAAAGCACCACCTAGCCAAGATTTTAAAAGTGGAGGAGGAGCAGGAGAGAAGTTCTGAAATGTCTGAAGTGTGCACATCACAGCTGTGAGCAAAGTATTGGCATGTGGGGTGAAAACTGTCTGAGTCGTTGGTGTTCTCCTGATATTGATGGCAGTGACCACACACTCAATCAAAACACTTCCCAGGCACTGCCTGTGCAGTCAGGCAAGTTGACATCAAATCTTCTGTAGCAGGAATTATTACATGGGAATCTCTCTTAGAGTTTGAAAGATGGATTTTTTGGGTGTAGTCTGTGTGAAATGTTCCTTAGTTAATAGAAACGTGGTGACTGTTAGACACATGGCTTATGCTCATAATCACACCTCTTACAGTAAAAGAGCTTGCTGTGATGTTCCTGATGTTAAATACAGGCAGACAGCTCCAGTCTCTGTACGTGAGGATGCAGATTGAGTCTTGTCTATTGTTGCATCAGTCTGCAAACAGGAGATTTATAAGAGCAGATCTGTTTGCATGACATGGAGCGACTCCCATTGTACGGCACAGAAGAGCACTCCAAAATTTCTCTCCTCTCCCTTGCCCTTTGATGACAGATAGTTGGCAATGCATCAAAGCACAAACAGGATTAATGTTTTGCATATTCTATCCTACATGGCCTGAAAGGAGCAGAGATGGAATTTTTCATCTTTCACTTTAAACTGCGTTTAATATTGTGGCCTAGTTTAGAGCTATGCGACTCATTCCTTCCATTTCCCCCGAGGCCTCTGTTTCTGGTCAAGGAAAGCAGGGCGTGGACTCCCTCTGGACCTCATCAGTGCTGCTCAGCTTCCTCTTCTTTGCAGGCTGTTGGAGGAGGCTGGTTTGAGGCTGGAGCATTCCAAGCAGCATTTGTGGAAGCTGCTGTCTCTTGAACCTATTGCTGTGGTTACAGCATGGGTGCTGCAGGCAAGGGGAGACCCAGGGCTGGGGCGGGACCCAAGGCAGCTTTGAAAGCTGAAGCGGATCGCTACCATGGGTCACACCTCCAAAGGGCTGCTTTCAGTGTCCAGGGATGGTGTCCAGGGATGGTGTCCAAGAATGTTCCTCCTCAAAGGCATCCACAGAAAGGAATATTTCGATCCGCTTTTTGGATGGTGAGTTGTTGCACTGGCAGCAGCGCTTCAGAAATAAACTGAACATGGCCAGAAAATGTGAAGGTTCTTATTTCAGTTGTCCTGTCAGTGTTGGAGCCCTTTCCTTCACCGGAGCTTGCACTTGCCCATGCGCTGGGCATTGGCTTCTTTGTCCTGCCCTCCCCTCTAGTGGGGCTGCTTGCAATTGCAGCTTCCTTTGGCCTGCCTGCCTGAGGGCATCGGGATGGTTCCAGCCTCGGAATTACCCAGTGAGCAGAACTGAGGGCACTAGGGTGGGTGTGCTGTACACTGCATGGTGGCACGGGCTTGTGGAAGAGCAAAAATAGTAGTGGTAGGATATGCGAAATAGGGGAGCGTTGGCTGCCTCTTCTGTCCTGCTGAATGTCCTCTGACCACGAGAAGGTTTGGAGACACTGGCAGCTGAATGATGCAATGTGACCTCTCTGTTAATACCAGAACAAAACAGGAGGTCCAAGCTGCAGGCTGCTGATGGGAAGAGGAGGAGGTTAATGAAGGTTCTGTTCAAGACAGCATCCTAGGTAATTGGCCATGGATCTGTTGCTCAAATCACGCCAGTCTACAGTTCTGGGTTTGCAGCCAGTCAGCTCTGCCCTGGATAGAGGTGCTTCTAAGCACAAATCTGCTACATTTATGTCTAATATTAAAGAGCTCTTGTAAGAGCTGCAGCAGAGACAGATGGTAACTGATTGGGCCACGTCTAGCTTTCTCCACACTGAGCTCTTGAGGGCTGAATTTTGAGTGGAGCTAAGATAATGAACTGTATATTTCAGGATCTTCTCCTGTCATTTGTGGGACTTCTGGCTGTGGCATGCCAGGCTTGCTAGCTGCTGTAACAAGTGGGTGTTTGCCATGTGGGAACGGTCATTCATTATAATCCTAAAAATGTTTGCTTAGCCTGGGTTCCTGAACACTGCAGAGGAGATTTCAAGAGCTCCTTCAGATGTTTCACTTCACTGTGGGTTTGAGGCACTTGTTCTCTAGCCAAATATACTCTTCTAAGCTGGTCTGGCTTATTCAGAACTCACATCATACCAGCTCTCCTCTCCTCTGACCTCTTCCTCTTGCCCTTTCAAGTCAAGATTTAGCACACCAAGTCCTTTAAGATGATGCAGCATCCTAAATAAAAGGTGCTGTGGTTTTAGTATCTTTCTTATGCTTGAGTCTGGCACCACCCCTAACGCTCTGAAGCCTTTTCATCAGGCCAGGCAGCCAGAAGTAGTGGCAGCCAGAAGGGAGTGGGCAAAGCCACTGGTGGTAATTGTAGTGCCAGTGTCATTCACAGCTTAAGAGGGCTGATGACACTTGATTGTTTGACCCTTCAAAGCTCTGATTCCTCACCCTGCAGATCTTGTGTGTGTGCTTTATTGTTGCTGGGTTTATTTTAACTTCTGCTACAAGAACTTACAATGTGTGTCTCTGTTAAGGAGAACCCATTGAGATGTGTTTGGAGTTGTCCACTGCACTTAGCAACTAGTAGAGTAAAGGACATGTCACATCCCTCTGTATCTGCAGGCAGATCTCTGGAAGCTGCTGCAGATTATGCTCAGGATAACCCAGTGGGATCTATGCTCTCAAACATGGGGGTAACAAGCAGCTGTCCACACTGGCACAGCCCAAGTAAGTTATGCTAGGCCTGTTTGCCATAACTGCTGTGTGACACTGAGGAGATGGTCTTTGTGGCTTCTGCAGTGACACTGGCTGCATAGCTAAGACAAGCACTGTGTGATCTCAGGGACTGGAGCTATCTTCTTCACTACTGTTCTACTCCAACCCACTGGGAATTGCCTGCATTTTCCAGTACTGTGGCAAGAAATGAATCTGCACTCTCCTGGGAAATTCTAGTAATTAGGATTACAAATTTAGGGGAAGAGGAACAAGGCAAGGAGGTATGAGAAGTATTTAGGACTGAAGCAGACATTCTTTGCCTGCTCTAGAAATTCAGGAACTTACTGCTGCCATGCATAAAAGATAGTTATGCAGTAGTGAAGTGCTTGGGAAGCCCTTGGTGTCTTACTTTTGCAGGCTTAAAATGCTGCTATTACAACCTGCCAGGTCAAAATGCAGAGCAAGCAGCATGGTCCATTGAACACCTGCTGCCCCTGAGGTGTTAAGCAGCACAGTCAAAACGTGTGGAGATTTTGGCTGTGTGTGGAGCATGAATTGCCAGGACAGCTGTCCTGTGTCTGGAGCTGTGGACAACAGTCTGGCTCAGGTAGGTCCCGAGCCAGTGTGGTTATTGCAAAAGCTTGAGTAATGGAAAGTGACTCTACAGCACTAACAGTCTTGGGTCTGCAACCCAGAGAGCATCCTGGAGTGTCCTGCCAGCCAGGGACCACAGCTGACACCACCTCAGGAGCAAGAGCTTGTCTCCCTGGTCTGGAAGAGCTCCATGGCTCCACATGTCATGGCTGTTTTTTCATCTGCATATTTGCACCCTTCTGGATGATGCTGTAACTTGTTTTCTGTGGATTGTGTGGTTCTTTGGTGTTTTCATTTTGAAGGTGTCAAGTTGCTGAGCTAATCCTAAGGTATGATGAGCAGAAGGTATTCCTGCCAGCTCTTGCTTGTAGATGGTCTGCAGGTTTTAGCTTGAATTTGTGGTTGCAGGTGGCTCCAAGTGAACTGCTTCACAGTGCTGTTCCAGTTCTGTTCTTAGAAACAGAAGACCAGTACCAAACATGCATTTTTTAGTTATTCTTCTATCTCACAGATTCAGATAATTTAAATAAGAGAAACAGGACGTTCAGCAGGAGTGTCTGCATTTAACTCTGTGTTACAGAGTGAACTGAAGAAGAGCTTTGCAGGCAGTATGCACAGAGGATGCAGTCCAGAAGATCCTCAGGAAAAAAACACGTTTTTGTGGTTCTCTTATGGAAACTTAACTGTTCCACTCCTCCCCTTTTCTTAGCCTGACACTTATTTGTCTTTGCTCCTGCAAGTTTTGTGAATGTGTCAGTTCCACAATCTCTTCCTCTCCCACTGCATCCATCCTCTCCTGCCCTGGGAGGCAGGTAGGTACATGGCCTTTTTGGTGGGGTTGAACCAGAGGACCAGGGACATGCATCTCCTCTTTACCTTTTATCCACTGATTCCATTTGGAGTTAACATTTATCTTGTTCCCAGCCTTTCCCTGGCCCATGAAATCTCTTACACACCTTTCCTTAGCTTCTGTGTGCTGTGGTATGTAAAACAGAGAGCAATGCACAACACAGCATCTTCCAAGTTGCTCTCCTGAAGCAAGGTAATGAGGGAGAAGAGGATAGTTCCCCTTCTGAGAAGAGCTGTACAATGTGCCCTGGGGTTGTTGATGGGAAAACCTTTTCAGAGTCCTTTGCAGAGGTGTCTGAGCAGTGCTGGGGAGGAGAGCACTATGTTGGTATAAGTTGAACTTCATCCTTATGTGAAACACCATCACTCTCTGCTGACATTTTGGCTTCAGGGTTTCATCTCCTCTGCAGATGTTTGCAGAAAAGCAACTTTGGACTTTCTTTTTGCCTGCTTTCCCGTTTCAGAAGCACAGTAGACGTGCATCATTTTGTGTTTGCCTTCAGGAGCATCACAAAGTGACCTATGAGTTCAGGAGCAGTGCAGTGAGCATGAGCATTCACTCTGCTACTGCCATGATACATGTGCCAGCATCTTTGCTTATGGAAGGATGTCTTCATCTTAATTGATGGTGGGATGAGTGACAGAAAAGGGAGAGGACTGTGCTGGATCTTGGTAGAAGTTAGATAGAAAAGAGCTCTGTAGCCAGATAGGAAACAAATATAAAAGAACATTTCAGAGAATTAAGTGTTCATTGCATGACTTCTGGAGTAAAACATTAGCACTCCTCTTGTCCTGGTGGCACAGGTCTCTTGCAACTATCTCCTTGGTGGTTTGTGACCAAAGTATGACTGAAATACCTGGTCCCATGCTGAGGTCTTGCTCTTTACTGTGGCTCAGTTTTGTACTACTCCTGTTCAAAATGTGTTTGCTCTCTGTAGAGATCTGCAGGAGGCAAGACTAAAGCAAGTTAGGAACAACACTATCATTTTCTTCCTTTGTTTGTGCTGAACTCTGGTTTTCTTGAGACACTCTGCCCTTACCAAATGCCTGATATGTTTTAAAATGTGTTTACTCCTGCAGAACTACATCAACATAGTAAATTTTCTCTGATAGAACAGATCCTGTAGCCCATGTGCAGCCAGAGTCTGGCAATGCATACCTAAATGTACTGTGAAGCTGAATTAATTGCTGAGCTCTCTCTACTGAGGTATTGCTTTGGGCTTTGCTAGGTAGGCCTAGTAAAATTCCACAGCGCATTAGACATTGTGCATATTAATTTTGCATTTAAAGCTGCAGTTTGTCAAATCCTACTTTCTAGTCTATCTGCACTCACCCAGTCCTATCTGGCAGGTTTATTACTTGCTGGGTCTGTTGATTCTTACACTTGATTGCTGGCACTGGGCTGTGAATTAAAATGAATAAAACACCCAGAGGTTCTTTTTGCCCAGAAGTAAACTCTGAGTTTGGCTCTTGACCTGCCTGCTTTGGCAGGGGTCAGTGGAAGTCCATCCAGAAGCATGCTGAATCCTGCAGGGGCAAACATTCTTGTAACGCAGTTTCTCAGCTCTCTGAGAGAGAACTTGAAGTGACAGCTGAGCAGAAAGTGAGTTCCTCTCTAGTGACAGCTGCATGCAGAAGCACTGAGAGTTGCCTTTGCCTTCTGCAATCAAACCAGTGAAATGCAAATCTTTGGATCCTGCATGTATTAAAGCATATTAACTTTGTTTCTCCTTTCCTATGCATGCAGGAAGCAGACAGTGGGGAAGAAGAATGCCGGTCCCAGCCCAGAAGGTAAGATTGTCACTTGAGGCTTGCAAGAGTCCTCAAGGATACCTTTCTGTGTGAAATGTTCCACAGGGGATTTTGCTGTTGTTCTGGCATGTTCTGCAAACACATTTTCTGCCTGTTGTTAGGGGTGCACAACTGTCTGATGTGTACCTGACTGAAAAGTGCATTTAACTGTGACATAAATGCAGCTCCCAGTAAAGGGATTGCTGCAGCAGGAGACAGAAGTCAAATGACACACTAAAAAATACATGTGGGGAACAGTTGGCCAAGTTGTCAGTGAGTATATCCTCCAAACTGCTGTTTGCATCCAGGAAGGATGCCTGTGGATGTGCACTGAATGAGATGGTGAAGGTTCACTTCTCTCTGCCTGTGGAGGCTTTGCTTGTATCTTAGGAACAAATCCTGGTTGTGTTGTTCCTTAACTCCCTATGATGCTTTTCCATCACCAGAATACTCTGAGAGGAATAACCATAGTACCAAACTCTTGTTCTCTGGTTAAGAAGTCTCTTGCCATCAAGAGCTGAACTGGATTGCTGTAGTTAGCAGAAGCATCACAGGAGAGACTTCAGCAGTGATAGTCACCCTCCAGATGTGTTTCTTCTCCTGGTTAGGCCCTTGTGTATGTCTTTGGGATTCATGAAAAGCTGTACTTCTAGAAACTGAAGTTCAGGGTGATCCCATGCCATAAGGACACCTGCTGCTTAACACAGCATGTGCAGTGGATGCATAGATACTTGCTACTGGTGCAGGTAATCAAACATCTGCTCCAAGATGAAGGGAACACTGAGAATTTGCAGAGGTTATTTTTTTTTTTCATTAGTTGAGATTGTTTTTTGTGAAGATGTTCATCTTTTGTAAATGCTGATTTCAGTTGCTTTCAGGAAGAAACCTCTTTTGAGAAATGCTTATCCCTACAAAACCAAGCAAACATGGAAAGTCAGCTGATTGAATGGAGAGAGCTATTAATGGTGATGTTCTAATGTAGCTGTGGTCTTAAAAGTAGACTTCTTGAAGTCTTGTAAGCTTTGTCTCCTGTCCTCCAAACCATCAAAAGAATTATTTCATCTAAACTTAACAAAAGCAGGAACTGTATTTACTGGGTAACCTCTCCAGCAGCAGGAGCACTCTCTGAGTTTAAAATGTTGCAGTCAAATTTTATGAAAGGCGTAAGATTGCCTCCAGAGGGAGTGAAGGGGAAGTGAAAGTGAATAGTTCTCCTTTTATGAGCTCTTTGGCTATTGCACTTCTTTACTTGATGTTGTTTGTGTGAGTAGGTAACAACAGAAGCTGTAGTTTCTGGTATTTGAAAGGCTTGAACAAGATTTGGGATTTGAGTTTGAGGCCAAGCTGGATGGATCTGCAAAAGAAAAAGCTGCCCTGATTGCACATTCCCATTATTTCAGTGTAGTCCTGTGATTGTGTGGCCTGGGGAAGGTGACTGTTGGTTTCCTTCAGTCTTCTGACTTTGAATGATGATTTTTAAATTGCTATTTCTTCATTTTACAGTTTTCATGACTGAGAGGAAAGCTGGAAAGCTCAATTCCCAAAGGCTCAACCTGAACTCAGCTAAACTCCCATTTTTAATTTCACTCTTAGCCTTCCAGCAGTCACAAGATCAACTCATGACTTGATCTCAGTATACATAATGGATTGGAGGGGCTGGAGGTATTTAATTGTTGTGGGCACTTAGCAACAATTGTAGGTTAGGTTTGAAAGGAGTGGGGGCTTAATATATTTTAAATAACTTCCTGGGATAGGAAATGACAACCTGCTGTTGATGTGGTGATCTGAACTCAGTGACTCCTGTTGCTGGGGTCAGAAAGCTAAATGAAACCAAGATCCTTCTTGGGGAAAATAAGGGGATGGCTGTTAAATGTGTTTGATTACAGCAGGATAAAAATAACACAGTCAAACATGGTAAGTAGTCAACCTGGAGTCCTGCTGTGGAGGAGCAGCAGATGTCTATAAACAGCTTTTGAATGTATCTAATCCCCAGTTTTCAAGGGAATATAGCAAGCAGTAGCTGTTTAAAATCCAGGCAGTAAAAAGGCAATGGACTGACTCAGGCTTTAAAAGCAAAGCTATGTTATCAGTTGGTGACAGTGCAGCAGCCTGACATTCCTAGCTGCCTGCCTGGGCAAGGCCAGGCTGGTGAAGTTCTCCTGAGGGATCATTTAGGTGACCTGGCTCTAGCTACAGACAGTGTTTGGGGTGGGATTTTTTGCTCTTTGTAAAATCTTTTGGTGAGGATTCTTTTTGTCTCCCTCAGCCATCTAAAATTTGTTTAAACACTACCTCAGGGCAGCATTGTTGGCATCAGGCATGCCCAAACTCATCTCTTTAACTGGACAGTGAATGCAAGAGTACTACTGTGGTGGAAAAGCCTGTTTGGGTAAATAAAACAACAACAATATTTATTAAACAGTGCACAGAGAAGTTAATGCTTGCAATGGAATTAGCTTAAGACCTAAGCAAAGACATGGAGACATGTTTGGTGTCAGAAATCTTGAAGATCACCAAGCTCAGCCTTCATTTTCACCCTTCTGAGACCTCATGTCTCTGCAAAGTCTGAGGGCCGCTGTCTCAGAAGAGATAAACGTTCCACTTAGATCAAGCTCAGCAGCACTGCTAGTCTGTGGCTAGCGATTTCTAGATAGCTTCTTGTGATAGGTTTCTGCCGTTTATCTTTTCTGACTGATGAGATATGGGATATGTTGAGGTTAAGTGGAACATGCAGAAAACACTGGCAGTAGGACAGCTGGGGTGACCAGAGCTTGTTGAGCAGAGGCTCTGAAGTCAACCAGTCTAAAATGTCCTCCGAAGAGGTAGGTGAGTTTCAAACAGGAGCTCAGAGACATAGCTAAGTACATCAAGATCATCGTACCTAAAACAAATAATGTGTCTGACTGCTAATCTGTACATGCTCTTTGAGATCTCACTCCAGAGAAGACTGATTGCACAGACTCAAGGCTCACAGACAAGGGAGAGGAAGTGTGTGAAAATGTTGTTTAAGCTTAAACCTGCTCTACAGAGCAGTCAAACGACAGGACAAGTCTGCACTTGCTGCGAGACTGCTTCTGCCAGCACCATCACACAGCAAGGAGCTTTCTGCTTTCTGAAGTAGCAGAATCCACTGAAAGCTTTTCTCCAAATGATGGAGATGTGCAGAGAGCGAGAGAGAGCTCACCTCTGCTCAGCAGCTATCCTTAGAAGTTGCTTGAAGCTGTAGTTTCTGGCAAACTCTTTTGTACCCATGCAAAGAGGAATGGTTTTGTGTTCCTGCTTGAGGAAAGTATTTGGGTGTAGTGAGCACAGACCTAATTCTCTCTAAGGATTTCTTGCTTTTGCTAAAAAACACAGCAAATGAATGCTGCAGTAAATGCCTGATGCAGCAAATGCCTGAAACTCACCAAATAGCTACAAACCAACTGGGCTCCTGGAATTAGGATTTTTTTCTTCACATCCAAGTCCTGCTCTGAGGGAAGCCCCAGACAGTCTCTGCACCCTGCCATAGCTGTGACTGTTGTTGCAGTTTATGGATGAGATTCCCCAAACCCCTGCTGTGGGTCCAGGGTCCTGCTTTGGCATCCCCGATGGGGCCAGCCCTTGTCACTTGTCTTAACTGTTGGCTAACAGGACTAAGAGCATTGCATAAGCAGGTGTCCTGAATGATCTATTTATTACCTTCGTAGCTACCTCCTAGACATTTTTATTAGGCTGCTTGGAGTCTGGACAGCTATTGGCCTGCAGATCTCCCCTTCTGTGCCCAAACATGCTGCTGCCATGCCGAATGCTCTTTTAATGGAGCATCTGTGTTAGCAATCTCTTTGCATCACCCCAATGCTGTTAAAACCTACTAAAATGCATGTACTGAACTTTGAGTTGTGTTTATACCAATTGACATCCAGGTTTTGTGTGCTCTGTGCCAAGGTTACAAGGATTCAGCATCTTTGTTTTGCTGACAGACAACATCTCCAGGGCCTGGGGCAGCAGCAGTGCTGCAGTCTGTGTTCGCGGTCAGGATCCGCCGGTTGCTTTCTGGGTTTATGTTTTAAATGGGGGCTCTATTTCTACACTCTTCCACTGCTGTGAATTTACCACCTCTGTGTGCTTTGAAACAGCTCTGCCTGCTGAAATGCAGCATTTAAGACTGCATGCTAACTGCTGTGTATAAAACTGGGCAAGCTGCATTGCTAAGGAAGGCTGCTGGGGACTTCAGAGGAGTTCTTTGAACTTCTATATCCTGGCACTTGTCACACTCAAGTCCATTTGCTTAGGCAAAGAGGAGGAGCCAGTCAATTCCTTCAAGTGCCATTGAAAGAGATTAGGTCCTGCTCAAAACCTGAGGTTTGTTACCTGAAAATGTTTTCCAGAAGAGCTTATCTCTTCAGGTGGGGGCAGGAGGGTGGTGTTAAAAAAGAAGAAAACCACCCAACACCTTTTGTAGCCTTCTGGTTTGTTTTCTTTAGTCAAAGTAGTTCCTTCCAGGAGTGATCTGGGAAGGAAAGCAAATCAGATTATTGCCATGATAACACTTGGATGTGCCAAGATGCCTCAAGGTTTCAAGCTGTGAGTAAATACTTTGTTTCAGGAGCGGAAGACCACAGCCTGATGCAGGAGCTTATGGTTTGTAACAGTATAAATGTTGTTTCTCAAAGACTTAAGTGGAATTGATGTGTGTGTTTCCTTGTATAGAGCAACAGGTCAATAAACTGGGAGCCAGCTTGTTTGATTTTTAAGCCAAGAGCCATTGTAAGCTCCTCTGTGCCTCTTTGTAAGCTTCTCTCTATATATGGCAGATACCTGCTGCTCCCTGGGAGAGAGAGGGGAGAGATTCTGAGATACCCAACTTGACTGCACTTCAGCAGCCTCGGTGACAGTCCATGCTGTGACTCTTGGGGATGCATATCACCACCATTTGGTGCTCCTGTGGCAGGCTCCTGGCACTTCTGCTTATCCTTAAAGCCTATCTAGTGTTACAAGAGAGCCTGCCAAAAACCATGCACTGTGAGNTAGCCTTAAACCAGCACAGAGTTCTAGCAACTAACCCTTCCTTGTGCTTCCTCTGCTTGCTGCTGCAGCTGCCAAGTATTTGCTTTGTTGGTGGTTGAACAGTAGCTGGATCTTCTAATGGATGTGCAAGACAGTTTGTTAACTCCAGATCTTGAGTAAGAGGGGACTGTGTGTGTGGTATACAGGAAAGCTTATGTTTATCCATGCTGGAGATTACTAAGCTCCTGTAGAATGAACCTTATCTTTAGAATGTGTTTCCTGAATCCATCTTTCTGTCTTTCCTTTCAGTGACAGCTTAGCCTCTCTGTGGCAGCTGCTTGTGCAGAATGTAATACTGAGATAAAGAGTGGTTCTGTTAGCCTGCCAGCTCTGCTGACCACCAGGAAAAGTTCTGTGGGCCGTGCATGACAATTCATTTTAAAGTGGGGCTGTGGTCTCCATTTCCTAATCTCAGGTGTTCTATCACCAGAATCTGAGCAAAGGTACAGCACTTGCAGTGAAATGTGGGGTGATTAGATCAGTAACAGCTATCTGCAGGGCTGATTCACTGCAAGGTCTGTGTCTGTGGTTGCAACATGTTCAGTCCAGTCCCATTACATACCTGTGGATCACGATAATGTGTAAGATGACTTCAGGTGGGATCTTCAGGCTGAAGGATCAAGCAGACTAATGTCATTACATTACCAAATCACCAGGTAAACATGATGCTGCAGCAGAGAGCTCACTCAAAATATGAATGGTTATGGAATGTTTCTCTTAATTTGTCATTCTAAGTGTGTGAACAGAGGAGAATGAGGAACTAGGCAAAAACAAAAGCAAAGTAAAAAGAGTGAAGGTGGTTCAGATCCTTCAGCTACCAAAAGGGTCTGCTTGGCACAGAGCAAGCCCAGAACAGCTGCCCCCATGCACTTGTGCTTCTTCAGAGGATAGTGAAGGAGGGGCTGACCAGGAGGTGCTGTAAGGATTCCATACATGCTTGCACGTCCTGCTGAGCATGAACCAGGTGCTCTAAGCTAGAGGAATCTAAATTAAGGAAAGAAATAGAAAGGGAAACTCCAAAATAACCATTCTGGTCCATTTCCTGGTAGGGCACCTTCACAAGGCTTCAAAGTTAAACGTGAATCCTCAGGGTTTTGGCTTTGCATGGATTTCAAGCACTTCAGTGTATTTTGAGAATCTGGGCCAGGGTTTCTGGACTTGTTGCCATTCAGGTCTTTTGTATCAAAAGCATTCCTTTATAAAATTAGGTGGGATGTGGTTTTGACACTTCAGAGGATTTAGATCTTTCTTTTCCATAGGCCACTGAAATAACACATTACCTATTCTGTTATCTCAAGTCATGTCATTCAGGCATATTTCTTCCTTGCTGGACTGAGAGCAGAGTTGTGTGTTTGCAAAGGTCTGGATGAACTTTGTAGTTGCAATGTAGATGTTCTCATGGAGAGTGTTTTGCTGTGCAAATAGGGTGGGTTGTAGGTTTTTGCATCCAAAGAACTTCAAAACTCCTCTCGAATTGTCTGAATGCACTTGGAAAGCAGCTCTCCAGAAAGCAGGAGGAGAAGGTGGCTGTGGGAGAAGGTGTTTCAGCAAAAGGTGTGTCTTGGCCTGTTACCCCTGTCCAGCATTAATGCTGTTTGATGAGAGACCAAAACTGTAGACGTTTCTTCTTGTATCCCTTCTCCCACCCCTGCTGCCTGGTGGCACTGCTCGGGTCCCTTCAGTCTTTGCTTCTGCCTCAGTAAAACTGGTGTAATTGAGCACTGACCTCTCTGTATCACACCCTCTAAGATTTAATGATAGCTAAACTATAGAATTATTGGATTGGGGGGTGGTGGTAAGGGAAGAGTTTAATGAAGTGATAATATTGCAAAATAGGTGTTGAATTCTCAGTTAAGAAGCCTAATCATTGAGCAGGATGGGCAACTGACCAAATGGGTTTTCAAAGCAGCATTTTGTTCTTTCTGTGATGTGTATCACACTACTCCTCTCCCTGTTTGATTTCTTTGCTCAAGAACTGGAAACAGAAATACTCTTTGACAGCTTAAATAACCAAATTTAGAATGTGGCTTCCTGTTCTGACTGGTTCTTCAGGATTCAAGTACAGTTTTGCATGCTTTCCCTGTTCCTGCCTCTCCCCCCCCCCCTTTTCTCGTTTTGTTTTGGGTTTGGTTTAAGTAGATATGGGCTCCTTTATAATTACTTTGCTAAATTTCCCTTACTGTGCCTACAGAGCTGGTGTATGCAAGCACTGCCTCGGTGGGTGGTATGCTCTTACTCACTGGGCAAGCTTTGTTTCTTTACTCTATCCCGTTCTGCCCTGCATGCTTTGGCTTGTTTATGATCACTGCTACTGAAACTGCTTCATGTTTTCCTGCTAAATTGAACTACATGATACAGTAGGCTTTGTCTCCCATGCTAAAAATGGCCAGAAGACTTTTGAGAGATCAGCTTCTGAGGTGAGGAGGCAGCAGCTAGAGATGAGTGCAGGCAGTGCTGTTCTGAACAGATTGGTCTCTACCTGTTTACAGGTTTGCTGCACTAGTTTAAAGCTCTTCTCAGATAAGTCATCTCTTTGGGCTCCTAATCCACTCAGACTCAT
The DNA here is from genome assembly GCA_013399055.1 of Ramphastos sulfuratus. Lineage (NCBI taxonomy): Eukaryota > Metazoa > Chordata > Aves > Piciformes > Ramphastidae > Ramphastos > Ramphastos sulfuratus. Next base: position 487,122 of record WBNM01017772.1, on the reverse strand, counting down.
CTGTAGACTCTGTTCCCTGAAGAAAGTCACAGGTCCTCACTGCAACACAGTGAATAGGACTTAGAGTGATAGGAAGAGGGAATGGATTGAAGCTTGAGGAGGGCAGCCCATTCTTCGAATCTCCGAATTAACTGATCTCCCACTAAAACAAAGCAGGGGCGTCAGATCCTTTGACAGCTGGAGCATGGCACCATATTCTCCAGAGCTACCTCTTGGGCCAACTTTTCCCCATCAGCCCAGCTGCTGGCACAGCGTCTTTGTGGGTAAAGGCTGAGCGTGGCTGCCGCTAAGACAAACACAGCACCTGGCCCAGCTCTGCGGACGGAAGCGCAGCGGCTCCCCCTGCAGCGCGGGGCCGTGGGCAGCGCCGCCGCCTTGGCAGGCTCCGGTACCTTCCCACGGGCGGCAGCGGAAGCAGCTGCCCAGCAGCGCACAGCGAACTTGCCCTGCGTGCAGCCGTGCAGCTGAGCTGGCACTGCTGTACCTCTGTCGCTCTGCGGGGAGAGGATGTGGTGGCCAGGGGGAGGTTTGTTTGCCGAACGCAGCAGCTACACAACTTTTCTCATCCTCTCCTGAAAGCGCCGCTCCAGGTTCTGCACTGCAGATGCTGCTAGGCTGAAGCCAACAGTCTTACACCTCACAACACAGAATCACAGAATTAACCAGGTTGGAAAAGACCTCTAAGATCATCGAGTCCAACCTATCACCTAACCCTTCTAATTAACTAAACCATGACACTAAGTGCCTCATCCAGCCTCCTCTTAAACACCTCCAAGGATGGTGACTCCACCACCTCCCCGGGCAGCCCATTCCAATGCCAATCACTCTTTCCCTGAAGAACTTCTTCCTAATATCCAGCCTAAACCTGTACAGTTTGATACTGTGTCCTCTTGTTCTGTCAGTAGGTGCCCCCAGTCTTCCTTTTGCCTTGAACATGACTGGTGTTGCAGCTGTAGTACCTTCCACAAGTTTATGCTGCTGTGTCGGAGGCAGAGAAGAACATTTCTTGCTTTTTGCAAGGATGGGGGACTTCAGTGCAAATGATTCAGAATAATACCCAACTCGAATAAGTTTCTAGAAAGACTATGGCAACCTATCATCTTCATATCGAACATTTCTTCTCCAGGTTTTTAGCAGGTTGAAAACCTGGAGGTGTTAAAAAAGCGCAGACATCAATTCATAGAATAGTTTGGGTTGGAAGGGACTTTAAAGATCATCCGGTTCCAACCCCCCTGCCATGGACAGGGACACCTTCACTAGACCAGAATGCTCATGGCCTTGAACACCTCCAGGGAGGAGGCATCCACAACCTCCCTGGGCAACCTGCTCCAGTGTCTCACCACCCTCACTGCAAAGAATTTCTTCCTAATCTCCAATGTAAATCTGCCCTCCTCAAGCTTCAATCCATTCCCTCTCCTTCTATCACTACAAGCCCTTGTAAAAAATCCCTTCCTGGCTTTGTGTAGGCTCCCTTCAGGTACTGGCAGACTGCTATGGCACTCAGGCTACATGGTTTAGAGGGTGTGATGGTGTTGAGTTGATGATTGGACTTGATGATCTTTCCCAACCTTGATGATTCATTAAGGCTCTTCAAAAGGAGAGAAGTAAGAGGACCAGACAAATTCCTGCTGGCAGACATAATTCTGAAATGAAAAGAGCTCTCTGGGCCTCAGTGTAGGCTAAGAATTGAACAAGCCTACTGAGACAATTCATGCTGCAGATTTAATCATCTTAGAATGTGAGCAGACACTCAGCAAACCCTTGTGGGATAGAAGTGGGTGGAACTATGGTGACACCCACACCTTTGTGTGGTCTGACAAGAAGCAGCAGTTCAGCCTTAAGCTGTTGATCTTGGATGGAAACATTAGCTTGATTAACGCCCTCTTTGCATGTGGACTATGTGTACTGACAGGACTCCCTGTCCAGCCCTGAGCCTGCTTTCTGCAAGTGTTAAATCTGTGCATGCTAATGCAAAACCTGACTAGGGTGCTTCATGCATTTTTTACTGGTGACCTGTGTTCCCAAGCCTCAGCTGTACAAGGAGAATCCTATTTGCTGCTAGCCCCACGCAGGACACAGAATTACTCTGTTACATCACTGCAGGATCAAAACGTGTTAAGATGCTCAAGGAAAGTTAAGGCAGCTGAAGTTGCTGGTGCAAGCTGCTGTGACAGCATAGCTTTGAGACAGAGGCACTGGGGGAGATGATGACTGCATGAATAAACCTCATATTTTCAGCCTTCTTGTCTCCAAGGCAGAACACTACAGGTCAATACAAGAGATCTGTGCATGCATATTCTCCCTCCACCCCCTTAAAGTTCTCTCCGGAGGCAGCTCCGTTGAGTATTCCCTCTATTCCCTCCTGAAGCACACAGCCAGATGATCTTAGCACTCCTCCATGCAGGTTTTTTTCCATGGCACTTCTATCACTGGTTCTAGCTGCTGGAGTAGCTGCCTCAGCTAGCTTTGCAAAGGTTTTGGGATGGGTTTCTTTACAGTGTCTTGCCTGATATAACCATCGTTTATTAGTCTGTGTGGTGTTCAAAGGTTAAATGAGATCTTGTGTTGTGTTGATCTGAGTGCAGATGTGGTGGTGGTCACCGCTGGCCACTGCAGCAGGCAGCGTGGCCCTGCTAATCCTGTGACGTCCTGGGGAGCACAAAGTGCTGACCAAGAGCTGGACAGGCTGTGCCCTTTTCCCCTACCGCCACGTGTAATTTCATGTACTGGGCTGGGAAGCACTTGAGACCTCAGGCAGGCTTATTTACATCTGGTCAGCCGGTGGCGAGTGCTGTGCTCACAGGCTCTGTTGCAGCACGGCAGTGGTTTCGACTGCTGCCTGTCACCGCTGCAGTTTTGTGCACTTTAAGGTCTTTATGTATTTGTCCCAGCAGAGTGCACCTGCTTCCAGCAAGGAGCAGTTTCTTGGCTGCCTTGTGACCTGCTGCCTCCAGATCTCATCTTGTGCATCCCCCTCAAAGTCCCCTTTTTTCTGCCTTCTTACTCCTTTATGTTGAGAGGTCAGTTTCTCAGCTCAATACTTCTGCTCATATCTAAATGTAGGGTGCAACTCTGACAGAGAAATAAGGTCGTTCCTCAAGTCTGATAGTAAAAAGAAGACCATGAAAAGAAGAGTTGCTGTACAAAAGGACAGTGGGAACCAAAGTCTTAATCTCACCAACGTGTAGACCGAAGGCAGTGTCAGCCTCAGGCTGGTATTTCAATCTTTGTGGCAACAAATCCAGGGTCAAACACCTTTTTATTAGGTGTACATTTCCCTAATGTCCCTATTTGCAGATCTCTTACTGCCGTGTTCTAAAGGCTGAAAAAGAAAAAAGCTGGGATATCTCTGTGATTGTTTGGTCTCCAGGCACGTGGAGATGCCCTGCACCATGGTCTTAATCCAGGACTAACTCATTTACAAATCTATTATCCATACGTTATGAGTAGCTGCTTTAAGAGTACTGCTTTGTAGTTAATCACTGCATTTGTTTTTAGCACTTTTTAAGGGTTTGCCTTGGTCACGTCAGATTTCTTATGCGCAGCTAACATCTGTCTGAACAGTAAGTGCATTTAGTCTACAATTCTTGGATAAAGCCCTTAAGTTATTAATTAGAACAGAAGTTCTGAGTTTGTTTTTCAGTCTACGAATGTGTGGTATGTCTTACTACTGAGTGTGAGGTTCTTGCCAGTCTCCTGACCTCTGGAAGGATCAAGTTACCCTCCATGTCCTGATTTTTCCATTGCTTCTTGCAACTAACTTCGTTCCTGCCTAACAAAATGATTTTTTTTGGCCCTGCAGCAGGCTGGCACTGCATTTTCTTTACAGCTGTGAGAAGCCACTACTAGAGATGTGTTTTTGGCTTTGGAAGATGACATTGCTGAAATTCATGCGACCAAACCATATCCTGGCAAAACCTGCAGGAACACAAATTTGGCTGCTTTTTTCCTTTTCTCCATGAGTCCCTGAAGTGGGGATGGTTGAGACCTTTCAGACAAGTGTCTGTCTTGCTCTGAGAAAGTCTCAGACCTGAACCAGCTGCCATCACACTGTGGTTTTTCTAAAGCTCTCTCTGAAAGTTTTAGTTAGTAGTTGGAAATAAACCTCAGAGAAAGCTTTCTTTTGACTTCTACGTCTGCTGTGTGATTATGCTTGAGCATCTCTCCTATGAGATTGAGTTGGGGCTGTTCAGCCTGGAGAAGGAGACCTTCTAGCAGCCTTCTAGTATCTGAAGGAGGCTACAGGAAAGCTGGAGAGGGGCTGTTTATAAAGGCATGTGGTGACAGGACAAAGGGCAATGGTTTTGAACTAGAGATTTAGGTTGGACATTAGGAAGAAGTTCTTTACTATGGGGGTGGTGAGACACTGGAACAGGTTGCCCAGTGAAGTTGTGGACACCTCATTCCTGAAGGTGTTTTAAGACCAAACTGGATGAGGCTTTGAATAACCTGGTATGGTGGGATGTGTCCCTGCCCATGGCAGCTGGTTTGGAATTAAATGATCTTTAAGGTCTCTTCCAATTCAAGCCATTCTATGAGTCTGTGATTGGGGCAGTTCTTCAATGATGCCCCAGCAGTATTTTTTTTTTGTTATTGAGTAGGGTCATTAATAAGCATTCGTGTTTAAACTTGTACTTTCCACTGCCAGCTCCCTTTTGCCTTCTTGCTGGCGCTGAGCATGTGCCACCCATACCAGACAACTTAAGAGCACTGAATTGTGTTCCTCTGTGCTGAGGTGTCCTGCATTCCTACAGGAAACAGCAAACTGAGCCAGCTGCCAGGGTTTCTGGGTTGTTTTCCCACACTCCTTAGTGAAACTGCTTGCTTGATTGGAGAACACTGATCTGGAACAGGCACTTTGTGTGTGCAAGACAGGATGGACCAAGCTGGTCCCCACAACTCCCCCAGTGCAAAACTGTGTTAAAAGTTTCCCTTGTGCTGCTGTATCTGAATTCCCAGCAGCCAGAGGACAAGTTTTTTGTTCTAACAAACTTCCTTTCTTTTGTGTCTCTTGAGGGACGATGGAGCTAAAGATTAAATAGCACTGAAAGGCAGCTGCTTCTCCTCTCCTTTGGCAGAAAGCAGCTTGTCAAGTCTCTGCAGAGGAAAGTTGTTGCCAAGAACTATTTCCCCACCACCACCTCCATCTCCTGCAGGAGAGAAATTAAGGTCGTTTCCTGAGCACCCAATTCTTCTTCAAGAACATCTTTTGATGTGCTGCTTCAAACCCCAGCTTGCGGCGTTCCTCGGTTCTTCTGGCCTAGATTTGGGGTTGAAAAGAGCCAGGGGGGCGGAATTAAACCGGTGCACCCACAACCGGCAGCGTGTGTCGCGTTCTAGCCCTTCCCAAACACGCACCTTCCCTCCCCAGGGAACCGGCGATCGGACCCCTGGCTCTGTCCCTACACTGTCCCCGCATCGCCACGTGCGGACCGGGGGGCGGGTCCTGCCCGGTCCCGCCCCGCCCGCGGGGCCGCTCCTGCGCAGTGGGCGGGGGGTGGTGGGAGCGCGGCGGGCCGCAGGGCAGAGCGGCGGAGGCGGCAGCGGCGTTGTGTTCCCCGACGCCTCCTCCGCAGGGCAGAGCGGCGGAGGCGGCAGCGGCGTTGTGTTCCCCGATGCCTCGGGGCAGGAAGGCCGCCTCGGTGGGCAGCCGAGATGATCCCCTACTTCTCCGATAACGCCGTGATCTCCCAGCGCGCCATCGCCCAGCTGTGAGTACCGGCACCGACTGGCACCCATCTCTCCTCCCGCTGTGCCGCTCAGAGCCGCCCGGACTGCGCCCTCCCCGCGCCCGGTACTTGGCTCCGCTGCACGTTGCCTTCGGGCAAACTTTCCCCGAGCCGGCTCCTCGGCCCCGGGAAAAGTTTGTCCGAAAGAAACGTGCCCGGGGAAAGTTTGCCCGGGAGGTGGCCGATGGGAGCGAGGCTGCCTGCTTCTCCGTTACCGTCGGCTTACCGAGCGCTTCCGTAGCGTTATACAATAGATGGCCAGAGGAACTCGAAGCTCCGCGTTCTTCCCTCCCGGTGTGGACCCCCATGCCCGATGTAGGGACCCCAGAGGATGGTGCGGGACCCCCATGCCCAATGCGGGAACCCTCGAGCGTTATGTGGAACTCTCGTAGTCGGCACAAGATCCCCGAGGGTGGTGTGGGACCCGCGGGGAGTTCCGGGGCCCCCATTCCCGATACAGGGACCCCTGGGGCTATGCGGGTCGGCTTCACCGCTCCCCTCGTCCCCCACCCCCCGCAGTTCCAGATGGTGACAGTGAGCTGCGAGCTTCCTGTGGCCATGTACCTTGTCCCTCAGAGCTTCGAGTGGGGATTAGCCCCTTGCTGCGAACTCTTGGGTTGGTTTATCACGAGGGGGCAGATAAGGGCTGCGGGTTTGGGGTTGGAGGTTTCTTTTGCAAGTCTGTGCAATAGGAGCATGACCGAGACCTGACACTCAGGACCTGCTGGTCATGAGGGAGAGACATGAGCTGGTGCCAGTTTTTAAGTACTGTCAGTCTTGGGCAGTTTTAAAGTGCAGAGTGAGTGTCTCTGTGCCCCTCGTCTTAAGCCGCTTGAAAAATCAGTCTCTGCAGCTGCACCCATTCCACCCCCCTTGAAATGCAGATACAAATAATCATTTAATTTGGAGATAATTAAGAGTGACAGCCTGAGTTGTGGGGTTTGGCTGGAGGGATTAAGGAGGGAAGTGGCTGCTATGAGGTAGGCGATAAGGCTTGTAGAGCGATAGTCCCTGTGGTCTAATCATGCTTGATTTTTCTTTAAAGAAGCCACCGGGTGTTTTATCTCTTGGAAACATCACGAAAGGCTTTGAGATAGTAGGATAAAGTTCTGGATCCCACCTGGAACTCTGTTCTTGTAAGAAACTGACTTGGCTTGCACATAGGAGGTCTCGAGCATTATCTTGCTGCTTTTTCTTGGTTTAGAATAAGTCCCCAGACTCTGTGGCCTTCTTTTTCGAGTGTTAGCAATCACTGCTGCAGTTGGTAATCAGTTAAGTCTTCCTGAGCCTTTCATGCTCAACTCAAAGTGCTTCTAATTAGTCATTTTTTTTCCGCTTGCAGCGTTGCCTGTAAACATGAGGGCTCTGCCTGTGGTTGCTGGGTTTAACAGTGATACACCTGAACTGCAAGGAGGGCAAACTGGGTATGCCCTGGGCTTTAGAAAGCAGCATCGATTCTGGAATTGCGGAGAAAACTCCAACATACGACGGGATGAAACATTTACTTATAGCTCACAACGATTTACCAAGCAATTAGGTAGTAGCTAGGTAACAATTGAAGTGCTTCTCAGATGTTTGTTTTATACACTGCTCAAACACTTAACTCAGTCTGAAACCATACGGAAAGGGATCAAAAGAAAGGGGAAATGCTGCTGTGTCTGCCCCCTCTGTCACGTGTAACCCTGTGGGTTTGTATCTAGGAGTAGTTTAAATGGCCACTTAGTTGGGGGGGACCACCCTTTCCTTTTCTGAGGAGAGAGATAACTGAGTTATCAGAGGAGCTTACGCTATCCTTTGCCTCCTGGAAGGAAAGATTAATAAGCATGAGAATGACAGAGCTTTTGGCCCACGCATCAATGCTCACACCAGGCACAGCACTGGATTAATATTTTGATAGCTTTCTCAATCAGGTTGGCATAATAAAAGACCTGCTTTAAACTTTATACTCTTTTGTGAACTCGTAATTAAGCTCAGAAAGGCTGGTTAATGTTGGATGACCTTATTTCATTGCGGGCAAGACCTGAAAGTCCAGACTTTTGTTGTTTTGCTGTGTTAAAAATGTGTTCTCTGTGGAATGGGGAGGGCAGTAGTGACCCAAACGTTATCAGAAACTTCTGTTTCAGTGTATTCTTTAGTAGATGTATTTGGCTAATCAGCTCTGACTTTCATAGATCAGCAGAAATTACTCTTGTGTTGACGCTTTTAGTCAGTAATGTAGTCAGCTGGTCTGAGTCTAATTCATTTCAGGTTCACAAGGATTCAAATAATGTCCGAGAGACTTGTGTGTGTCAAAATGCTCAGAATTTGTGGTTGTAACTCATTCCAGAAAGTCTTGCTACTCTCACTGAACCTAGTGGCAATTCTGCTGATTTACTGCTTTATTTGTGTGCAGGATTCAAAATTTACTCTGGTCTACTAAAACTCTAAGGCAGCTGATAGCAAAAAAGCAAAGCTCCTGGCAGTCTGCAAATAGCAAAGAGTATAACAGAAGAATCCTGGGGAAATTGCCCTCACTTGATTCTTCTTGCTTGCAGTTTCTTCCTCTGCCTTTAGCCAAGCTTCAGGGATCTCACGTTGTTGGTGCCCCTCAAGTGTTTTTTCCTGTGTCTCTGTGATAATGACAGATTCCTCTGTCTCATTGTTCCTCTTTGTCTCAATAGCAAAGAAGGATTACCCAGCGATCGAGGTGCTCACTTGGGATTTGGGAAGACCCAGCTTTTGCTCTTTGCTGCACCACATATTTCCTGTGTTACTGTAACCAAGTCTCACCAGCGAGGGACCGGAGGCTGAAAATGTAGATGGGTGCTTAGCCTTGCTTTGGAACTTCGGAACCCAGTCTTGGTCCCTGCAGCCCCCGCCCTGGCATTTCTGTGCATTTTGTGTGTGTTTTTAAGCATTTCTGTCTCAGCCTTTTTTTTTCCTGCAAAGCAGCAGTGAGAGCCCTCCTGGATTCCCACTGAGCACGTGTTCCAGCACTCCGATTCTGTTTACTACTTCATCCTCCAACACTGGGGGAGCCAGATGGATCTAAACCCATGAATATGCTTGCTGCTTTCCATCATTCTCATACTTGCTTCATACCAGTCTGTTTTCTATTCTAAGATGTTAACTGATAGTGTTTTTAAGTATGGTAAAGTTCGGAAGAAAAAAGGAGGAACTAGAATAGTTTGAGTGTTGTGGGTATGTCTTGGAGCACTTAAAAATAAAGCCCCCGGAGAAACAGAATGATTGTCAGCAAGATGTTAAAGGTAGCCACAAGATGTGCTTGCAGACTTGGCCTATCAGCTCTCTCTCATAGAATCACTTTTCTTGTGACAGCCTTTCTTCTGCCTGGTGTGAAGGAACAACACTTTACAACGTAAGAGGAAGTGACAGGCTGTGCAGGTATTTACAAACTGTGCTAAGTTACACCACAGGGCAATTCAGGCTCATTTGTTGCCTCCTCCTTGCTGGAACCTGTCCTTGTACCCGGCCTACCTTGGTCCTTGCCCTCCCACACCCCTTTCTTGTCATGCAGCCTTGACCCTTATGCTAGGAAGTTTCATGACCTTCTGATTTCCAGTTATGCCAAGTCAGGAGCTGAGGCAGGTGTGTGGCTGCCATTGCCATTGTTTAGAGAGCTGCTTGCTTATTTATTTATTGTATGGGAAGCCTTACAAGCTTTTTATCTGCCCACAATGTTATTGTTGCCAAAAACCTTGACTGCTCAGCCATTAGACTGCAGCCCTCCAAGCAGTGTGTTATTGGAAATCTTTAATTGCCTCTGTGCCATTGTAAATGCTGCAGCTTTGTGAGCGTTGTAGCGTTGTGCTGAGGGCCCATGATATTTGAGAGTCGAAGAAGAGATGCCTGGAAACAGCTGCTCAAAAGAGTGGAAGATCAGCAAAGTGATTCCAGTTACTGCTATCAGCTCTAGCTGAAGCTGGCTTCTGAGTTGAGGGCCACTCTGATTGGAGGTGCTTGAAACATGGAAACAAGCTGATGAGCTCTTCAGCTGCTGTAGAAGCTGGTAGGATCGCTAAGGACTACAGCAGTTCTGTTTTCTGTTTAAGCAGGCATGATGTTCTTAGGGTTTATACAAACTACATGACTGCATAAGATGACCCTGTGCTCCACCAAGGATGCACAGGCAGGAGAACCTGACCCCTTACCCTTCCTGCCTGTCCTACCATGGTGGATGTGCTTCCTGTTGACTGAGCAGACTGGTTGGGGATTTCTCACCAGTTTTTATTCCTTTGCTGATTGCGATAACACAAACGCAGTGTGTAATAGGCCTCTCCACTACCCACTGGTTGGTAAAAACTCTATGCAAATAAGCTGTGGTAATTGGGTAAAAGTAGTGTGCTGTGTGCTCCAGAGCAGATCATTAACTAAGCCAAGGCTCTATTGTTCATAACTACTTTTCCTGTTTGGCTTTTCCTTTTATTCCCCTGGAAGCTATGGGTATTTGTCTCACCGATCCTTCCTGGTAGAGGGTTGGAAGAGAGACAGAGATGGTTATCAGATGTAAAATCAAAACTTTAGCAGCAAACTATAGAGTTTCAAGGACAACCCACACACACACCACCACCACCACCCACTTTTAAGCAGTGTTTTAGTTAGGAAGCCCATGCTAGTGGGCTGCCAAGCTCATGTTTTAAAAGGCTGTGAGTGGTGGAGTTGCCTCTAAGCTTCTGTGTTTTCTTGAAACTTCTGCAGATGTTCCTGCCTCTGGGCTTGACATTTTTCTAAAGACTACAAAGCAGTCTCACCCAAGTGAGATTATCAGCAGAAAAGGACCTTTTGGGGCCTGTGAATAGGCCAGCTGGGATATATATATATATATATTTTTTTTTTTTTCTCCAGGGCTGTACTTCCTTGTACCTTTATCAGAGAGCCCCTGGCTACAGTATTGCTTCATTGTGTTTTAAACGACTTCAGGCTAACTTTCTTGAAATGCTACCTCTAACTAGTGTGTTTGAGGTCAGAGAGAGTTTAAAATTCTCCATCCCCTTCTGCAGTGAGCTCTGAAGAGTTGCTGTCTCCTCTGTCTTAGTCTGACAAACAGCACTGAAATTGTCAGCCCATGTGGGCTTCAAACTAGTTCAGCAAATTTTTTTTTTTTTTTTTTTTTTTTTTTTTACTCCAGTGTAATGGATGCGATGTGTACAGAGCAAATTTGCAACTTGAGTTTCCAGCCCTGGCATTTTGGAGCAGCTGGCTGAAGACTCTTTTCACAAACACGTGGAGTAAAATTCTCTCTTGATGTTAATTCTTAATGTTTGTGCTTTTGCTGAAGCATTTAGGGGACACCACTTTGCTCTCTGTATCTGCCTGGGACAGAGCATGAATCTAGCAGCTCGGGAAGTGATGTGGGACTGACAATTGTTGTTCTGCAGTCACCTCCTGCTGTGTTGTGTGGGATGAGTGTTTTGTGACAAAGAGAAGCTTCTGGTTCAAGGACATCAGCCACAGATAAGAGAGGCTGGGGAAAGTAAAATCTGTGGAGGTGAATGATAAAATTAAGCTATGCCCCAGCATTCACAGAGCCTGGGGTTAGTAGAGGAATCCAGCCTGGAGATCTCCCAGTAGGGTTGGCACTTCCTTGGCATTGGCAGCTTCTCAAATTTGGGTATTTCTAGGAATATTGAGGCCACAGGTTCCTGGTTCAGTGTATTTTTCCTGTTTATCCAGTACTTATCTGGCCCTCACCAACATTGTGTTCAGCCCTTTGTGGTCTCTGGTTGTATTTGTAATAAGCCATTTAAGAAGTGTGTTTTTTCTCAAAACACCTTTGTTTCAAATAGGCTAAATCCACAGACTGCTGAACCATAAATGATTTAGGCCTTTCTTTTAAACAAATGATCTTTGTCACTTAGCAGTGAAGTCCTTGGTTTGTTCACACACTTCTCACAACGGCTTAATGAGGTCTATACTGTCCCACCAGCCTGGGCTTTCTCCTGCCCATGATCTGCTCAGAAACTTCAGTTCTGGTTTGGTTCACATTCTGTTAAACTTCCAGCTTCTCACTGGAGAAGTGCAGGTTTATTACATCTCAATTTTGCAGTGTGGCTCTTGTGGAGGCACAGAGACAAATCAGAATTAAGTTCATCCTTGGGTCTGGTGGTGTTGAGAGGTGCCCAGGATGGTTTGGGACCCCTGCCCCTGCAGAGGGCTGTTGAGATGAGCTTAGACTTAGTTGTCCGTGTGCCATTGTTATCATGTATCAACTGCTGTATTTTCACTCCCCCCTCTGCTTTTTTCATGACCGTGAAGAGAAGGAATTTGCTGGTCTGAACCTCTTGTTGCTCTGTTCTTAGTGCCCTCACAGGGTGCTTTGGAGTGGGCTGTGACCTGTGTCATGGCTCAGCCACCTCTCTGGTCAAGATTATGGCTGACAGAGGGGCACTGCCAGCCATATTTGGATGTGTTGCTGATGTTTCATAAGATGCAGGTGGGACTGGATGGAGTAGGCTAATTTTGATCAGCAAATAATAAATTCACCTTTGCCAGGTCATAATTTAGGGGGCAACCTCTTTTGCACAAAGATACAGATGGGAAAAGCTATTATGACTCTTACCTTTGTCCTCTAGAACTGTCTATTAGCCTTTTGCTTGCTTTCTGCGTCAAGATGCTGGATTAAAATGAACCCAGGCATGTTTTCTTAAGGCTCATTGTGTGGTGGTGTTGAAGTTTGTCGCTGGCTTTCTCATTGTTGTTATTGTTAGGGATGTTTGGGGTTTTTTTTTATCCTTTGTTTGCTTTGAAAAAGAGATGGGGAAATCAAAAAACAAATGCAAAGTGGAACAGCTGCATTCCTCTGTGTTGCAAAGGGGGAAAGCCAGTTAGTCTAAATAAAAACAAATAATTTGTCAGCACCATCTCTAGCCCTCCTGTTGGCTTGTCACCATGAGAAAGTTGTAAGAAAAGCAAAGGGAGGAATATTCATGTGCCCTGTTAACAAGCAGGGCTGAGGAGCACAGAATAAACACCCGTCTGAGAGTGAAGCGATAAGAAGTTCAGCGTGTGTGAGAAAGTTGGGCTGCTGCGTGCTGCTGTCCCGCAAAATGCTGGGGTGGGGAAGGGAGCCCAGGAGCCCCTGTAAAGGAGAGCAGCCTCTGCTCAGCAGGAGATAAAGGAGATGAGGCAGGACATCACCGAGTTTCCCAGCACAAAACCTTGACATTCATATGACGTTACTGATTTTTTTTGTCCTTTGTTCCTTTAAGTACATCGTGAAATGTTTTATGAGAGGCTCTCTAGCTTGAAATTAAGCAAATAATCTATTCTAGAGCCTTTTAAAAAGCCGTTTAAGAGCCTTTTCCCTGAAGTACATTCTGTTCTTGTTAGAGGCTTCTCTAGGTGTCTGATACTCAGCAGTGTTTAGTATTCCGTTGGTCTTTCTGCTTTAATTTGTGGTTTATAAAAGGGTTTGCATGCTTTTAGGAAATATGAAGACCTGAGTTAACCACTGAAAATTGGCTGCCAAACTGCCTAAAGTGCTAATTCTGATGAAATTTAGCACCTGACTTTTGCAGGGATAAACACATCTGGAATCTCTCTATGGTGTTCCCAAGCTCTTGTAAATTGAAACTTCATTTAACACATTGCCAGTTTGAGCCTTAGCCAGCGAAACTTTGCAGGGTTTTTATCTTGACTTACAAATTCCTTAAAATGCATTTTGAAAAAAAATAAGCACTGACATCTCTTTCAGCTGGGAGTAGTGTTAAGATGTTAAGGGTAGTTTAATTTGCAGCTGCATTGAAGAATCACAAACTGTAGAGTGACGTTTCAAGTGCTGTGTTAGCTTTTATTTACTCTCTTTGTAAGCAGGTATGAAGAAGTGTGGATGGTTCAAAGGTATTGCTTCTCTGCTTTCATCTAGTTTGAAGGTAGCTGTATAAAAACATTTCAATGCTTGGGAACCATTTGAAGAAGTTCACTTGTCTGCTACTTAGAATATTTTCTAGTTACTTTCCCCTCTTGGGCTGCCTTTTGTTTCAGCCTTTATTTAGGTTGGGAGATGCTGCGGCGGTGTTAGACATCCCACACTCTGTCAGCTTCTGTTTAAAGTGGTGTATGGTGAGTGATTAATGGAAATATTTCAGGAATAAAGGACTCCTGGTAAGCTGATCCCTATTCAGAGAGCCAGAAGAGAAAAGCAGAGTCACAAGGGATGTTGTCTCCAGGAAGAATTTGCTACATCCGTGAGGGGAATAGTTGGATTGGAAAGTGATGCTGAGTCTGCATTTTGAAATGCATCATAATTATATCTCATGGTCTGATTTGGAGAGCTTTTTCTGATGGCTCTCTAGAGACTGATTGTCACTCACACCAGCAAAACATCAGAGTGCTTTGCTTGGCTGCTGCTGCGGTAGGTGAGCTGTGCAGGGGAGAAGGTGAGGTTTGTGTTAACCTTGCTTGTGTCAAGGGTTGTCCTTCTGAGTGCTACCTTGAATCAAGGAAAAGACAGAGAATCCATGAAACTATTCTGACTCTAAAGCATTTCTGATCCATTGTGTTTGAAGCTTTCTCACTGCTAACTGATTAGAGTGTTAGGTTATTATTTACAGCCACTTGTATTCCCAGAGCCATTTGTATTCCCTTAATGGTGGCTTTGCTGTTCCATACGATGAAGTCACTGCTGTATTTGCAAGGGTGGGCAGATCAATAACCTGGTTATGAGTCCTATCAGCACAACAGGTAAAGCTCCCTGGGACTCCCAATTTCAAATCAAAACCTATTGAAAGAAACCTGGCACGTGGCTGTTCTCTCTGAAAGGATTCACAAACCACCTCACATTGCTGGTTACTGCTGACTGTCCTTTTTGCTAATCTAAAGGGACAGTCAGTCCCAAACTGATTTTACTGTTCCTGCTGGAAACTGTCATTCAGGGATCAAATAGCCGTTGTGCATGGGGAGGATGCAATAAGAATGAGAGAAAACTGAAAGTGCTGAGTTCTGCAGAAGTTCAAATACTGAACAAATAACTTCCTTCTATGTTTTTATGAGTCAAATCCAACAGCCTCTTGATGATTTTTTTTTTTTTTTTAAATGCTTTTGGTAAACAAGCATCTGCTTCTTTGTAGGACAGAGGAAATGACTTATTATTCAGCATTAATTTCTTTGTGTGGAGACAGAGTGATCCTTGTTTTGGTGCTCTATTTACAGGGGTCCATTACTGTATTTACTGAGGGCAAGCAAGGAGGCTGTGAATGGAGCCAGGCTGCTCCGTCCTGCTCTGGGTGTTGGGGTGGTTGCAGAGCTCAGTCCTGGCATGGTGTTCCTTCACAAGGTAGCAGGATCTCTGGTTCCTGGCTGCCCACAGCCAAGCTTGGTGTTGGCCACCTCCACCATAAACCGGCAAAAGAAGTGGTAGAGCAATGTCTTCCTGCCCACGCTCAGGCTGTGGCTGCTCTGCTCTTTCTAAGTCTCTGAGGTTGGACTCATGCCCGAGGAGAACGTGGTTTTGTTGGGTGCCCTGCTTTGAGCGGGTGCCAGGGTGCTTGCCAGCTCCTCGTCAGACTGCCCCTGTCTCAGGGAGGTGGCCAGCACCGATAGTGATTCAGGCAAGTGAGCAGTCCCCTTCCATCTTTAAAGTGCTGGGCGTACTTTGTCTAAATATAGGTGCTGCTGGAGCTGACTGCTGCCGGGGGGCAGTGCGCTGACCTTAGCGCGTCCCCTGTGCCTTGTGTTACAGTCGTATTTAAAGCTCTGGGGTCCTTCTCATGGGGTGCTGCCAGTCGGGCCAAACATGGTCAGGCCGGCGACAACGAGGGACCCTGCATGTGCAGGGAGGTGGGAGGAAAAAGGAGTTATAAAATCCCCTGTCTTAAACGTGTTTAAGGATAGTGAGGAGAGACCTTTGGGATTTGGTGGTGGTTAACCAACTGCTGGAGGCCATTTCAGCTGTTGTTTAAGATTGAAAAAGAAATGTGCTGTGTACAGAAGGAATGCTTTCAAACTCTGGTGGTGGAGGAGATTATCATGTGGTTTAAAGATGATCCAGAAGGACTGTCTTAACTCAGAGAAATAAAGATAAGTACGTGTCACTTGGAGGGTGTTCCTTCTGAAGATAACTAATCACAAAGTTTAGTTTTGTTTTGTTTTGTTTTGTTTTCTCTGATCCACGATGTGATAGACTCTTCACAATGTTTTCTCATGCTGATTAAAGTGTTTTTAAGAATATCTTTGTGAAAGCACTTGGTTCATACCACAGCAGCTGGCTCATTTTGGGACCAGCTAGGCCTGGTAAGAGCACGGCATGTGGTGGTAAAACATTGTGGAGTGCTCTCCTGGGTATAACTGTCCTGCTTCATGAACCCCATGGTATGCATTAAAGTCTGTGGATGTTTAAACAGCATATAGCACAAAAATGTCATGTAGGGCTGTAATCTGGGAATGTCTTGACTTGGAGACCTGCAAGCCTTTGGGGACTATCATGTAAAACAAATTCCTTGCACAGTCTCATTTCTGGTCTGGGTCTCTTGCTTTAAAAAGTGCACAGAATCAAATTTCTTCTGTAAACACCAAATGCCCAGATTTCTTGATAAGCATCCCAGTTGTGTTAGCTGCCAGTTTCTGGTACGTGAACTGCTGTGCTTGGGCTGAAGAAAAAAATGATTTTGTCCATATCTTCAGCCTCGGATTCCAGAGCACATCAGAGCTTTGTTTGCACAACTTGTTTTGGTGTTGCTTTTTTGAATATTTTTCATCCTCTCTGAATTCTCTGGAGCCAGCTTGGAGGCTGACCATGGGCCACCCAACACGGGGCTCGCTGGGACTCCCTTAGCGTTGTGCTGCAAGGCAGGCAGGCGGCAAAGTTTTTCTGCTATTTGTGCTGTGCGGAAAATCAGCATTATGGTGTGTGCGGTCGCTTGGGCATCCTTGCATGGCTTTGCGTGGTGAATCATACACTCTGTGCCCAGCTTTGTAGTCACTGAAATTCTTACCTGGTGACCCGTGCTGGGATGTCCCAGCCCGTGCTGCGTTTCGGTGGCGGTGTTTGTGACTCGGTGCATCTCTCTCGCCCATGCTCGTCACGGGCAGGTTTGCTGGGCGCTGGCAGGAAGCGATGGCGGCAGGCTCGGCAGCGAGGTGACACGGGGAGAGCTGTGTGCCTGTTACTGTACTACGGGCACGCGTTCGGCGGCAGCCCCGGCGAACGTAATCGGAGCTGCGGGCGCACGGAGGGGTGGGCTGGGAAGGCAGCCGTGAGCTCGCAGCGTTGACTGGGCCAGGCAGGCTGGTGAGGAGGCAGCTGATGGCCGTGTGAGAGGTCTGCCTGCTTGCCTCTCGAAGAGTTTCTATGATATGGAGCTAAGTTTACATAATAGATAATATAGCTACATTTCAGTATCTGAAGGGAACCTACAGGAAGGCTGGGCAAGGGTGTGTAGAGATAGGATGAGAGGCAGTGGTTTGAAACTGGTTAGATTTAGGTTAGACATTAGGAGGAAGTTCTTTACAATGGCAGTGGTAAAATACTGGAACAGGTTGCACAGGGACGTGGTCAAGGCCTTGTCCCTGGAGACATTCAAGATCAGACTCGATGTGGCCCTGGGCAGCCAGGTCTGGTTGAATGTGTCCCTGATGCCTGCAGGGGGGTTGAACAAGATGACCTATGAGAGGGTCTCTTCCAACCCAGTGCAGTCTGTCAGTCTATGAGCTGGTTCATTCATAAGCCCGGGGTTATGTGAGTGGAGCAGGAAAATCCATGTGAAGTTTGATTTCTGTCAGAAATTATCACAGTATAAGCAAGGTTGGAAGAGCCCTCAAAGATCATCAAGTCCAACTCATTACCACAGACCTCGAGACTAGACCATGGCACCAAGTGCCATGTACCATATATTCTGGCGTTCACTTTAAAACCAAACACAGTTTGCCTTTCTGCACCTGTAACAAATAAATCCCAGCCCTGCCTGTGGGGGAATATATTTGTAGGAGTCCAAAGGTTGGCTCACCCCTGCAGAGTGAGGCTTGGGGCACCAGGAGGCAGAGGAATGCTGCAGGTGGTTGTGGTTGTCTTCAGCACAGTGCGGACCGTTGCAGCTGCGTGGGCTGAAAACTGGCTGCAAACAGCAGCTGTCGTTGCTCCCCTTGCTGGCAGCAAGGCATCTCTGGCAGGGATGAGTTTCTTAGCTCAGAGCTGTCATCTTCTGTGCCATGTCGAAAGGATGTCACTGCTCTCCCCAGCATCTGCAGGCTGCCCAAGCTGCTTTAATTCTAAAGTTTCCAAAATGTTTTTTGGAACTCAATGCAAATGACCCTGGTAGCACAGATCACCAATGGCATATGTGCACAGTGTTTTTTTCCAGTAGTGGGCTTGACTTGTAGACCATTAACTCAGTAGGGTATTGCGTGGGTGTCAGCACTCCCTACAGTCTTATTGGATGACCTAAGACTGGCTAGATCCTGTCTCTGAACCTGTGTCTGTGAGTGTAGCTGTTTCATGCATGTGAAGTGGTTGAGTAGCAACCTTGCTCATCAGTGCTCCCCTGTGCAGGTTGTAGCTTCTGAATTTACCGTAAATTCTCTCTACACTTGGAGAAGGTAAAGGAATGCCTTCAGAGTTGGCAGTCTTTTAGAGCTCAGATTCACACCCAGCATCCTCACCCTCAGTATCTTCTAGCAAACTAAGTTTTCCTTCATGTCTCGTCTCAGTTTCAGCAGATGGCCATGTCACAGACCAAAGCAAGGGGAAAGGTGACTTGGCTGTGGTGAGAAGACTGACAGATAAGTCAGTACAAATGAATTACTGCTGGCGTTGAAACACTCTGTGATTGCTCCTGTCTGTGTCATTTGCAGCTGAATTCTCTCTGCAGGGAGCCCCACCTTGGAGCAGAGGAAGTGCCTGTAGACAGCTTCTTTTAAAAGGGAAAAAAAAAGTCATAAATGCAGCTGTTTCTGAAAATGCAGCTTGCGTCAAAGATCTGAGCTGGAACTGGGTTCCCACGCTTTGTTTGGTTTTCTCCTTGTGCTGTTTCTTGAGTTGCAAAAGTGCTGAGTGGCAAGAGACAGCCTTCACTGGACAACCACTTCCCCTTTCTTTCCCTGCCCTCAGTGTTTTCGTCTCTGTTCACAGTGCTGCAGAGCACTTTTGGGTCAGCCGTGACCCTTGTTTTGCTCTGCCCTGGGTTTGTTTCTATTTTGGATATCAGAGAAGCCTAGACTTGTCTGTGTGTGCTGCCAGCTGACCCTGCTAGTACAAATGGCAGTGCAGAGCAATCCTGCATTATCCTTGCCTTTTCCATTTCCCTGTTGTAGTGGTGGCTTTTTGTTTACTGGGGTTTGGGGCTCTTATCTGTGACTGCTACTGCTCTGCTTGACACAGCCCTGGGATCTGGGCTCTGTGTGAAGAGAACCAGGTGCCTTCAGCACTCACCTAGGAGCACAAACTTATGCTGGAAGCCAGCCATTGCTCTCTTCTGGATGATTTATTGGTACTGTTGGCAGTTTATTAAACCAGGTGCTCTAAGAAGGAAGCAAGGGGAATAGAGGTGTTTACAGAAAAACAAACCACAGCAAAGGTGAGAGTTTGGTGCTTCTCTAGAGCAGGATGCTGGAGGTGTGTGCTGCTCTCATCCTGTGGTTTGATGGAGAGATGCCCTTGGCTGCCAGGCTGCATGTACTACCAGTTGTGTACCAAGCCATGGTGCCACCCTGACACTGCTTTGTTAACCAGGAGCTTTCTTGTGGCCAGGTAATGTGCATGGAGACTGGTGGTGAGAGCTGGTCACAGAGCAGGTGTAATGCTGTGCCCCGGGCCTGCCTGCAGAGGAAAGGAAACAGCCAGTTTGGGAAGGGGAGCAGGAGGAGGGAGGGAAGTAGCTTGAGGTGCTGAGAAAAACAGCAGGCTGCTTGCCCTGCCCTCCCGTAACTTTTTCCACACCAGGCACAGTGAGCTGCAGCTGGAATTGCTGCTCTTGCAGGGTGAGTCCTGGCGTGCTGCAAGTGCTTGCTCTCATGTCCCTGGCTGCCCTCCCTCCCTCCACGCCTGGCACCACTGCCTGGCAGTGAGCTAAGTATGGGTGCCTGCCACAGCACTCCTGCCAGCACCTGAATTTTGGTCTTTTTCTTGGGTTCGTGTTTTGCAGCCTGTGGATTAAAGGAAGACGATAGAGCTGAGCTGGCAGCGTATGAGATGTGCAGTGCAGAGACGTGTGCTCCCTCTCCTCACCCCAGGTCATGCTAGAGCAACATCTTGGGGGGCTCTTGAGGAGCAACCTGGCTTAAAACCGAGGAAAGGAGCTGGGCACACAGGCATTTTGTTTGTTGTTGGTGGTTTGTTTTTTTTTTTTACTTCCCATTAGACACCCTTGTGCAGTATTTCTGTTCCCTGTCCTGCCTCTGTGTAGCTGCTGTCTCTGAAGATGGGGCTGCTGTTGACTGCACACACGAGCAGTGTGTGGTGGAGCGAGCTCCCAGCTGAAGTCCCCAGTGCTTCAGTACAGATGTCTGTGTTGACACTTCCCATTTTCAGGGCTCAGGCTGCTGAATGCTCCTAGTTAGCCAACACCAAGGTTAACTTGTGTCATTTCTTATTGTCAGACTTGCCTGCCTGCAATTTGCCCGACAGCAAAATTGCTTATTTCTGTAAATAATGCAGGTGGTGGACTTATAATCAAATGTCAGGTATCTTCAAATCTTTATTTCCCTTATCCCACTGCTTTTTAATCTCCTCCTTTCTTCTAAGGATGAAGGAGAACAGGAGGGTACAACCTCCCCACAGTGCTCATGTTGCTGGTGAGGTGACAGCACAAAGAGGCTTGCTCCTCATGACATTGGTATGTTCCTGTGTGGTGTGTGGGAGGACTTCTCCTGTTGAACCTTTCAGGGGATGGTGCCAGTTCTTTTGGTTGCGCTGCTTGGCAGGTGCCCATTTAAGGGCTGGGCTGGACAGGACAGAGCCTGCTGTAAAGGAGCTGCTCTGATGAGTAAGTAAAGCTGACTGAAAAGTCATCCTCAGGCATACAATAACTTAATTAAGTGTTTGTTAGGATAAAACATTGCCAGAAGCTCTTCAGGTGCCTCTTTGCTTGCCTTTCTGTACTTCTAAAAAGACCTTTTTGCTTTTCTTTATGAAATAGTTTCTAAAGAAGACTTTGTGGTTCCTTTCTGAGTATTTTATGCTGAGAGTTTGTCACTGAAAACTGGTGAGTGGTGCAGATCCACCCACCTCCTGTCTGGTGAGCAGCTCCTGCTTGGCATCCCCTTAGCTGGAATGGTCATACAGGGAGGTCATGGCAGTGTGTCAGATGATTTATGCAGTGGCATCGCTTTGGCAGAGCCCAGAAACCAGTAACGTTTTGTGTTTTTAAAACAGTTTATTTGATGTTTGTGCTTGCAGTTAATGAGGAGTGTTGCACAGGGTAGCAGCTGGGAAGGCATTCACTGTTTGTTTGCCATCTGTGAGTTTGAGGTGGTTCCCTGCTTTTGCAGCACAGGGAATTTGGTGTGAACCCAGCAGCGTTTTCTTGTGCAGGAGGAGCTCAGCTGCTGGGCAGAGAGTCTGTGAGCAGAGGAATCGTTTCTGTTTGGTGCTGTTACTGCTGTTTAGAAGCTGGGTCTTCCGAGGGGAGTGTCTGTGCTTTTTGTGCTAAAGGCTTTAAATAGATTTGATGATGTGCCTTGTACAATTTCTCCAAAATCTTTTCTGCCTGAGAGAAAATTTGGTACAAACAGTGATTTCTGTGGGAGTCGCTTAAATCTTCCACTTCTGTCGGCTCCCTTCCCAGTGAGCCAGGAATTGCAAATAGCTCATCGCTGGTGGCCTTAAGGTTGCTACTTCACTTCAGAGGTGAAGGGGCTGAACTTGGAACAGAAGGGATTTTTTTCACAGCTGTAGTTCTGAGGGTTGCTCAGAGCTTTAATAACTCTTTCATAGACATGTCCCAAGTTTCTCCAGAAGAAAGCCACTACGTAGAGCAGAGGACTGCTGACAAGCCTGGTGTGCTGATAAAATACAGCTCGGCTTTCTTACCTCTGCCAAGTTGGCTCTCTGTCTTCTACTCTCCTGGACTCAGCTTCTCCTTCTTCCTTAACCACATTGTGTCTTTTAGTACCCAGTCCATCTTCAGGAGACTGTTTCAAAGAGCAGTGAAGCTGCAGGAGGCTCCTGCAAACTGCGTTTTACCAAGTATTTCAAAGCCCAGGTTATGCTTGGGAGCCATTGAGCTGTCAGCAGGGAAAGCCAGCAGTGGGTGGGAGTGTGGCTCTGCTGTTACAGTGAGCACCATCCCATGTCGGGAGAGTTGTTTTGAGCCTCTGGTTGTCCTTTTCACAGGATTCATTTCATCCTTTTGTGTCTCTGAAGCTTGTCAGAGTGGAGCCTGCCATTAGCATCCCATTGGAGCAATCCTCACTTCTTATAGGCTGCCAGAGGAGCTATTTGTCACCAAAAGCTAGAAAGCCTCAGTCAAAATTCTTGATATGAGAAGGCTCTGAGGAAACATCTGTGGTCAGTGTGTCCAGTGAAGTTATATTTTTGTTCAACATCAGCATAAAATGGATCTCTGATCCTTTTTAATTTGAGACAAGTTATTTTTACTAATTTTTTTTTTTCCTTATTAAAGTACTGGCTCGAAACATCTACTGCATTATCAACATCTGGTTTAATTTTAGAAAACAGTCCTGGGAGAAGCTTTGTTGGTAAGGAAGAAAGCTGAGGCTGTGACATTGGATAACATTGGGATGTGCTACAGGCTTGCAGAAAGTCTTCCTGAGCACATGCATCTGCTTTGCTGGAACTCAAAATTTGATTTATTGGTATCCCCACCAGGAAAATGGAGAGGTGCTCAGAAATCTGCTTGAGGTTAGGAGAAAACCCAGCCTTAACACAAGCTCTTTTTAATTCTTATACCTATAAAAACATAGTGTTGAAGCAGTCAACTTCAGATCAGAAAACTAGCAGATCACAGGCTCCTGCCATGCTGTGTCCCAGTTCTTGGTCATATTTGATGTCTCTGTGATGCTGTTGTCTTCAGTCATGGTGCATACCTGCTTTGGAGTAGCCACTGAAACGTGTCCCTGGAGCAGGGGCTGCAGGCAGCTGTTGTTCAGCAGCGCAGAAGTAGCAGTGAGGGGCAGTGACTTGGCATGTTCTGGCTTTCACCTGCATCTTTTAACATGGGATTTCTTCAAATACATGGTGGGAATTTTTATTCTTCTTATTTCCCAGTCCTCATCCCCTATAGGAAGGGAGAAATACTTTAGTTTTGGTATTTGTTTAAGCAGAGAAAAGGAATTGAGAAGTTCCTGGTCTTGTTCAGTGGAAGAGCGCAAGCCAGCGTCTGTTTCAAGACAGGGAGCTGCTGGGATGCATGATGCCAGGGACTCTCCCATCCTGTCTCATCATATTCATCAACCATCCTGTTGACTGTAGAATTGTTTCTGACGTTCTTCAAAGCCTGTATGGCTGAGAAAAGCAGGAACCCTTAACTCTGCCACAGGATGGCTTAGCTGAAAAATCCCTGGGGTGTCTCACTTTTTCCATGAGCCACAACATCTCTAAGAAAGCTACTGCAAGATGTGCTTGAAATATCAGCTGTTCTACAGGACTAGGGAACTCTTGTCCCTTTCCACAAACCCCTCTCCTCATGTGACTTCAGAAAAAGCAGAATCAAGGCAGTAAGTGATGTCTGAATACAACAGCATTACCGTTTTGCCTTTAATTTATGTCTTTGAGAGGTAATTACCATACAGCTCATAGACAGTAGTTTCATGATTTCTTAATCTCTTATGTGCACTAATTTTCTTTTGGCTAACTGCTGAAAGGAGCCATTTGTTTCTGCAGGGCATCAGCTGTGTGTGAGCCACAAAGCAGAGGGTTAAGAGAGGCTGTAATTAGAGAGCTATGTGGGCTGGCTGCATTAATCGCCGTTTAGAAACGTGGATCTCTCATCTTGACTTTCAGATCGAAAATACAGCCATAGGTTAATCCCCTCTGCCTGCTCAGGTTCCTCTTCTGCAGGCAGAGTGGCACCAGGCATGTGTTCTGCTTTTCAGTGTTTTTCTGTTCATGTTGTTTTCAGTTATGCTCTGAGTGTTTGCAGTACTTACATTGGGTGGGGAAGTTCTTTACCAACAAAATAATTTGGTCTAAATTACTCTTTTTTTTTTTTTTTTTTTTCTTTTGAAAAAGAGAAGAGGATGCATCCAGTGCCTTCTCTTCTTCCACTGCTCTTCTCCTTCAAAAGGCAGCACAGTTTTCCTTACTCACTGTTTGTCTCTCTCCTTGCAGCATCAGCGAAAGCTTCCTCACTGTGAAAGGTGCAGCTCTCTTCCTGCCACGAGGGAATGGGTCCTCTACTCCCAGGATCAGTCACAGGCGCAACAAGCATGCAGGTAATGTCTTGCCTCCCATGGCTGAGCCTTGACTGCTCCCTCCTGAGTTCCTTCTCACCAGATGACACACATTTCTGTTTACACCTGATGTGTATTAAAGCCATGACACACATTTCTGTTTACACCTGATGTGTATTAAAGCCAGGCCTGCCAGTCTTAAGAGTGCCATATTTCATCCTGATAGTAAAAAAGCTTTCAGTACTCTTGTTTTCCTTTGGCATCAAATGACTGACATCAGGGCACCAATACTTACATCACAGGGAGCTGAGAACATCTGCCCCCCAAAATGTCATCCTTTAATTTCTGTATGAGAGCAGGGCTGGAGGGTTGCCATCAACATCTTCATGCATTGCGCTGGGAAACCTGAGGGCATGATCCAGGATGAGTAAGTCCTTCCTGATCTGAAAGTAACCAGTTACAATGGAAAAAAGGAAGGAGACTAACCTATGTGTGGTGCTGAAGAAATCTCTGAGTAAAATCAGAGTGACTTCTCAGATGTGTGAGCAGAGTGAATAATACAGTCAGTCTTTATCTGCTGAAAGTTTGGGTTGTGATTTTGCTTTGGCTTTCTGTTCGGGAAGTCAGCCTGAGTAATGAAACTCAAACATTTCACCGTGTGTGTGGTGCTTATTCACTGATGGTGTGTTACAGGAATCAGATAGTGTGTGTGGGGGTTTCCCTTCCACTAAATAATCAGCAGGGGGAAAAAAAATCAACATTGAGAACAACCTTTAGACTTCTGCATGTAGGTCAGGAACAGAAACAGAAAGGCTGGAGTCTGCTTCCTGTGTCGAGGTGACTCAGTTTGGTTCCAGGTGTACATTTCTCTATACTTTGATACTATCAGACTGGCATCCAGCAAAGTTACCCAGCTGATGACTGGGCCAGTCAAAATCTGTTTACAAACATCTTTATAGAAAGAGTTCAATTCAGAAGGCATTAATGACATACTTCCAGCCAGCCACAGTACAAACAGTACCCAAACTGTTTTGTGTGAGATGTGTTAATGACCACTTGTCCAAAGAAAAGAAACTGCTCTGGAACATGAGTTTAGAACTGGCCTTTCTCATTGAGACTGAAGTGAAAACAGTCATAGAATCATAGAATGGTAAAGTTGGAAGGAGACCTCAAGGATCATCTAGTTCCAAACCCCTGCCATAGGCAGGGACACCTTCCACTAGCACAGGTTACTCAAGGCCTTGTCCAACCTGGCCTTGAACCCCTCCAGGGAGGGAGCAGCCACAACCTCCCTGGGCAACCTGTTCCAGTGCCTCACCACTCTTACTGTAAAGAACTTTCTCCTAAAGTCTTCAGTGTGCAAACAGAGTTAGCAGGTTTTTAGGAGTTTATCTTGACCTGTCACGGTTTTTAATCTCTCCAAAGTCCTCTGCGTAGTAGAAGCTTGGGTCAGGGGCTGGTTTGGCTTTACCTTGCAGAGGACACCTGCTGGATGATTTTCCTTGTGACCCTGTGCAAGGCAACACAAACAGCATTTGAGCCTCTCCTGTTGCATCTTCTACTTGCTACAGCTGACTTGTGTGAGATCTGAAGACCTTGCTGGAAAACAGTTGCTTGTCTAATCAGCCTAGAGCTCTTGGAAGCCAGGCTGCCAAGAAAGCAAATCCAGTGTGTTGTAATTGCTTACAGCAGGATGTTTTGGGTTGAAGAGGCTGGCTTGCCTAAGGGGTGGGATTTTTTTACTTCATTCCTGTGTCTTCAACTTAACAAGTCCAGGGGAGGGCCACAGAGATGATCCAAGGGCTGGAACACCTCTGCTATGAGGACAGGCTGAGGGAGCTGGGACTGTTCTGCCTCGAGACAAGAAGGCTCCAGGGTGACCTTATAGCTGCCTTCCAGTACCCAAAGGGATCCTACAGGAAGGCTGGAGAGGGCCTTTTATATAAGGGTTTCTAAGCAGTAGGTTAAGGGGAATGGTTTGAAGCTGAGGGAGAGTAGGTTTAGACTGGATCTTAGGAAGAAGCTCTTCAATATGAGAGTGGTGAGACTGTGAATAGGCTTCCCAGGGAGGTTGCGGATGCCTCCTCCCTGGAGGTGTTCAAGGCTGGGCTGGACAAGGCCTTAAGCAGCCAAGTCTGGTTGAAAGGCATCCCTGCTCATGGTGGGGAGGTTGGAGTAGATGATCTCTAAGGTCTCTTTCAGCCTAAGACAATCATCATAGAATGGATCATCACAGAATGAGGTATCAGTACTTGTCCTTTCCTCAGTTTCCCTGCTTGCCAAGTGGTATGAATGATGTAGTATGAGGGTTTTTTATGGTGCTTGGAGGTTTCACTGAGGAGAGTCCTTTAAAGGTAGGACGGTGTGCATCAATTCTCTTTTCTGTCAGCTTTTCTAATGTCCTGTCTATGCCAGCAGACCAAGACACCAAGGGGCCAATATGTCACCTTCCTGAGCAAAACATCTGTGCCACCAAAATTAAAACAGTGATGTAGAGAGAGTGGCTCTGAGGGGCAAACCAGCCATTGGCAGTGAGCTGGCAGAGCGTGTGGCAACTGTCTCCTTTCTTGGACTGGGATAATCCGCACTCAGCTTTCATTCCCACCTCTGTGTCATGACTTATCTCTGGCACACAAGATCAAAGGGGAGTTAGAAAGCAGACATAACTTTCCTGTGTGAAATTGCTGCCCATGGCTGCAATAGTGTTTCAAGTGGCTACAAGAGCATTTTCTAGGAAGGTTGGCTAACCTCCTGACCTGCCTTTGCCATTCAGCAGAGGTGCTAGAATCCAGCAGAAAGAGTAAATATGTAACAGAAAATATTTAGTGCCCACACACATTTCTTTAATGATATCATCCTCAGCACTGGCAATCACTACCTGGCAGAATGTCTAGAAATGGTACCAGCTGTCCACACTCCTCTCCCTGAGCAGTCCTCACCCCGTGCCACCTGGCAAAGGGGCTGTGTTGTGGAGGCTGGTGGGCTTGCTTTTGCACTCCAGCAACACTAGAAGAAGCCAGAAAAGGATGTAACTTTCCTGGGGCTTTTGCCATCTCTGGGATACTGTAAATCACTTCTAAGATCCCACCCTAGCTGATGCTTTGCACCTAGCTCGAAGGAAACAAAAGCATCTGCTGGTTGCTGGACAATGTGATAGGAAGCAGCAGTCATGCTGGGAATGCCAGCAGAGCAGAGAGCTCTGCACAGGACAGGATGTGATATCTTTGTGCTGATTCTGGCATGCTAAAACCTTTCCTTTGCTTTTTCTTAATCCAGGAAGTTTACAAAATGCCTTGTGTGTTTGGGGCTGAAATGCTGCAAGTCAATGAAAGCTGGCCAAGGGAGCAACATTTTACTTTCCAGCTCTGGAGCTCCCAAGGCTGGCAGGGCAGCCTGGGGAACAGGGAATAAACTTTGTGAGGATCAGGGATAATGGAGCTCCTTGACTCAGCCTTGCAGAAAGGGTTGCCTTAGAAACTTCCTCTCTCTTTTATGTATTGACATAATCCAGTGGTCCTGGTGGTGGATTTTTAAACACTGCAAAATTCAGCTCCTAAACTGGTTCCTGATGGTAAATTACTGGCAGCAACAGGCAGGAATGGTTACATTGTGGGTAGGGAAAAACTGAGGTGAAGCATCTTGCATTTCAAACAGCCCAAGACATGTGAATGCTTCATCAGTCAAATACTTGCTGGGCTCTTTCAGGCTGCAGGCACGAGGTGCCATCTGAAGCAGAGGGACTGTTGGATTGGCAGTTCTCAATGCTTTCCAAGACTCTAACAGCTGAAACGTTTGATTTTTTTTCAGGTGGCAGTTCTTAGCTGCTCTTGGGTGGGGTTGGCATGGAAATGTATGTTGGCATGTGCTGCTCTAAGCTGAGACTAAACCTCACTTCAAAGGGTACACCAGTCTAGGAAGTAGTTCTGTGCTAGGAAGCTGTTGTAGGAGAAAAGGCAGCTTGCTGATCTGGTGCACATGATGGAATGAGTTGTTGAGCCATGGGGTGGGGCTCATTTCTACTTAGTTTGCCTTGTCTACTCAAGGAACAGAGAGTGTGGAAACACTTTATTTCCATTCAAAAGATCATTAGCAGGACAGAGGATGGTAAGATGAGCACAGGTGAGTGCAGACATGGAGCAAAGAGCAGCTGACTAACAGGGGGAGTTTTGTCATCTCTGAGTGGGTGGCAGTGACAACAGTCACTGTGATGTGTCAGGTTTCTTGGTGGACGTTTGCTCTGGCTGGACAGACAGGACCTTGCATGTGATTTGAAACTGGTTTTGTGCATTCACCTTTCCTTTTTGCCTGCAGGAGATCTCCAGCAACACCTGCAGGCCATGTTCATACTGCTCCGCCCAGAAGACAACATCAGACTGGTAGGCTGGATTTTTGCTTATCTGCTCTTAAGGAACTTAAAAGTTAAGTTCCACTTGACAAACACACCTGTGTAACTCCTGAGAGCAGTGAGGTGTGTGTTGGAGTGGTTTCTTCAGCGGATTTGGGGAGGTGCCTCGGCAACCACAAAGGCAGAAAAGCAGCAAATTATGAAGGGCCTGTTTATTTGGGTGTTCAGGGAGACAAATTGTATGGCTAGAAGACTACTTTTGTCTGAACCAAATACTAAGTACTTAGGCTCTCAGAGTACTGTGATAATTGCCAGGGAAATTAGCTTGGTGTCCTATTTAAATCAAGAGTAGGTGACTTATGTTTGACCAACGTGTTCCTCACTCTCCTAACTTGCTGCATCCTAAAATTCCACAGCTTATCAGGACAGAGCATGTAGGATCTCATGTAGTTATACATCTATGTAGACCTTTTCTTTCAGCCTGTCTGGGTTGTTAACTTCTCTAATGACGCAATGAAAACCAGATGTTACCGTTTATAGCATTGATATAAGACCTCCAGAAGCCAAAGAAGAGCAATGAGGAATTTGTCTAGGACATGCTGAAGTGCTCTACAAGGTCAGGCATGACTGCAGTGTATCTGTGCCTCTCATCACTCAATAGCCTGAAGTTTCTTTCCTGTGTTGTCTTGGCACATCTTAGCAACGTATGCCCAAAGTAGGACTGCCAGCATCAGAAGTGTTACTCTGTCACCTCTGGTTTGCTGAATCCTCCTGAGCTGTGCTGGAGCTGAGCTGATCATATAAGTATAGCTAGGAAACAGCCAAGATTATTATGGAATGCTTTGATGTTAGAAATGACCATCAAAAATAGTTTGTTGTAAGCAAGCTCTGGAACCAACCTAGAGGACTTGCTCCGAAGCTTTGTCAGTCACACCTTGCTGTCACTAAAACGTCAGGGACAGTGACAGGAATGGGAGTTCTTGGTGCTTTTCAGAATCTGAGCCAGGGCTAGAACATTGGAAGCTATTGAAAAAGTCATTGTTCAGCAATATCACTGGCTGCATTGTGTGGTTTGGGACAAATCAGCCTTAACAGTTGAATAAAGACTTTGTGGGCTGAGACATAAACCCTTTTGTTCAGAGCTGCATTTGGAATGCTGAAATCTTGCAGGAGGTTAAGTTCGATGGTCTACTTGAATCTAATTGATTCTTGACCAACTGAAGGCTGTGCAGAGCTGCAATAGACTCTCTCATAAAATGGTAGGTACAAATGAGATTTGAAGTACAAACAGGACTGGGAGAAATGCATTCTCCTCTTGTCTTGGCTGCTGTCATTCGGAGGGCAGACTTCACACATCTCAGAGGAATTCAATCCTCTATAAACCTCCACATGAAATTTGGAGCAACTCTTTGTTTCTTCGGAACTGCTGACAGTTTTTAGCCTTCCATGAGAGCATGATTAGAGTAATGGTACCAATGTGAGATCAGTAGGAAGGAGGGAGGTGAGCTGAGCACAGACTGAGTGAGGACTTGTTGGCTTACCTGTGTTCAATAATAAAGGAAGACTTCAGAAAGTTGTCTTCAAGTCAAATATCCTAACGAGAAATGTGTTCATGTATGAAACACCTACTATTGTGAGCATGAAAAAGATGAAAGGTCAGTATGAACCTCAGGGAATGGGCTGGTAAAATAGCACATCATTCTTCTGACAAAGCAAGGATGCAGCAGAAGATAAAGTTGGCTTGTGTTTAGGTGAGGCTGAAACTAAGAAAAATGGTGCTGACCCTGAAAAGACTACAGGGGATGACTTGTTCATGAACAGGCTGTAAAGAGCTGAGGAGGAAGCGAGCTTTATGTTAGTGAGCTGTTGAGGAAGAACCTTCCACTTTCTTGCAGTCCCTGAAGCTAGGCCATCCTGCCCACGGTCTGATGGGCATGTTGGAGCTCCAGCAGTACCTTCTGAGGCTGGCTGGTTTCCAATGTCAAGTTTGCTGTTTTCTTATTCTAGAAAATTTAGCAAAACACTTTATCTGCTCCAGTCATGGTTCTTTGCATTGTGGTGAGGGTGTAAGCTCAGTCTAGAGAGCTACAGTAATCCATGTCCTGTTTCTCTTAACTGACCCTCTGAAAATCCCACTCTGTGACCTTTGGTTGCTGTTTGTCTAGCCCTGTTCTGAAGGGATTTGCATTTCCCCTCACTGCTGGCCAAACTGGTTTAGCAAACTAAGTTGGATGATGTTAATCCTCTTGGTGCTGGACTGTCCTCAAGGGAAGCAGAACAGAATCCATGTGTGGATGCCATTTGTCCGTCTACTCCGGATTTAGACAAGTTTGTTTCTGTCTGAGGTTTGGTTCCTAATGTAGATAATGACTTTAACCACCAAGACCTTGGTGACTTCTTGCTCTTCTAGGTTGAAGAGCAACCCTGTCTTGCTGCAAGTGGGTAGTTGTAAAAAGAGCTGTCTTTGGCAGAATGCACACCTTGAAGGACTGACCACTTTGATCCTCCATGTTTCCTAAAGAACCCCAGTGACTCAAGGAGCAAGAAGGAAAACAAGGCTGGTTTTAGCATGACTTATCCTAAAGAGATGGGGTGGGGCACAGAGCTGCTCATTGAACAGAGCACATCTTTCTGCTGGCATCAGCATTTGGGTAGCTTCTGTTACTCTTCAGTCCCATTGGACAAGTCTAGAAGATAGAGTCAACAGTCTCCTGCCTGCACTTGCTCTTCCACCCCATCACTAGAGCTGCTGCTCCCTGCAATGCCACTGGGAAGCTTTCCCTGCCGCTCTCAGCATAGTCTCCTGCCATGGAGCACTCAGCGAGCTCTGATTTAGCTGCCATGTGCTGTTTTAACCTTTCTCGTGCACTCTGACACATCTTTTGGTCAAAATTTACTGGCTAGTGGATAGGCAAGGTCTGAAGAGGTCAGAAGGGGCTTCCTTTAGGCTAGGAGGTGCCATTCGAGCCTCAAGATTGGGTCTAAAGGAGCTTCTTTTTCTTTAAGGATAGCTTGACCGTTTAAACTACACTCTGAGCCATGAACTGCAGTGGGAAACCAGGCAGTGTCTACACAAGCAGTGGCTCAGAAGGGCTGCTGGCTTAGGGGAACTGAGATGCAGTTTGTGAAGGATGTCAAACATCACTTTGAGCTTCAGCCACTGGGTCACGAGGAATTCAGCAGCTGGATGCTGCTGCACCAGGCAGGTGTCTGTCCAGAGCACGGGGCAAGGCTGGGCTGTGACAGCTCCTCCTTGCCCATGTTTGCCCTCTGCAGGCCCTGCTCGAAGTTCAAGAAGCAGTTTAACTTTGGCGATATGGTAAACACTGAGGCCAGACAGTATCTTGGGCTTGGATTAGGCTGTCCGAAGCAGTGTACACAATTAGGACACTTCCTTTCCAGGGATGTCCTAGTTTCTGCACTTGGGATCCTGTGACTAAAATAACTGCAAATTACTTGGAACAGAGTCCAAAAAGTGTTACAAGGAAAGGCTGCCTACTGCAGATGTTTATAAGCAGAACTTGCAACACTGGGCTCCCGTCCCTCAGCTCCTTGGTAACCAGCAGTCTGTCTGTAAGAAGACTTGCTGGATTCACTTGAGTTCTTGCTGCATTGTGGCTTCTGGAGGAGCATTACACTTCAGTGTAGCCTTCCAGGAGTCTCAGTGTTGGTTTGACATTCACAGCTGCTTTCTGAATGCCATCAGTAATATTTGATTTGGAGGGTGAAGTTCAGACATCCTCCAGTCCTGCTAGACCCCTTTTTTGGCACTGAAGTACATGTGTTTGTGGTAGGAGCAATGAGGCACAATGACTTTGACTTTTTCTGGGTAGTCTGAACCCAACCATGGCTACAGCTTAGTTACAGGGAAAGCTTTTCCTGCCAGGTGAGAGGCAATAAGATTGCTTCTGCACTGGGCAAGTTGCTGGAAGAATTCAAAGGACCAGCAGCAAACCACATAAATGAATTAGATCCTAATTTGTCCAGCTGCTTAGGAAAGTGTTGGAGAGTATCTCACTGGAGCTGTTGTAGCACACAGTAATTTAAAGGAAAGCCCCAGCTCCTTGGCCGAAGCCTGTTGGGAAAGTGAAGAGCACATTCAACTCTCATCTGTCTGCCTGAACTCAGAATGCTCCTTGAAGCTCACTAGGTTGGGACCAGTTGGAGGACTGTGGCATCAGCTTTGTAGGCTGCTGTTTTAACACAGCCATGGTGGGACAGAAGAGGCCTGCAGCAGTGTGTGCAGAAGGCACCAGGAGCCTGCCAGATGTTGAGGGAAG
Source organism: Ramphastos sulfuratus (assembly GCA_013399055.1). Classification (NCBI taxonomy): domain Eukaryota; kingdom Metazoa; phylum Chordata; class Aves; order Piciformes; family Ramphastidae; genus Ramphastos; species Ramphastos sulfuratus. Next base: position 454,486 of record WBNM01017772.1, on the reverse strand, counting down.
TGTTGTGTGAGAGAGGAAGTCACTTCAGCTGGGTGCCCAGCTGAGAAGTGTGTGCCACCTGTACCAGTGCAAACTGCATCACTGCTTCTGCGCCTCTCACTCAGCATGAACAAGTGGCTTGTAGAGGTAATAATGTGTGTTTTGCTGGCTGCACTGCTGACCTCTCCTCTTCCCTTTCTTCAGGCTGTAAGACTGGAAAGTACCTACCAGAACCGCACTAGATACATGGTGGTAGTGTCCACCAACGGCAGACAAGACACCGAAGAGAGCATTGTCCTAGGAATGGATTTCTCTTCCAATGACAGGTACTCAGAGTGTCCAAGTGGGGGAAGTCCTTGTGTTCACCCATATCAAATGTAGAAACCACTGTCTGGTGTCCATGCTTTAGCTTTTCCAGCCTAACCTCTTTCTGAGATGCAAAATTCCCCTTTTGCTTCTGAAAAGAGGCAGCACGTGAGAAAGCAAGAGCACAGGGCAGCAGTTCCTCCATTCCTGCAAGCCTCAGGCTTCTGTAAGGACATTAAGTGTCTCTGAGTGTTGAGCCTCCTAATCCCTGCATTTGCACGTCAGACAGGGTCAGCTCGCATGCAGAGAAAGAAAAAGCTGCAATTAGAGAAGCTGGACATCAGGGTTCAGGGGAGCAGCTAATAAGAGAGTGCCTGTCAGGCAGCCCCTTGCCAAGGTCATGGCACAGAGAGCCTGATGGCAGTGTCAGAGCTGCTGATGGCAGATCTTGCACAACGCTGCTCTCCCCAGACATCAGTATGTCATCAGAGTTTGGTGCTTTTGCTTCATTCATTTGAATTGCTGCTGACCTCTCCAAAAGGCTGCATAGTGTGACTGGGAAGTGGCTTCTGGTGCTGGGGTGACTCTGTGAACCAGGATGCAGCACCCCCAGCAGCTTCATGGGCAAAAGCTTCAAGTTTAGAAGGGGACACTGGGCACTTTGGAGGCAGCACATGGCTCTCTTAAAATGATGAAATCTTGGCCTATGTGGAGAAAGAACCTGAGTTTTCAGATGATTTTGGATTTATAGATATTCTTCTAGCACAGCTGCTATTCTAGGAATGAGTCTTGGTTTTGACCCTAATTGGAAGAAATTACCTTCAGGTAGTGAGCAGAGTCACTAGAACTTGTTTGGTTTGGTTTTGGTTTGGTTTTTTTAACTACTTGGCTAAGAAATTGCCTTTCAGCAGCCTACAGATCACAACAGCCACCATGCTCAATTTGGAGTGGCTCAGCTTGGATGCTTGGCTCAAGTGATGCCTGCTGAAAATGGGAACCAGCCTGATGCTGCTGCCGGCTCCTGGCTCCCTCCCTGTGTGTATGTGCACAGCTGCAGCTCAGGGATGCTGGTGTGGTGGTGTAAGAATAACTTGTCCTTGCACAGGTTGCTGTGAGCTTGGAGCTCACTGCTGGCTGCGATACACCAGCACAGCCACCTTTGATAGCTGAGAGCTCACTGGTATCCAGTCTCTCATAACACAGCAGGGTCAGTTTAGCTTTCTGCTAGAGTTACCTAGCTTCTGGATGGTCAGTCTGATAGCCCCCCCCAGCCATCTTGGTATTTATAACTCCATGTAGACTTGTTGCTATGGTCTCTGATAAGCGCTTGCTGAACAGCATCACTAAAAATACCCTGGCCACCTTGGGAAGCCTTTTAAAATCACATCTTTCCATGAGCTCATCGCCTGTTGTCAACAGAAATAGCTGTGTGCTGCAGTGTCTCCTTGTGCTGGGCACCAGGCCCTCCGAGGGGGTTGCGTTTACAAGGCTTTGTGTCTGCTGACCCTCTGAAGCCTGCAGTCTCACCCTCTTGCCCCACTTCTCATCAGCTGCAGAGTCTGCTGGGAGTGTTTGGGCTTGTGGAAATTTGACAGCAGCCAGTGCAAAGTGTAAGAGCAGGATGCAATTGAATCCTACTCTTCAAGATACTGCTTTGATTATGGACCAGTTTCATGGCTTTGTGAGATTCACCTGGTGCAGGTTGTGTTTGGGTTCCCCCACCCCTGCCTTTTTTGTGTTGCTTGACTTTTGCTTTTAACTTGGCTTTTCGCTCAGCCTTACAGAGAGCAGATGGCTGTGAGGGCAAAGAGGTCAAAGCAGCTGGGAGAGGAGTGGGATTGCTAAGAGGTGTCTGTCTGGGCCGGCTGTTGGGCTCATCCTGGAGGTGTGGAAGGGTGAAGAGGCAGGGTGTAGTCAACAGCAGGTGACAGGCTGTGATTGCTAACCTGCTGTGCTCCTAGTCACCCTGCTATTGCACTAGGCCGATCCTAATTCCCAGCAGCTGTGGCTGAGCAACAAACAAAAAAACCAAAGCTGTGGATTGTAAAATCAGAGCTAGAACCAAACCACTTGAGTCTGAGAGGAACTAATCTGTGAAGGAGGCCTTAAGCTAACTGAAGACTGAGCCCCCTCTGACCTTCCACACAAAGCTTGCTGCCTCCAAATCTTGTTTGCTCTTCTCTTGGGCGTGCATCAACCCTTTGAGCTGTTTGAAGGAGTACTGCTGTGCCCTGCTCTGGTTAGTGATCCTTGCCAGACACTGGTAGAACAACACTGATACTGTTTGTCCCTGAAGCAGCAGAGGAATTTTTCACTTTAATAAATTCAGAAATGTACAACCACTGGTGTGAAATCAGAGTTAGAGCAGGGTGCTGTGGCAGGTGGCCTGACCTTCTCTTTCTTACCACAGTAGCACTTGTACGATGGGCTTGGTGCTGCCGCTGTGGAGTGACACTTTGATCCACCTGGATGGGGACGGGTGAGTGGCTGTTATATGTTCTAGGTCAATAGCAGAGCTTCTCTCTGTGTCTGAGCTTGCAACAGAGTGGATGGGGAAGGATTCAAATGATTGCAGAGCCTTGACAGGTCCTGCAGGCCTCCTGCTATTGAGCTGTGTCGGGTTAGCAGGCTCAAAGGCCCTAAATCACAGTGATTGTGGCAGGGAACACCAATAATTGACTTATCCATGAATAAACATGCACTGAGACAGTGACTCGTGTGTGTGTTTAAGCTGGAGTAAAGGAGCTTTTGCTGGTGAGTGGGTGTGTAGTGAAAGCTCCTTAAAAGGATCCTATTATGTGTTCCTCCATTACCCTTGCAGCAGGCAGCGATCGACTGAACATAAAGTAAGAATGATGTTTCTCTGCCAAATAGACACCTGACTTGCAGGCTCCTGTTTGTGCTGGCTACAAAGGCTGTCCAGTGCAGTGCATGGAATGACTTTTCTTTCCTTGGTAGCTGCCCCAGGATCACTTTAGCTGGACTCTGTTGCTCCCAGCTGTGGCACTGAATTTGTGTTGCCAAGGTAAACAGCACAGCCCAGCACTGTCCCATTATCTTAGTTTCGTTCCCAAACAGCAGCTGCTTAAAACAGTTATCTTTAGAGCTTTTAGTTTGCTATTCTGATCTGCTCACTAGCTGAACTCAGCAGTGTATGCATAGGGCTACTCCTTCGCTCTTCTAACGTGCTACAAACTTATCAGTTATTAACTGAACAGTTGCTTTGGGACACATTTTTACTGTGCCTTTGTTCCTCTCTCCAGAGGGTTCAGCGTATCGACAGATAACAGGGTTCATATATTCAAACCAGTGTCTGTACAGGCAATGTGGTGAGTATTTACCATCCATCTTCTGTCCTAGTTGTCCTTTTCCCAAGGTGTTTGGGCTGCTTGAGCCATTAAAAAGCAGGTGTTGCTTTGCGTTATTGGTATCTTGAGACCTACTAGAGCAGCCAGAAATCTCCTTTCAAGACAGGGAGGGAGGTTTGATAGCAGAGGAGAACCATGTGAGTGCTGGTGTACAGCAGCAACTTCACAAAACCATAGAATGGTTTGGTCAAAGGGACCTTGAAGATCATCCAGTTCCAACCCCCCTGCTGTGGGCAGGGACACTTTCCACTAGCCCAGGTTGCTCAAGGCCTCATCCAGCCTGGCCTTGAACACCTCCAGGGAGAAGGCATCCACAACCTCTCTGGGCAACCTGTTCCAGTGTCTCCCCACCCTCATTGCCAAGAATTTCTTCCTAACCTCCAGTATAAATCTGCCCTTCTCAAGCTTCAGTCCTTTCCCTCTTGTCCTCTCACTACAAGCCTTTTTACAAAGTCCCTTCCTGGCTTTCTTGTTAGGCCCCTTTCAGGTACTAGAAGTTGATTGTCATGCTGCACCTTGGTCTCAGCTGGGAGCATGAAGAAACAGGGTGATTTTTTTTTTTTTTTCCTTGCACAGGACTGCTGCTTTGAGTCTTCCCTGAGCTGAATTGCTCTGAGCAGTGTTTTTATTATTTTGCATTTGTCATAAATAAGGAAGCACACACTGTGTGTATTTTAGGAGTCCTCTGTCTCTACTCAGACATGTTCATTGTGATAGTGAGAAGGAAAGAGAAGCTGCCTGCATTTTTCATTCCTTTTAGGGTGGTTCATGTAAGAATGCAGCAGCCATGGAAGTATTTCTGGCTCAAGCTTCTTTGCATTGCCGAAATACATCCCCTGTCAGCATGTCACACTACTGTGTCACCCCAGTGGTTTTGACCTGGATCCTCCTGATCCCAGTCAAAGACTTAAAATAGACTAAAAATAGGAGAGGGGGATTTGTTTCTCAGCAGCAGCTGAAGGAACTTCTGACATCCCTTGAGGGCGGACACCTAAACACCTCAGTAAAGGCAAGTCCTAAGTCTTTGATTGTGCATCTCTCCTGGTGTCCCTGCACACAGGGAAGCTGATGATCCACTAGGAACTGTCAGAGCACTTTGTCTTAGATACAATCTCTGTGCATCTTACATATGGCTTAGGTAGTTGTAGCAGTGTTTGGGGCCAGAGACAGGTGCCTCTACCCTCTGAATTGTGGGCAGCTACGCTACCGCCCAGGCTCGCCTTGGCACGCTTCAGTTGAGGCACACAAGTTCTTGCAGCATGTGGTCATCCACACTCATGCAGCACAACCTCCTGCTTCGTGCTGGGGGCTGTTGCATGTAGCCCTGGAGTTCGTACCAGCTGGTGGGATATAAGCAGCATCCAGAGCTTGGCCACTGCTTTGTGCTTGATACCAGCTGGAGGAATTCCAATGCTGCAAGGATTTTTGTCTTTCTAGGTCTGCTCTGCAGAGTTTACATAAGGCTTGTGAGGTGGCACGGAGCAACAATTACTACCCAGGGAGCCTCTTCCTCACGTGGGTCAGTTACTATGAGAGCCATATCAACTCTGACCAGTCATCAGTCAATGAGTGGAATGCCATGCAAGATGTCCAGTCCCACCGGCCCGACTCACCTGCCCTCTTCACAGACGTGTAAGTTGGTCTGGCTCTGTTGAGCCAAAGTGTTTGGCTGTCAGGCACAGCAGTCTGCAAATGAAGAGACAGTTTCCACGGAAGATTACCCTTCATTAGGTATTAATGAGGAGAGATGTCCTGTTCCAGGTAATAAATGCATCCCTGGTTGCGTAAACACCAGCACTGGAAGTTTATCCCACTTGGGGCTCCCTTGCATCTCCTCCAGCCTCTGTTTTCAGTCTAATTGTTTACCTTGGGCTTTAGACTCACAGATACTTGCTTCTGCAAGGGCAGTCCCCTGTCACTAGTGAGAGAGAGCTGTGGTGTGTTCTAGTACCTAGGTCCTCCTTTTTGCTCTTCTATCCTCTGGTTTCCAGGCCTGGTGTTTCCTGGAAGGAACAGGACTTCGCTCTCACACTGGCATGTGGTCTTTTCCTTACTCTGTCCATTTTGTTGTAAAGTGAAGTGTTTATGTGTGGACTTCTGAGACTCTTCACTCAGAACCATCCTCACAGGCATCCATTAGTTACACCTAAGAATGGGGACAAAGACCAATGGAGCTTTTCATCATTCTGAGGAGCTCTGCAAGTGTGGAACAGGACAAGCATATAGGTCCCAAGCTGTTTTCAGCTAAATGCTTGGACTTCTGGTGAGATGTGGTCCAAAACAGTGGCGTAGGTAGATAATTTGGAAAGGCAAAATTTATAGGCTGCATCAGCATTCAAGGTTTACAACCCCTGTAATTAGTAATTACTGATGGTACCAGTCCCACATAGCCTCAAAGGTGGTCTGTGTCCAGATAGTGCCAAGCACGAGAGCTTACTTGCCCAGTTTGTAGTAGGAGAAATTACTTCACTGGCCCCAGCTACTTTCCCAGTATAATACTGCCACTGGTTGATTTATGCTCTCAGATATTTCCTGTTGTTGGAGTTCAGTGAGTGAATAATAACTCTGAGCAGTTGTTCAGCTGTGAACAAGTCTTCACAATTGATTGTTTTTTCTAATGCACAAGGAGGGTGCCTGGCAGGTTTTGGCAGGCTGTCAGGGTCATACTCACTTGTAGCTTTTCCTATATAAATTTTGTGTAACTCACACTGTCCCTGGTGGCAGCAGCTGAGTGATTTCCTGGGGACACCTAGACAGCATTCTCTTAATTGAGTCCTGAAATAATGTGTGAGATTAGAAGGACCAGGACCTCCCACAACTTTTATTTGTGAGCCATCAGTTGTAGAGCAGAGAAGTGTCCGTGCGGTCGCCACCCTGGCAGCCTTCCACAGAAAGGGGAAGATGGTGTGAGATGGTGCTGCTGGGTCCCTTCTAACAAGATGTGTGAGGCAGTTCTGTGCTCCTGCTCTGCTGCAACTTCCCCTGGTGTTAGTCAGGCTATTTTTGCAGCTGGTGATAAGGCCTCTGGCAGCAGAGGCTGGAGGAATGCACAGAAGCTTAGCTGCCCTCTTCTCTCCATGTAAGGAGCTTTGGAGCTGTTACCTTTCCAAGAAAGGTAGGGGGAGGCTTGGATATTGCTCCAGAGAGTATAATGCAGCCTTCCCAATTTAAATTTTACCAAATACCAGAGGTTCTCTGGATGACTACAATGGATTAGGAGCATTCACTTGGTCTCTTTCATATACAACTGGGAATCTAAACTGGGCTTCAGTCACCTGAATTCCCTCCAGCTGAGGACATGCTTGGGGAAAGTAGTGTTGAGTATCTGAGACTCTGCAGAGTATCCAGTCCATACAATAAGTAATAAAAAATGCCATGAGTCCAGTTTATTTCCCCTCCCAGTGACTCTGTTGCTTTCTCCTGGTAGCCCAACTGAGCGGGAACGTACAGAACGGCTAATTAAGACCAAGTTAAGGGAGATCATGATGCAGAAAGATCTGGAGAACATCACTTCAAAAGAGGTAGGTGGTGAGGGAGCAGCACTGGAAGGGCTGTTGTGCAAACTAGAGAGCTCTGTGCTTTTGCAATAAAGAAAGGCCAGAGCAAAAACCTCCCATGGCTTCCTTGTGTTCCTCCTCCTCACCCAGATCCGCACGGAGCTGGAGATGCAGATGGTGTGCAACCTGCGGGAGTTCAAGGAGTTCATTGACAAGGAAATTATTGTGATCCTTGGGCAGATGGACAGCCCCACACAGATATTTGACCACGTCTTCTTGGTAAGTCTAACAGTGAATTCAAGAGTGAATGCTCCTGATGCTTCTCACTGCGCCTTGACATAAGATCCTCTGGAAGAACTCGAAGGAACTCTAAAGGAGAGGTTGGATGATCTTGGGGTCATGTACTCTTAAGCAAGACACAAGACACTATTGCTGCTGAGCAGGAGCAGCCTGGCTTCTTGGCTCTACTTATTTGCCATAATTCACCAGCCTAGCTGTAGACCCTGTCACTAGAAGACAGAAAGGAGGAAAAAAAAAAAAAAAAAAAAAATCTTCATTCTAACTACTTTCAGAGCTGTTAACATTGATGTAAGACCACTTTTATAGCTTTAGCTGTCCAGGGTAGCCATACACCAAGTTTTTGGTGTATGAGTGTCTTAGGGATAGGACATAACTAGAGCAAAGAGGGAAGGGAGCTGTTGGGGAGAGCTGTGTAACATTCAGCTGGAATGATGCTGTGCTAACGTGCAAAGTTCTGCGTTCTTGGGATCCAGGAGGAGCTTAACAAAGAATCTTGGAGAGAAGTCACTTAAGGAAACAAACATTTTGCTATTTAATGTTTTGCTTGCTTAGTTGCCTTCCATTGCTGCTGGGGCCTGTTTAATTACTGCACCTTCTTCTGGTGAGTCAGCGCTCCACTGGGTTTCCCAGCCCTGAAGCAACGGACACAGGTCTGGTTGGGCTGTCTAGCCCATGAGGTTGGCTCGACTTTAAACAAAGCCATTCCTCTTGGACCAGCTGATCTTTCCAAATGGAGAGGACCTCTCCCAGTCTCCTGAAGCTTAGTGCCTTGGCTTGGAAGGGATGGTGGATGTTGATGTGAGCACTCCCAAGAAATTGTGGTGGGGCAGTGCCAGGAAACTTAAAGTACCTGCAATGGAACGGACTTTATTTTGCAGTCTGTGCTCTCCAGAAAGAGAGAGACCTGTAACAGGCTTACAGTGCTACTCAAAAGCAGTACAGGCAGTTTGATCTGCTGCAGGGTTTGGAACCTTGGCTCTGAATGTGTTTAGTGGGAACAAGGCCTTTAAAACAGGGCTTGCAGGCAGCACCAAAGAGAAGAAGAGCTGTGGCCTGTGTTTGGAAGGGAGATATTTGCAGAGCAGCTCTGTGTGGGGAGGAGCATTGCTGCTGGGGCTGGGCACCAGCTTCATTCAGGAGTGTGTATACTGAAAGGCAAAGTCCTACAGTGAAGTCTCCGGAAGGCTTGGAGCTGTTTCCTCTGAGGAGGAGGCAAGGGCCCTGTGGGATCCCACTTAGGGAGTGCTAAAACAGCTAAGCAGGGAGTAAGAGACCTGATGATGGTGATCGTGAATGGAAGGATGGGAGAGAAGGCTCTCACCAGGGCAGCATTATTCCCCGTACCCGCGGAAACTGACAGTTCCAAGACCTGAATTAAATTACTCATCCTTGGCCAGAAAGTGACAGTGTGAAGCTAAGTAAGTCTGGGGAGCTAGAGTAAATATGTCAGGGATCAAAATATGGAGTTTGGCAAATATTGAATATACCAGAGCACAGCTCTGGACTTTGCTGGGATTGACTGATCTGTGCCCAAAGGCTGTTCATATCTGGGCTACCATGACATACAAGGTTTGCCCCCTCTCTTCTGCTCCAAATTCAGGGACCCTCCTGTGCTGAGCACTTGAATGGTGTCCTCATGATGATGATTTCTCTTAGGAAGCAGTTCAGTTTGGGAAAAACCAGCTGCTTTATGGTGGTCGTATTCCAAAAGTGTCAAAACAAGACGAAGTCTTGCCTCCAGTAGCTGCCAGAACAATTGCCCAGCCCTTTTCTGCCTGTGTGCACCTAGAGACAGTGAGGGCTCAGGACTCTTCTGCAAGTGCTGTCACAGGTGTACAAGTGTGTCTGTGAGTCAGAGCTTCTGGAGCTCCCTCATCTCAGATGTGGGGTGTCTGCACACTTTCTGGGGCAAGCAGCACTCCAGCCTCTGGGTGGATGCTGCTGCAAGATGGGAAAGTTCTCGCTTTTGGGCAGGCAGAGTGGGTATGCCCCAAGGGCCAGGTCATCCTGGCACTGCCTCTCCTGGCCCTGGGGTGATATGGAAGCCCATGCTGTGGGAGCAGCCATGAGCAGTGCTGTTTTACTGGTGATGGTAGTGCTGGCTGTGTCCCTCTTGCTTCCTCCTCTTGAGTTGTCTTTCTATGAGGAACTTTTGTAGGGCAGGGAGCAGCTCTCTCTTGCACCTTTGAATCTGAAGGAAGCATTTGAGTAGTTTTGTCTTCAGTCAGGGTTTGTGTTTGGGCAGGAAGCAAGCACCCTGTGTGTGCTGCAGAGAGAAGCCAGGGTTTAATGTGTTTTTCTCTGCTCTCTCAGGCTTTGAAGGTGGGGAAAAGAGGTGTGACCCAAGGGAGCTTACTGTGCTGCTGCCTTTGATGTGGAAGATGAATGTTTCATGTCTAAAGAGCACCTGGATGGCTTTTAAATGCAGGCAGTCTGTGCTCTGTGGGGTAGAGCTGGCAGCAGCCTCCAGGGAAAGGGTGGAGTGGTCTTGTCTTTGCAGAGGTTGATTTGTCAGTGGTTTGTAGGAAGTGCAAGCACATGGTGCTGGGCTCCTGCTTTGCAGAGCTGCCTGTTGCTTCAGCAGATCTGGTTAATGGGGTGAGATAAGGTGGCAAACATCAGCCCTGTTAGCACTCTTCTATGTACCCCTATACTCAAAAGACCCCCTGCTCTCCAACACTTGATTGGCCAGCTTCCTCCTCCAGATCCCTGGTGACAATCTTCCCCTCCATCAGTTGTCTGGCCATGCCTTTCTTCTGGCTGATGTGTCCCTTTGCATGTTTTCCCTGCAGGGCTCGGAATGGAACGCCTCCAATTTGGAAGACTTGCAGAACAGAGGGTAAGTAGCTCCAGGCCATCAGCTTAAAAACAAGAGCCTGGCCTCAACACTTGTCTGTGCAACAAACTGCCTTCCATACCTGCTGTATAATCTTAGTCTCACTGAAAGGTTTCCAGATCAGAACAAGCTCTTGCATCCTCCAAACTCCATGTCCCACAAACAGGCACCCTAAAGTAAAAGAATCTTGTTCCCTGACCTTGACTGACATCCCCTTGGCAAACAAAGGCAGGCAGCAATCTCATAGCTATAAGCAGCAAAAAGCTACAATTACTGAAGTGGATTGTGCGGTTGGCTCCGTGCCCTCTGCTCCAGCCCCTAGTTCTGGACTGAGATCTCACAATTACAGAGGCGCTTCGGAGTCTGGAGCTCCAGACTGTGGCAGGAAGGAAAACCTGTCAAAGAACATTTGTTGCTTTGAGTGGGCTCAGTAGGATATAAAGTGCTGTAGCTCTCAGACTTAGAACTGATGGTTTCCTCTGTGTCTTGCCCTTTCTACCTTTTCAGTCTTAAGCTTGAAGTAACCTTTCTTTAGGCCAGGTCGATCTAAGCACCAAGATTTTGCTGACAAATCATTACTTAGGAGTTTCCAATCCACTGAAAAAAGCTAATTTCTGCTGAGCTGAATTGATAGCTTACCTTGGAGGATCAGCCTGGCAAAACTGATTCTCCTCATTCAGCTCAGGGCCTGCTGCAGTTTCCTTGGGTCAGATAGGTCCTACTTGACTGCCAACAATCTCACACCTGCTAGGGAAAAGAAACATCACTCCCTTGCAGTGCTCTTGTTCTGTCTGATGTCCCAGCATGAGTGCAGTTTATAAACATCTTAGGAGTAACCCTCAGGGCTAAAAATACTGAATGTGTTGTACATAAATACCATCTGCTTTATCTAGCAACTTCCTTTCCAGAAAATTTAGGGAGAAGAAATAAATCCTCCCCAGTAGCTCATTGTCTGCTAAATCTCTCTGTAGTTATTTTATGCAGTTGTTTTAACTATGGTGTTGCTCAGGAGCTTATGCCTTCAATCCTCCTGTGTGGTTTGTGCAGCAGGAGGAAAGATTCACAAAGAGACTTGGAGAAAGTGTCCAAACACTAATTGAACAGTCTGTGCAAGAGCTCCTGTGGCACAAGAGTTGCTGACAGGCTAGAGAGACGATGGGCAAGCAGTGTAACTTGACATACCACAGAGGAAGTCTCTCCAGTGTGGCTGGAAGCTCTTTTATCAGAGCTCAGGCTCTAAATCGTGCAGCAAACCCTTTAGTCTGTGTCAGTTGCTGCGTCCTTGCATTAAGTTTGGTTTCCAAGGGGTTATGTTGAAAACTGCCACTTCAGATGCTTGAAGTTTTGCTGCTTGCAAAGCAAGGCCAGGCTGTTGTGTAGCAGCTGTGCTATCTCTGAGCTTGCTGTGCTCTGCACACCCTGCACCTTTATCTGCTCTCTGTCCCATGCAGGGTGCGGTACATTCTGAACGTGACTCGGGAAATAGATAACTTCTTCCCTGGCCTCTTTGAGTACCACAATATCCGGGTGTATGATGAAGAAGCAACAGACCTTCTGGCTTACTGGAATGACACCTACAAATTCATCTCCAAGGCAAAGTAAGTCTTTTCAGAGCAGAACAAAGACATTTAGCAGATGTATACCAAACATTTTATATTTTCCTACTGATTTGCTTTACTTTTCCTCCTTGCCTACTTAAGATCAAAGTGTTTTCATGTTGTAATTGTGTTACAGTTGCCTTCCACATTCTTGTGGGTGCTTGTACCAGCAGCAGGTTAGGACCAGTGAGAGGTTTCTGCCCAGCTGCAGTCCAGACAGGCAGTGGAGGAGATCATTCTTGTACTAGAGAGCTCACAGCTCTGCTGCTTAGGAAATGTGGTGGATCTGCAGAGCTGCTGGTATGAGGAAAAGGCAGGAACAAACAGAACAAAAGAAAGCAAAACCTTGTTAAGCCAGAGACATAAGCTGTTCCCTGCTCTGTGAGGTTGTATGATGAAGCCCAAAGTCTGGAAGTGATTTCTTGTAGTGTAATGCTCCAAAGCAAACTGCAGCAAGAGGCAGTGCCTGTGTAGGTCTCTGAGCTGTCAGTTACAGTGAGTAATCTGACAGTGGATGCTGAAAGTAGGGCCTCTTTACTGCAAAGAACTGCCTCCCAATTATATCAGCTATCTCCAGTTAATTCAGCAGCCTTCTTAAGGGAAAACTGGTCAGAAAGCACATTGGCATATGTTGCTTCTAAGCCATTATTGCCATTACAGAAGTGTTTTGTCTCTTAACCATAGCTGGTGCTTGCAATTTCTCAAAGCCTTTAAAAGCTGACTTGTTTGAGTGTGGCTCAAGACTCGATTTAAGATGGTTTCTTCAAAAGTCATCATTGTATTCCCTTATCTATTGACTTGGAGTTGTCATTCTCAGTAATAGTCTCCTGTCCGGGTTATTTTCTATTGGAGTTTAAACAATTGGGCCTCAGTTACTGTGTATGAAGTGATGTAAGTTAATAATTTTCCAAAGTAGGGTAATTATGGTACCCCCTTCTTTGCCCTGTCTGCTTGTTGGGTTTGGGATTTGTAGAATCACCAGAAGCATTGCACCACTTTGGCTGATTTGACTTGCAAAGTTGAGAGAATCTCAGAACAATCTAAAGGCTTCTGTGGTCCAGTACAGCCCAACCAGTGCAGGCATCCCTCAGTGTCTGGGGAGCATGGATGTAGGTACAGGCTCAGGCAGCTGCCAGCGGCTGGGATCTGAGCTTGTTGAGGCACATGACTGTGTGCTCTCTGGCTCCTACTCTGTCCTGTGGGAACTTCACGTGACTGGTGATCCAGAAAACCTAGCACTTGGGGGAGAACATTAAAGGTGCCAAACCCAAGTTCTCTCAGCCTGCTCCATGCCAATGCTGCCTGGCACAGAGAGTTCACACAGAAGGACCATAGCCTTCCTCCTCATGTTTCGCACCAGACGTGTGTCTTTTAGTTCCTTGGAGCAGAGTACTGCTAGACCAGCCTGACCAAGCACTGTAGCTGCTTGTTGCACCCCAAGGCCCTATTTGTTTTGTGTTCAATAAGGAAAAATGAATTAAAGCTAATTGCAGTAGAGTGATGCACTGCAGCCATCACTTGACGTCTGCCTCGAGCCATGGGGAGTTTACCTTCTCCACTTACTTGCATTTGGACAGGTACTGAGGTGAAGGACTGTTGGAAACGGAGCATGTGGGGTGAGGTTTCTACCTAGAGACAGTCCTAAGAAATGGTGGTATCAAAAAAATCTGCCAGGTTGGTCCATGGAGCTGTTGAGTGGATTTGTACCTATTGGTGTTGTGGGAGAGGTGGATGGAAGCCAGGTTGAGTGTCTGGAGTGTCACTGTTGGCCTCATTCAGTCAGTTGCCAAACCAAATAATACACCATCAAAAGTTTGCAGCAGCAGAATATGTCTATACTAGAGGCTGCCCTGAACTGCTCAGTATGTTGCAGTGATGTGTTTCCAAACTGTAACATCAGGGCTGTGTGACAGAAGCCCCTTTGATTTGGAATGCCACCTGGTACCAGTGGGCCATTTGAGCTGGGTTCAAGCCCGTGTTTGTCTTTAGCAGCCTTCATAAATCTCTGCAAACAGCTAATGTTGGTCTGCTTTGCGATATAAGCTTCGGAAGAGCTGTTGTAACAAAATCTGTTAAGAGTATTAAGACCTTGTTCTTCACTTTCTGTGTCTTGCTCCAGTTTGTAAATTGGATTATCGGATCTCATCCCAGACTTCAGCTGTGGCCCCAGCGTCAGCAGTGTGTTCCACAATGCTCTGCTAAAGAGGCTGCTGTTTCCTCGAGCCTCTCGGAGGCTGCGTTCTCTGTTTAATGATCCTCTCTTTTGCCTTTCTCCTGCCTCAGGAAAACTGGTTCTAAGTGCCTGGTGCACTGCAAGATGGGGGTGAGCCGCTCTGCCTCCACGGTGATCGCCTACGCCATGAAGGAGTACGGCTGGAACCTGGACAGGGCCTACGAATACGTGAAGGAGCGGCGCACGGTCACCAAGCCCAACCCCAGCTTCATGCGACAGCTGGAGGAATACCAAGGGATCCTGCTGGCCAGGTGAGTGGAAGGAATGATCCTGATTACCCATGCCTAAGGCACAGCACCGACATGATTGACTCCATTATTTTAATTAGGACTTCCATCACTGCCTGATGTAAGCTCGTGACCGTCTTGGGAAAGATAGCGCTTGGTTCTCATGGGTTATCCCAGCTCAGCCTGGGAAACAGGGGTAAGACAGAGCTTTTAGGAGGCTCTTTGGCTCCTAGGATGTCATGTCTGATTTTTGGAGACTAGCATCCCAGAGCTTTTAGGAGGCTGTTTGGCTCCTAGGATGGCTGGTTTTTGGACATGAGCATCCTGTGAGCTGCCATCCAAATGCAGCCTTCAGAGCTGTGCAGCCTTCAGCAGAGATAAATGGTGCCCGTCTTGTCTGTAACATCACTTGGCAGGGTGCTCTCTTTGTCTCAGCCTTACAGCTCCCTGTTGAACCTGCCCCTCCTCAGCAGCTGGTTTGGTTTTATTTAGATCTCTTGGGTAAGTGCTGGTGTTAGGGGAGGGGACAGGATGTTCTGTGTATTGCAACAGCGCTGTTTATTCCTGCATGGAGTCCTGAGGCTGGTCTGGAGCTGGGCCTGGGTATGGGCAAGTGTTTTGTAATCCCAAGCCTGCCACCTGATTAGCAAAAAAGACATCAGTAGGATATGTTTCTGAGAAATCAACTTGTAAGCTGTGTTAAGCAACATCTTCCCGTGATCAGCTGGAAGGAGGTAGTGATACTCTGTTTTGGCAGATTCTGGTGTTTTGTTTAGGATCTTGGTGTACTTTGCCAGGGGAGCAGATCTGAAGCAAGCAGAATTACCCAAGCTGAGCCTCTTGCCACAGGAGGTGGTTCTTGGTGTGTTTTGACCAAAGTAATTATTTAATAGCTTCTTGGTGCTGTTGAAAGGTGATGCTCTTGCAGCAACCAAGACACTTGTGTGTATTCTTTAGGGCATGCTTCTCATCTCCACCCTCTGCTTCATTTTGTCCCTTTTGGTCTTTCCTGTCCACCTGCAAAGGCCTTCCTTCCCTTTTTCAGTGCTAATAACTTGCTGTTCCTCCTTTTGCTCTCCACTTGCTGCCTAACAGTCTATCTCTGCTCCCAGGGCAGATTTGGATTCCAATATTTACACCAAACCACTTGTGTGAGCTCCTTCTATCACTGCAGTGTGCTGCATCTTTCCCTCTCTGCACAGATTAGCAACTTGAGGGCTCCACACAGCTCACTCTCTGATCAGGTTCACCCACAGAACTTTGTCCTCTTGCTCTTCCCCTGCTCCTCCAACTCTGACCCTTTTCCTCTCTGAAAAAGCAGCCAAATAGTATCAAGTGACAGGATAGGTCACAGCGAAATAGATATTTTAAGAAATTGTGCTCTTGTGGACTGAAAGCCTTTGAGACAGACCTCACACCTGCCTTTGGTGCCTCGTGACACCAAACTGGCACCAGTTAATAAAGGTCAGTGCTTAACTCTGGTGTGCTGTGTAGCAGTGAGCAGATTGGGAAATTAGATCTCGCTGGGGTAGACTGGATGGAGGAGAAGGAGCTCTTCAGAGATTAAAAGCACCCCAACATCCTTTGTAACAGGTTGGTGAACACCTGTGAGGAGCCCTGGGCTGGTAGCAGCTGGTGTATCACATCTTCAAACCCCCAGCCCTGCAGTTGGTTTAGGTAATCTTAGCCTGGTAGTGGGTGGCACATCTGCAAAGCTGCCCTGAACAAATATTTTGGTTAAGGATTTTTTTTTTTTTTTCCTGTCTTTTAGTAATTTATTTTTCAGGAGGTCAATCTTTCTGGCTGCCATCATTTCTATGGTATGTGGCTCCCCTTCCACATAAGCACAACCACTGCTCCTGACCTCCTCTCCAAGTCCTCTTTCAGTGGCACAAACAGGACTACTTGTGAGGCTTTAAAAAATGCAGGAGCAGTGCATTACATCTGTGTGGGACTGAAAAGCCTGCAGTAAACCAAACTTCACTGAAGCAAAAAATTGGCCTCCCTGTGCTGCAGGAACAGTCCCTCTCTGTGCAGTTCCTTTCTCAGCTCCAAACTGCTTTATTTCCTTGCTGTGTTATTTAGCTTTACCTTCTGGCTGCCTTGTTTATAGCTGCTATATTGCAGGACAGGTTAAAACAAACAACAGCAGGAAAAAAACCCAAAACACTCCACCACCAAACCCAAAAATCCAACAGATTCACCCTCATGTGACTGCTCAGATTTCAGAGGGAAGGTATGTGAGGGCAGCCATGTGCTCACACTATCTAGTTACGAGTTTGTGTTGGGGTTATAGCAACTGGGATATGTTTTCCAGCTGTAAAATGAAAACCCCCTGCCTGCTTTTAGTCACAACAACAAGTGTGTTTTGCTCTTTGGGAATGTCATACTTCCTGGGGTTAGTTAAACTGTCCCTTCCTCTGGTGACAGACACAGAAAGGCTGAGCCAGCCCCCTCTTTCTTTTATTAGTTGTGAATAAGTTACAGGAAAAGACTGTTTGGGATCTCTTCTGCCTTGTGCAACTTGGGAGTCAACAGCCCTGGGTTTATGATGGAGCCTGGAGAGCTTGCTGCAGTGTGGGGGGCTCCCGGTCCAAGGCTGGTGTGGACACAATCTTGCACACTGAGTGCCTGGGCAGCCATCAGCTTGTTTATCCTGGCACCAGGATCATTGCTAAGGAAGGTCAAGAGGTGGCTGTGGACAGTAGGAAGGGGTATGGCCTCCTGTTCTTTGGCCCTGCTTTTAGCACCTCTGTCAGGTTGCAGGACTGGAGGAAGTGTGGGATGAAAAGCAAATACAGCAGACCTTTCCCAGCAGTTGCTGGTATCTGCTGGTTTGATTCTCAGATCAAGGCTGTGCTGGGCAAGTTTGATCTGTTGCTGGGTGAGGGTAATTTTGACTTTGAAATCCAAATGCAGGGCTTTGGGGCTGAGCACTGAAGCACCAGGGTGGGAAGTGCCCTCCAAAAACATCAACAGCTTCTTTTTAGGTTACATGAGCAGAGGCTTGGGAAATCTTTGGCATCCCATACAGAGCCTGAGCCACAGCCTGCCTCAGGAACAAGCCTGGTTCTGCTGCCAGTGGTAGACCTTGCTCCAAAACCCCTTGGACATAGAGCACATGCACCCAGGGCAATGCCTTCTGGGCTCCTCTCTTCTCAGAGAAGACCTGATTCTGCCCTGTGCCATACATGCAGATTGTAGCTGACCGTGGGGCTGGGAAGCTCAGTCTGTGATGGGTTATTTTCCTTAGCTGTTGGGCACCCACGACTAAACTGGCACGTTGTAATTAGTTCAGTAGCATCTGCTAATTAACTTGCTCCAGCCAACGGATGGGTCTGGGAGTGCCTGCTCACACTGGCAAGGGACCGAAGAGGTTTTGCAAGGTCTCCTTGGATCTGCAGGACCTTTCTGTGGTATCTGCTCTCCTCCTAGGGGCAAACGGTGGAAGCACAGCCCTGTGGCCATGGTCACTCACCAAAGCCCTTGCAGGCATGGCTGGCTGGTGTGACTTCACTGCCAGAAGTTGCCTCCTTTGCTCCATGCAAGCCTGGATACATGGGCTGGCATTTTTGACAGGTGGAGATTAGGTGGTGCAATGCCTCTGGCAGTTGGTTGGCATTATGACTGCTCAGACCTTCCTAAAGGGGCTTTCCATGGCCTGGAGAACTTTCGAACTTCCTTCCTGCGGAAGGCAGATGGTAGTTTGGGGCTGTTGATGTCTTCTGTGTTTTACACACACCCACACTCACATCCACTCACCCCACCCTACCACCTTGTTTACCAAAGCCCAGTTAGTGATCACTGAAGCTATTCAAAGAAGGAACCACAAGAGAAAATTGGACTTTGTTCAATGTCTGCCATTTATTCACATCCAGGACCCTGATTCTTCTGGTCGTTGCTACCTGCTAGCAAATGGAAAGGTGCTTGCTGGCTGAGAAAGGGCCACATTTGGTAGTTAGTTCACCATTGCAGTTGTTGAGTGGACTGATAAGATACTGCTGGGGAAACAGATGTGTGGAGCAGAGCGGTGCTGTGGGAGTTAGCTACTGGAAACTGGCTTGTTGTTGGATCAGCTTCCTCCACAGCAGCTTTGACCCTGAGCTCTTCAGATGAAGCTGGGGTTGTGGTCAGCGACTCCAGTGTTTGGCACAGTTTTTCACGTAGGTTACATCCTTTTAGGAGGTGGCTCTGGTATGTGAGAACACCACTCAATGTTTTCACTTGCTTCTCTTCCCCGCAGCAAACAGCGGCACAACAAACTCTGGCGCTCACACTCCGACAGTGACCTCTCAGACCATCACGAGCCCATCTGCAAGGCTGGGCTGGAACTGAACAAAAAGGAAATCACCACCTCAGCAGACCAGATCTCAGAGGCAAAGACCAATGACAACCAGCAGCCAATGTCTCCCATCTACTCAGCTGAGCTAGACAGGAATCAGCAGCTCCCAGCAGATGCAAACACGATCGAGGAGATGTGTGTGAAGGAGAGGATCCACCTGGAGTTCACATGTCGGGACTTCCACACTGAGCAGATGGAGGACAAACTGAACCTGAACAATATCAATGGCTGTACAGCTGGGTGCTGTGTAGACTCTGTCCCCCCTGATAACTGCCATGCTTCTGAGGCCTTACTGCAACTCCAGCACCCTTTGGAAATTGCAGAGTTTCCTGATTTGACAGTGGACGATCTAGAAAAAGATGCCCTTAAGCCTGATGTGAACGTGCACTTGGTTCCCATGGAAGAATTCACTTCGTGCTTAAAAGACTTTCCTCACTCCCCTAACCAAAATTCCCAAAGCCTCCAACAGAATCCCCAGCCTGAGGTGACAGAGCTCAGTGCAGACAGGATTGATTTCTTCAGTGCTTTGGAGAAATTCGTGGAGCTTTCCCAGGAGAGTCGCCCACGCACCTGCTCCCACTCCAGGACAGAGGAGCAGGGCAGTGGAAGGAATGGGGTCTGCAGGGTGCCTGTGCTGGAAGTGCTGCCCACTGCAGATGGAGCTGCAGGTGCTCAAAGGAACAGCTCTGGAAACACTCCTCAGGCATCAGATGACTCTTCTGCAGATGAAGAACAACAAAAGGTTAACATAACTTGCTCAGAGCTTTTAGGAACTGCTACTCAGCCCTTTCTGTGGGCAGCTCAGGACAGGGGAAATTCTAGTCCTGGCTTTCACAGAGCAGGGGAGCTGCTTGGGGAGGGATTGTGATATGCTTCTCCTTTCCTTCACTTTTAGGTACTTGTTCTTTTTCTGCACTTCTTCCTTAAACATCTGTGTGCTGGCAGGGGTAGGGCACTGGAGGAGCTGACCTTCACCTGACCTGCTGTGCTGTTCTCATGAGAAACTTTTTTAGAGTTCTCCATCAGGAGAACAGATAGGTGGGATTTGGCCCCCCAGCACAGATGGACATTGGAGCAGCTGAGGCCAACCAGCACCCCAGACCTGTGCAGATATTTAGCTGACTTGAGAAATCCACCAAAGAACGGAACAAAACTGGCACCTTTCCCTGTCTGGGAAGCACCAGCACTGGGATAGTAGATCAAGGCAGGTGTAGAGCCTCCATTGCTGGAAGGGAAATAAAGATCCTTTCCAGGCCTGGGGTGATGGGATCAGGCAGGTTCATAGAATCTATTCCAAGTAGTGCAGTATTTTAAATCAACTAATCGTTGTCTTTCTGGCATGCATCATAACCAGCAACTAGGGTCATTTGAAATACTTCAGGAAGAACCAAAATACCTATTTTCTGCTGATTATGAAGCAAGAAACTTGAATCTAGATTATGCAAAAAAGGAACAAGAAGAGCCTCTGTAAATAATCTTGTGGAACTTCCATGATATGAGGTCCACAAAACTTGTCAGTCAGCTCCCATGCAAGTAAAGTACACCACTGGAACAAATTGCCCGGGAAGGTCATGGGAGAGGTGTTCAAGGCCAGGTCGGATGAGGCCTTGAGCCAGCCTGGTCTAGTGGAAAAGGTGTCCCTGCCCATGCCATGTGGGTTGGAACTGGATGATCTTTAAGGTCCCTTCCAACCCAACCCAATCTATGAATCTGTATCATGGTGCACTTCTCTCCTGGGCAGAGAGATGTTCCTGAGAAAATTTAGTAACTCTTGAATTGAGGCACTTTTCAAACTTCTTTCCACCCTCCAGGACTCAGAGGTTGACAATATCAGAGGCCATCGTTTTCTGGGAGCCTCTCTTATTTAAATTCCACCCTGCATTGCTTGAATCTTTTCCATCTCCATGTGAGGCAGTAAGGATCTTCCAAATATAATAGGCCAACACTCTTTCCAGTGCTTTGGCAGGGAGAAGGTCTCTGTGGATGGGCCACATTCCTCTGGGAAACCAGAGCATTGGAGCTCTCAGTCATTCTTTATGCTGGGCCTCTCTTCACTCCCTTACGTGAGCAGAATCTTTCACATTTCCAGTTCAAAACTACAGTTAACAGCATAAGGAGTTTGTTTTTTTTTTTTTTAAAGCTAGATTTTCCTTTATCAGGGAAAAAAAAAAAGCTGAACTTCCCTTGGAATTTGAGAGTTAAATAAAAGTTTTAAAATCTGTCTAGCTGAAAATCCAGCTTGGAATATGTTACATATGGAAGGAAGTGATTGGCCCTCTGCTCAGCACTGATGAGACCACACCTTGAGTACCGTGTCCAGCTTTGGGCACTGCAGTATAAGAAGAAGAACATTGAGGTGCTGGAGTGAGTATAGAGAAGGGCAACGAAGCTGGTGGGGGGGTTTGGAGAGCAGGTCTCATGAGGAGAGGTGGTGTGAGCTGAGATTGGTTAGCCTGAAAAAGAGGAGGCTGAGAGGCCTCATTGTTCTCTGCAGTTACCTGAAAGGATGTTGTAGTGAGGCTGGTGTTGGCCTCTTCTCTCAAGTAACTAATGACAGGGCAAGAGGTAATGGCCTCAAGCTGTACCAGGGCAAGTTTAGGTTGGATATTAGAAAGAATTCTTTACTTGAAAGAGTGGTCAGGTGTTGGAACAGGCTGCCCAGGGAGGTGGTGGAGATGCTAAAAAAAACCAAAACCAAGTAGATGTGGCACTTCAGGACGTGTTTTAGTGGTTGTGGAGGTGTTGGGTAGAGGCTGGGACTTGATGATCTTAGAGGTCTTTTCCAAGATTCTATAAATGCAGTCCCAGAGACTGTAATGCTTCTATGTCAGTGGTCATGGCACTTGTGCACACTGGCACACGGCACTTTGTGCTGCTCTGGGGACGTGCACCCTTGTTTCCTTTAAACTGCTGCCGCTCATTGTGCATCACCTCAGCTGTTCCACTTTGTAAATGTACTGTTTCTGTGTTGCAGGAGGTCCCCGAGCCGCCTGCTGCAGGCCAGCTCACAAGATCCCACTCGGAAAATGCTATTTCTGTGAAGGAAATTATCACTGAGATCGAGTCAATCAACCAGGCAGCAGGACCTGCCCAACAGAAAGAGGGTTCGGCCAACCTCACCCAGACACCAAAGAGGAACACAGTGCACGATGTGCCAGTGGAGGCAATTTGGGTATCAGAAAGGCTTGAACAGAGCGAGGGAGCCTGTGCTGGACACCAGGAAAAGGAGAAAGACTCTCTGCAAGCTGAGCAAGAAACTGCCCCTTCCCTGCAGCCATCTTCTGATAAAACAGACCTGGAGGAAGGCAGCTCTAGTGGGGACCCACAAGAGCCTCACAGCTCCATCAACCCTGAGCCCAAGTGGTGCCCTGGCTCTGTCCGGCGAGCCACCTTGGAGTTTGAGGAGCGCTTGAGACAGGAGCAGGAGCACCAGCACACAGCCCCTGTCTGCCTCTTACCGACCCGCAAGAACTCCAGGAACGACTCTCCTGCTGCCGAGCTCCTGCTGCGGGGGAAGAGCGAGGAGCCACCCCTGGAGCTGGCTCCAGAGGGTGACGAGCCACAGGGCCTGGGTGCTGAGGACCCACTGCTGCCTCCTGGAGCAGAGCTGCCTGCAGAGCCCAGGCTGGGGCAGGAGGGAACAGCACAAGAGCACAGGACAGTGGTCTCGTTCGATGGGACAGAGCCACTTCTGCCCTCCCTCCTCCCAAAGGAAACGGAAGTCATTGAGTACGCTGCCGTGGTGCAGGCTGCAGAGGGTCCCGGCGCAAGCTGTGAGCAGGGCGGGCTGGCCACAGCCATCCTGCCTTTGGATGAAAACTTGAACCCTTCACTGTGCTTGGAGAAGGCACCGACCTGCCTCGGAGCTCTGCTGCTGGGGAACCCCTTGGTGCCGGAGCAGGTGGTACACAGGCAGGCCACCTTCACCATGGGCAGCCCCAGCGAGGAGGGCGCTGGGTCATCTGCTCACCTTGGTGCTGCTTCTCCCTCTGCCCAGGTGACCTCTACACCTTCAGCCACCTTGGATTGCTCCTCTTACCCCTATGTCATTCACCTAGAAGGTGTCACTGAGCAGAGCACAAGTACAGACGATGAGCCGGTCACACTGCGTGGCACTGAGGGAGGTGCATCTCTCCCCTTCAGGGACAGACCCAACCCTCTCTGCGAGGGAGGTGCTGGCACCTCGAGGCATCTGAGCAGCAAGGACTTCACCACCCAGCACTCTGAGAACATGGACCTCCTGGACATCTCCTTCCTGTGTTACGGCCTCCCCCACAGCTCCAGCAGCCACAGCATGGAGGAGCACAGCAGCAGCAGCCCCGGGCTGGTCAAGCAGCGAGCGAAAGAAATAGAGGCTCGAATCCGGCACGCAGGGCTCACCACACCCTCCCACATGAAGCGCTCGGCCTCCTTGGCCAAGCTGGACTGCCTGGACCTCTCCAAGGACGACTTATCCGAGAGGCGGTCAGCCTCTTCTGATGCCAACCCCGTGTTCTTCACTTGCGTTGCACTGGGTCGAGGCTTTTGTGAGGACAGGCTGGAGCAGGGCTCAGAAGGCGCTGGCGAGAAGCATTACCTGTCCTCCCCAGAGCCCACCAGGCACTTTGTGGAGCAGCTCAGAACAGCAGAGTGCATCGCCCAGAGCAAGCCTGTGGAGAGGCCACTAGCTCAGTACGCCAAAGAGTGCGGCTCCAGCCAGCTGAGTTTGTTTTCCAACGTGGATCCAACATGGACTAGCTCTGAGGAGGGTCCTTCACTGCTCCAGCTGCAGGTCCTGGACTCCTTACCTCCACCTCGATGTCTGGCTGTCACACCCCGGCAGCAGCATGGGAGAACTCACCCTCTGAGGAGGCTCAAAAAGACCAATGATAAAAAGCGGACAACCAATCCCCTCTACAACACGATGTGAGCCCTGGGCTGCCACCTCTGAGCGAGGACCTGTGGCACTGGTTCATGCAAGGGGCAGGTGTAATATAAGGAACATGCACTTTATTGGTTAATTTTATATATATATATTGTCATTTTACTGTTCCTGGCGCATGTAGGTGTGGGTTGGTTCTTCTGTGTGTGACTCTGACTGCAGGACTGTTTGGGGTTTTTTAAGGTTTTGGGGTTTTTTGGGGGTTTGTTGTTTTGTTTTGTTTTTTTTTTAATCTTGGGTAACCTCAATTTTTTTTAAATTTCTTTTTTTTTTTTCTCCTTTGGTAATTTTTTTGTTGTCATTAGTTTGTTTTAAAAGAACACCTTCCCCATCTGCAGATTGGTGTCGGCTTACTTTGGCAAGGTGGAGTTTTTGCTTGGAACCAGATCCTAGTTCCTAACTTGAATTTTCCCCATGCCTTGAAACATGGTGCTGGGTGGTTACTGGGGTGAGAGCCCCCCTCTAAATGTGAAGGCTGTGCCAAGGTCCCTTCGTTTGGCCTTTTTTTTTTTACTTCTGCAAACTGGAACTCCACAGTGCTTGCAGATCACTCAAAGCTGCTTCAGGACAACCCCAACCCTAGGCTTGGTTCAGTTTGGTGCATCCCCAAAAGGAGTAGATCCCCCCCAGTGGATGGGCTCCACAATCCCCAGGCAGCCTGGGACTAGCGTGGGTCATGCAGAGCTCCGCATTTTGTGGAGAGCTTCTCCAGCTGCTGCCCAGCTCACCTCTCCTCACTGCCCCAGCCAAGCAAGTGAGAGAAGGAGAGCCCCAAAGCCCCAGAGTGTTCTTTTAAAACAAATGCCTCATTAGGGTTTAACCCTCCCATTACTTGAATGCTGCTGTGGGCCTTGCAAGTTCACAGCCATATCATCTTGTCCTCTGCCCTCCTGCTGCCTCCCCTCCACCCAAAAGCTGTTCTTGTGTCCCCTCTGCCAGACTCTCAGGCACTTCTGATTGCTCCCAAACCTGGAGGCTGTTCCAATTGTTACACAATTTATTGCCCTGACTGAAGGCAAAGCTTTGTCCTCTGCTGTCACTCCTAACACTCAACCTGGAGGGAAGATCTTTTCTGGAAGCTTTTTTTTCCTTTCTTCCTTTTTTTTTTTTTTCCCTAAATTGTAAATATGATATTTATAGAGAAACTTTTTTTTCTTTTTGGTGGTTTTTTTTTTTTTTTTGGTGGTTTCTATGGTCTGGGGTTTTTAAAAAAAAAAAAAAAAGGGCAAGACTGCATTCTGTAAACTGGAAAACAAACCCACCTTACTCAAACTCAGTGCTGTTCCTTGTCATCTGCACAGAAGTGGCAGTGGATTTGACATCATAAGCTGTCTTCCAGACGTGAGCTTCGATGCCAGCCTTTGCCAAATGTGTCCCTTCTCCTCCAGTGCTGTGTGCAGCCCTGATACCACACCATGGGAGGACTGCACCTGCCCATCTCCCTCTCTGCATCTTGCTGTCTCAGTCCTGCTTTCAGCTGAGTTTCAGAAGTGCCAGTTAGCCATGGAAAGCTGTTGGCTGCTCTGAGCCATTCTGCAGGTTCCTGCTTCTCTGGACAACCTACCTTTGAAGAGTGTCCTCCAAATTTCAGCAGATTATTTGATGGTTCCTGAGCAGTTTGGCCAAATCGAAGCTCCTTTCCAGCTGTGCATATCAGCACGTTGTACATATGCTGTAGGAGCAGAGAGAAAGGCACTTGGCTGTGGCAGGAGGGCTCTGGGTCCTGTCCACAACCTGGTGGCATATCTGTGGTACCAGAGCTTGTCTGAGCTGGTGCTTGGCTCTGGCCCAGACCTGCCCCCTGGGGAGGAGCAAAGCAGAGAGAAGATGCAGAATGGCTCCAGCTGAAAGCCCAGCACGGAGAGGATGTGGTGTAGGAGGAGCAGCAGACAAGGCCATGCCTGAAAAGCCATGCTGGTGCTGCAAAACCTGGTGGGCTCTGATGGGACAAGCTCGTCTTGAGCTAGAGGGGAGCACACGGCACTGGAGTGCTGTGGAGTATTGGGAAGCAGCATGTCTGCCCTGGGGTAGGGTGTCCATAGCCCTCCAGCTTGTCCCCAGGCAGTGGCAGAGGGGAGCTGAGTAGTGTGTGAGGTGATCCCATGTCACTGCCCTCCTGCAGATCCCAGGGATCCTCCCGTGCTGCCTCGCAGAGCCTGCATGCCTGCAGCCCGAGCGCGGGGCCATGAGCAGGTCTCTCCTCCTCCAGCAGCAACCTGCATTTCATGCCTCCCTTCCCAAGTAGCTCGAGCTCTCCTGTGCTATGTGCAGGCTGCAGCACAGCCTGGAGTAGCCCAGTAGGGCCCTGTCTTGGGTCAAATAGCACAGCACTCCAGACTGTTTCAGTCGCTAGCAGTCACTCAACTCCCTGGCCCGAGAGGCTACAGACTTCTTTTGGACACTGAGACCTTTGGCTTCTCTTAGCCTGCTCCAGCTGGCTTCAGAGCTGGGCAGGCAGTATGGAAAGGCCAAATGGCTCATGTCATCTTGTGAAGGACAATTTCAGTCCTTGCTTCCCCCACAAACCTCACCAGACTCACTGCCCACCATTCTTGATCCTCTGGACATCTCTGCCTGCCCCTCCATGGGTGGAAGGGATGAAGTGCATGCTCTCTCTGGAGAGAGCATGACTGGCTGGCAGCATATCCTGGTGACAAGGATCTGCTTAGGAGGAGAAAGCCCCGTGTATAACTTCTTCCCTTGAGACAAGAGGGCCAGAAGGGAAAGCATCAGGTTTCTTTGCCAAGTGTTATCTCAGGAGCAATGCCCTACAGGAATGCTCTCCCATGCAGACCAGAAACGCAGCTTCCTTCCAATGCTCTGCTGCTCTCCAGGTGCTTCAGCTGGGGAGAACTGCAAAGAGGCAAAGACCCTGCAGGAAGGTGCTTTGCTGTCCCCTTGTCCTCTGCTCTGGCTCAGCACAGGTTTTTTTTTTTCTCTG
This sequence comes from Ramphastos sulfuratus, assembly GCA_013399055.1. Taxonomy (NCBI): domain Eukaryota; kingdom Metazoa; phylum Chordata; class Aves; order Piciformes; family Ramphastidae; genus Ramphastos; species Ramphastos sulfuratus. The sequence continues at coordinate 427,938 of WBNM01017772.1, read as the reverse complement.
GGAAGCCTGTGAGCAGGTGGAGGGAGTCAGGGAAGATGATTCTCTTGCAGAGTGATGAAGGCCTTGGAGGTCTGGAGGCTCTGACCTGGAGGGCAGAAAGGGGGATGGGCTGGAAGGGCACATTGCATGCAGCTGTCTGGGAGTCCTGGGTCCTCTTTGGCCAGTGCCTGGGTGATGGAAGCCATCAAGCCCATGGCATCAGAGGTCTCTGCCTGGGAATGATTGTCCTTTTTCCATGGTGGCTCTCTTCTGGTCCCTGAAAAGCTTCTTGTGACCACCTGAGCACCACGGGGAGCAGCACTTTCCCAGGATGGGAAGGGGCAGCACCCACAGGGTGCTCAGCATCTGCCAAGCCTTGCTGATGGAGGGGAGTTAGGAGAAACATGTTGTTTTAAGGGCATTTTTGTACAAAGCAACTGTTTTTTTGGTCTCGCAAAGCCCTCTCAGAGGATGCTTTATTGTTTACATTGACTCCTGTACAATATCTCAGCCATCGCTGCCCACCCCGTGCCCACTGTACTGTACCCCCAAGCCTTGCCCAGGCGATAGGTGTGCGTGAAGCTGGTTTTTACACTGCGTCCTGTTGCACTCAGTGGTGTGTGTGTGTGTTTCCAATCTGCTTGAGAACTTGTGACCTGTACAAATTTCTGTCCCCTCCTTCAGCCCTTTCCTGGGGATATGGTCCCAGCGGGTGGCAGGAGGGTCAGGAGGTGACGCCATCTCTGGCTCACTTGGATGTTGAGTAGGAATTAGCTCGGTGTCCCTGTGCCAGTTAAGGGCTGGTGGAAGGTGTCCCACCCTGGCTCTGGCTGCTCCGGGGGCCTCCTGGGAGGAGCAAGCTGCTGGGAAGCAGCACAGGCAGCGAGGCACTGGACCTGCCTGGTGCTCTGAGCACCCTGCAGCTCTCCCAGCCCAGTGGCAGGAGGAAGCCATACCTGCCACAGGTCTCCTGCTCCCGTTGTGGTGCATCCTGCCTTAATCTGGCCCTAGCTCCACACAAACTCCCATGCTTCTCCCTAAGGGAGGAACACCCCATCCCCAGCCTTTGCTGGCACAGGGCAGAGACAGGCAGCTGGCCTGGCATAGGAGGGGTCCAGGCTGAGCAGAGGGCACTCAGTCACTCTCCGGCAGTGCTGCCAGAGGTGCTAACAGCCCACCCACGCTGCAGACATCTCTGTTGGCACAAAAGAAGGTGCCAGTGCCTTTTATTTTCCTTTATGGAGATGTGACCTTCTGTCTGTGCACTGGTGCGGTGGGATTGCCCCCGGGCTGGGCAGTCCAGCCCCACACCGTGTGCTGGAGCTCGGCAGGGGTGGCTGGCGGTGGAAGTGCAAACCGGGGAGGGGAGCACTTCTGTCTGTCCCTCCTGGATCTTCCTTGATGGCTGGGATTATCCCCTTCCCCCCTAAAGATTTTATGACCGATGTGCTCAGCTGTTTTTAAATGTGAACTTGTGCACTGATGTGCAGATTCAATGTTCTTGTTACCGAATGAATAAAGTTTTATTTTGAAGATGACATGACTGTGCCATGGGCTTGGGGCGATGACTGATTCGAGGTGCTGTTAGAACACAGGGTGGCAGTGAGGCTTTGGGGAGCCAGAGCAGGGTTGTTCACTCATCAGCCCTACCAGAAGCATAGCCTGGACCCATCCTGTCCCAAGTGATCTGTGCAGGGGCCAAGGAGCCATGCTCCTAAGGAAGATGCTTCCAGAGCCTGCTGCAGTTGCAGGGGAGATGCTTGGGAGGTGTATATAAACCAGCAGAGTGCTGTGGGTGCCCTCACTGCACTGCCACGGGCATCGGAGATGTGGGGAGGGTCCTGGGGTTTAAGCTTCAAAGGGGGTGGGAGGCTTTAGCAGGAAGCTGCTATGGCCAGCTGAGGAGCTGCGTTGAATCCAGGCACCAGTGGCACAGGTGAATCTCTGTGCTGGGAAAGACTCCTGTCAGGTGAACCAGTTTTGATCTATCATGTCTCCTGCCATGGCAAGCAGGCATACTGCAAAGGTCTCTGTGGGCTCCCTCTGGCCTACCTGGCACTGCACTGAGGAGCAGCAGGGCTGCAAGCAAGGAGATACAGTGAGGCCAAATGCTCTGCAGCTCAACCTCTTACCATCTCTTCATGGAGCTTCCAGCTGGGCCAGGGCTGAGTGAGCATCACTGGGGTGTGGGGCCAGGGGTGCAGGGCCATTGCTGCAGGGCATGGTGGCACTAAGCACTGTCTCTGGGGTGCCCCTTCCCTTCCCACTCCCCATAGCATCGACTGGGGAGAGGCTCCCTGAGGCTCTTTCTCCACTTGTGGGGAATGTGGCTTGCAGCTGGGCCTGAGGGACATGAGGCTCTCGTGTCCAAGCTGAAAGGGCAGAGCAAGCCAGGGCCATGGTAGGATGAGGCAAGTAGGGAGTGACTCTTGCAGCCCCCTTCCTTCCCTGCCACCCCCTTCCTTCCCTGCCACCCCTTCAGCCAAGCAAGCATGGATGTCACCTTTTCCCTGACTTTTTGCCAGCTGCCCCCTCATGTCTGGCTCAGCCAATGCTTGTCCAGCTCTGCTTGGTGGCCTTGTAGGGTCCAGGGCTTTGCTGCCTTTCCAGGAACTACGGTTCCCCTCCCACAGGTCTCTGAGCTCTACAATCCCTTAATCCCCTTGGGCCAGGGCATCCTCGCAGGCTAAATCCCAAATCTGGCTTCTGGATATGCCTGACCATCCCATTGTTCGGGGCTAGGGCTGGCATGGGCTTACCCCTGTGGGTTTGCAGCCTCAGAGGTATGGGGTTGGTGACTCCATGGTGTGCTGTGTCAGAAGCCCTGAGGCTAGCCCATTGTGCGGTGTCTGTGGGGCTGGGCTGGCCCCAGGGTGCAAAAGGTACCTACCACAGCCCCTCAGGATGCCCAGCAGCTGTGCTCTGCTTGAGCCCTGGGCAGAAGTGGCCCTTGGGGTGATGGCAGCCTTTGGGGTGCCCAGGGCAGCCCCTCCCCTTGGTTTCCCCCAGCGCTTTTAGCAAGCCGCTGCCTGGCAAAGGGGCTTCTCCTGCCCCACGCACCGTACCCGGGGGAGGATGCGGGTACCCTTGTGCCCCTCGCTTTTTAGGAGTGGGGGTGGAGCAAGGGCTGGCTCTGCCAGGGCTGACCCCATCCTTGCGAGCAGAGCCCGGGAGGCGGGTGGCCGGGGGCCGGGCAGGGTGCGGGGGCAGGCGGGGCCGGGCCCCCTCCCGCCTCCTGTGCCGGTGCCCGCCGCGGGGGGGCTGTGCCGGCCCCGGCGCCCGGCTGGGCTCAGCTGTTCTCTGCGGCAGCGGCACTGCGCGGTGCCGAGCCCAGCCGCGCCGNGGAGCCGAGAGCCGGGGCCGAGCCGGGCGGAGCCGAGCCGGGCGCAGCGCCGGTGGCGCGCCCGCAGCGCGCAGGAGCCGCGGAGCGCAGGTGGGAGCCGGGACGCGGGAGGGCCGGGGCCGGCGGCGGGCACCGGGAGAAGGAAGGGAGGGAAACGGGGCGGTGGGGTGTTGGGCTGCGGTCTCCCGGGCCCCCCGCTACCCTCGCCCGCTGCCCGGCAGGAGATGGCTATATTTGGAAAGTGACCTCTGGTCGTTCCTGAGCAGCCGCTGCGGATTCAATTGTGGCAACGTAATGGCACGGGCCGGGGAGAGGGGAGCGGGGCTGTCCTGCCTGGATCCTGCCTTCTCTGCCCTGCACCTTGCCCGCACCCTGCCTGTGACATGTCCGCACCCCGCCTGACCCCGCCTGCACCCTCCCGCACCCTCCTTGCTCGCCGCCTGCACCCCATCCGGCCCCGCCTGCATCCCGCCTGTGTCGTGCCTGCACCCCGCCTGCTCTCCGCTAGCACCCTGCCTGCGCCTCGTCCAGCTGTCGCGCCTGCAGCCCAGTGCCAGCCTACAGCCTGCTTGCACCCTCTTTGTACCCCCACCTGCACCCTGCTAGCACCCCGCCTGCAACTACTCAGCCCTTCCTGCATGCTGCCTAACTCTGCTTGCACCCCACCTGCACCTTACCCAACCCAGCCTGCACCCTACATGCTGCCTGCACCCTGCTCAACTCTGCCTGCACCACATCTGCACCTCACCTGCACCCTGCCCGCACCCTGCCCAGCCACTCGGGCTACTGTCCCCTCTCCTGTATGCCTACTCCCCCAGCTCTGCTTCCTTTGCAGCAGATGAAGTACTGCAGATACCCTCACAGAGCTCACTCACTCCTCCCCAGGACTGGGGACCCTGCAAGGGGCCATGGGGATGCTGAAGTGGTGTCGGTGTCCAGTCCCTTCAGTGGCAGGGCTTTGGGACCTCACCTCAGCATCTGGCTCCAACCTGCTAAAGGGCCATGGGGACCCCTGGGGATACTCAGGAACCGGGCAGTTGTGGCTTGGTGCTGCACATTCCCTGGCCAAGAGCCACCAGCTGGGACACGGTGAAGCAGATTTGCTCCTACCTCTGCCCACACCAGCCTCAGACTGGGGTCAGCAGTGTTTGGCATTCCAGGCAGTGGTTTGGTGACCAATCACAGCCCATGGCAATGGCTGAGACCCCCAAAAACCATGGGGGTGCTCCCAGGACTGTCTGTGGCTCATGTGTGGTGCTGAGCCCCAGCTCAAGTGCAGTTTGTGGTCCCGAGGGGCTCAGTGCTCCCCAGGCAGGTCTCATGGGCAGCACAAGCCTAGTATAGAGATGGGTGAGTGCAGACAGCATGCTCAGCTGTGGCTGAGGGCTGGAGACCCTGCTGAGGCCATTCTGGGCATGGGAGGCTCCTCTGCACCCTGGTATGCCCATTGGGCACCATGACTGTGCTGGGTCCAGCCCTCACCCAGGGTCAGTGCCAGACCAGTGGACTGGGGACATGTGGAACCCAGGGGCAGGAGCCCATGAGGTGGACACGCTGGAGGCACAGCCTCCATCCTGTGTGGGTGCTGGATCAAGCCAGATGACCTCGGCTCACCACTGTGGGATGGGACACTAGGGGACAAGCTGTAACTTGGTGCGTGGCATCTCTGCGTCTGCCCCAAATTCCCCTCAGCCCCATTTCCCTACTGTAGCTGCTCACATGCCAACCCCAGTGCCAGCTGTGGACTGCGGCACAGCTGTGGGGCACAGCACAACTGCAGGGCAGGACACAGCTGTAGTTGGTATGGCCTTGTCCCTGCCCTGCTGTCAAGCAACTCCAGCTGCAGGATGCCTGTCCCCAGCACTGGCAGCACCTACATTACACCTCTACAAGGGCTGCCCCTGCTCCCTTCTGTGGGATCCCAGCCACATCAGGCACCATCCTGCACCCTCATCCCCTGCCATCTCCATGTCCCCAGGCTGTGCCCAGCATGTAGCGGGGAGGGGTCTCTCAGAGCATGAGGCTGGAGGGGGCTGAAACCCCTCTGTGCTGCACTGGGGCGGGGTGATGGCCTGCCTGTGTGCCCCCAGCCATGAGCCGTCGTGTGGTGCGCCAGAGCAAGTTCCGGCACGTCTTCGGGCAGCCGGTGAAGGCCGATCAGATGTATGAGGACATCCGCGTCTCCAAGGTGACGTGTGACAGCTCCTTCTGTGCTGTCAACCCCAAGTTTGTGGCCATCATTGTGGAGTCTGGTGGTGGGGGAGCCTTCATTGTCCTGCCCCTTGCCAAGGTGAGTGGGGAGACTGCTGAGGTCTGACCCTCCCCTAGGATGTACTAAGTTGGGGGACACGTGGTGATGAGCTCTGCTTTTGGGGTGCTGCTGCAGCCTCAGACCCCCAAGCTTTTGCCCCAGCATCCCCATCCTTGATGTGGGGTCTTGGGACAGGGACAGCCCTGGATGGTCATTGTTATCTCTGAAGGGTGATAGCCCAGAGGTGATCAATGGGATACAGGAACCCCCTAGATGCTTTCTCCCCATCCCAAATTCCCCAGGGGCATGTGATGCCCAGGGACCATCCCAGTGGGGTAGGGGTCAGCCTTGCCCACCCCAGCAGAGAGGCTGGGAGGGGGTGCCCAGCCCCTACTTGCCATCAGAGGGGACGCAAAACAACCTCTCTCAGAGTACATAATTTCTCCTGCATCCCTATAGGGCCTTATCCTAAGTGTCCCCCACGCCCAGAGTGTGCTTCAGTTTCCCCCTCTGAGGCAGGTGCAAAGCTCTGGCTGTCGCCAGGGCCTCCTGCATGCTCACATTTGTGCCACAGCTCCACGTGGTGGCCGGGATGGGGCCTGGGGAGCACCTGGCAGAGTCCCCCTCGTCCACCGAGGACTCATCCAGGCACCTTGACATTGCAGACAGGCCGGGTGGACAAGAACCACCCACTGGTGACAGGGCACACAGCACCTGTGCTGGACATCGACTGGTGTCCCCACAATGACAACGTCATCGCCAGTGCCTCGGAGGACACCACTGTTATGGTGAGCAGCTGAACACTGGGCATGGGGTGGCAGTGGGCACTGGGGGAGCATCAGAGAGCATCCCCCCCTCTTCGCCGCCTGTGAAGTGTCAGTGGCCTATTTTTAGCCCCAGCACCATGCGTTCGCGCTGGCGGTGGCTGCTCTCTCCATGATGCAGCACTTTGTGCTAAATATACCCGCCCCAGCGACTCAGCACCCACCAATAGCTGGGGGGGCTGGAGACTGCTCCCCAGCCATGTCCTCCTCCTTGTGCACACCCATACCCCAACTGCATGAGCTGCACCTCAGGACGAAGGTGCTGCTGCCGTCCCCTTGTCACCCTCCTCACAGCTTGAGCTGGGATTAACGATGAAGTTAATTGGCTCAGAGGCCCTTAGCTGCTTACTGCTCACCCATGGGGTGATCCCTGCTGCCCAATGCCCTGCTCTCCACCCTCCCCCAGGTGTGGCAGATCCCTGACTATGTCCCTGTGCGCAACATCACGGAGCCAGTGGTGACACTGGAGGGACATTCCAAGCGAGTGAGCATCATCTCGTGGCACCCCACCGCCCGCAACGTCCTGCTCAGCGCAGGTAAGGTGGTCCTGGGTCACCCTCCCTGGAGTTGGGAATGATCTGTGGGGTGACAGCGTCTACCCCATTGATCCTCTGCAGGCTGTGACAACTTGGTGATCCTCTGGAACGTGGGCACGGGGGAGATGCTGCTGGTGCTGGACAACATGCATACGGACCTCATCTACAACGTGGGCTGGAACCGCAACGGCAGCCTCCTGGTCACCACCTGCAAGGACAAGAAGGTCCGCATCATCGACCCCCGCAAGCAGCAGATAGTGGCGGTGAGTGCCCCCCACCGTGTCCCCCCCCAGCTTCCCACCGCGGGGTCCCTCCCATGCCTATCTGACCCTACTAACCACCCGCACCCGCACGTCTCTGTGTTTGGTTTTAACCTGCTAACGGCCGGCGCAGGAGAAAGAGAAACCGCACGACGGCACCCGCCCCATCCGCGCCATCTTCGTGGCCGATGGCAAGATCTTCACCACAGGCTTCAGCAAGATGAGTGAGCGGCAACTGGGCCTCTGGGACCTGGTACGGATGGCAGCTCTCACCCAGCCAGTGCCGCCTCGAGGAGCCCGTAGAGCCCAGCCAAGCCGGGCATGCACCACATGCCAGGGACGCACTCTGGCAGCGCATGCACCCCAGGACCCTGACGCACTTCCCAGGAGCAGGATTCAGCAGTTGTTTCTGGGGGACAGATCCGGAGCCCCTCCATTTTTCCCCCCTTCCCATGCCCCCTGCTGACTCTCTCCCCCTCCCCCCAGGAGAGGTTTGCCCCCCACGAAGGGCTGAGGCCCGTACGGGCCATCTTCACCCGGGAAGGACACATCTTTACCACGGGCTTTACCAGAATGAGCCAGCGGGAGCTGGGCTTGTGGGACCCGGTAACGAGGCCGCATGGAGTGCTGCCCTGGGAACTTGGCTCCCTCCTCAACCCTCAGCCCCGCCCCCCAACCTGGGATGGGGTGCCTGCTGCATCCTGTCCCATCCCCCTCAAAAAAAGATGCCAAGTTCCTGAGTGTGCCGTGGTGTGCCAGGCATGGGGAGTGCTCTGGGAGGGACAGAGTGCAGTGCAGGTGGGGGGCAAGGCAGGCTGAGGTGCACTCAGCCATGCAGGTAAGCAGGAGTGTGGATAGGGTGCTGGGCGGGGGGAGAGGGCATGCCAAGCTGCCTGCCTGGGGGTGTGCATACCCTGGGAGTAGGGGACGAGCCCTGTCCCCAGTGTGCTGTGGCTAATGTGTGTGACTAACTGGGGTGGGGGTTTTGGGGGCAGTGTTCACGCTCCCCCAACGTTGCTCTGACTCCACAGAAGAATTTCGAGGAGCCCATCGCCCTGCAGGAGATGGACACCAGCAACGGGGTCCTGCTGCCCTTCTATGATGCCGACTCCAGCATCGTCTACCTCTGCGGAAAGGTAACTGCAGCCCCGCCCTGGTTGCCCCAGCCCTGGGGTTGCCGTGCCTGGCTGACACCTGTCCCTGCACCCACAGGGTGACAGCAGCATCCGGTACTTTGAGATCACAGACGAGGCACCCTATGTGCACTACCTGAACACCTACAGCAGCAAGGAGCCACAACGGGGCATGGGCTTCATGCCCAAGCGTGGGCTGGATGTCAGCAAGTGTGAGATCGCCCGGTGAGAGCTGGGGAGGGACTGAAGGGAGCCAGAGGGGTCGAGAGAGGACAACCACACCCTGACAACTTCTGTCCCACGCAGGTTCTTCAAGCTGCATGAGCGCAAGTGTGAGCCCATCGTCATGACGGTGCCACGCAAGGTGAGCCCGTGGTGGGTCCCTGGGGAGATGGAGAAGTCTGGGGGCACACACCCCACCCCCACCTCACCGCGGTGTTGCTTGCCCCTGCAGGCAGACCTCTTCCAGGACGACCTGTACCCTGACACACCGGGCCCCGAGCCGGCCCTTGAGGCAGATGAGTGGCTGTCAGGGAAGGACGCGGATCCCATCCTCATCTCGCTGCGGGATGGCTACGTCCCCATCAAGAACCGGGAGCTGAAGGTGGTCAAAAAGAACATCCTGGACAACAAACCTCCCCCGGGTCCCCGCCGCAGCCACTCAGTCTGCGACCCTGATCTCTCCGTGAGTGCTCCGGGGGTGCGGATGTCTCAGCGGGGCTGTCCTCTGGCCTGGGGTGGGCTTGAGAAGGCTGGAGGGGACTCCACAGTAACCCCGTGTGTCGTCCCTTCCTGCAGCGGCCAGCCTTGGAGGAGGTGCTGGAGGAGATCCGTGCCCTGAAGGAGACAGTCCAAGCGCAGGAGAAGCGCATCTCTGACCTGGAGAACAAACTCTGCCAGTTCACCAATGGCACGGACTAGCGCGGTGGCCATGGCCACGGCCATGGGCAGGGCGAGGACTGCCCCGGCCCCCCCGGGGATTAAAGCCAAGTCCCCGCAGAGGGCAGGAGCCCAGAGCCGTGTTCTTTTCCCAGGAGCCAAGGCTGCAGGGAGAGGGTCGGGCCCTGACCCACCCTTCATTGGCATCGGTCTCATCCTGCTCCCAGGGTGGTCCAACACGTTGACACCCTGCTGCAGCACGCAAGGGGTGCCACTTCAGTGCCCGCAGGCTGGGGGTGCTGAGCATCCTTCCTCGGGGACCTGCAAGCTCGGCACCAGCATCCTCCCAGGATGGAGGGGCATCCTGGTCCCCCCACCCAGGTCGGGATGCACTTGGGTACGGTGCTATATCCCCCATCCCCCACTTTGGTGGGTGGTCCCAGCCAGCTCTTTGCTTTTAGGTGCCCCTTTTTATTAAAGGGCTCGGGTGCCCGTGACCACGTGGCAGGTACAGGGGACACAGGATCACCCTGCCGGGTGGCCCTGTCTGTGCCCCGCTGCCCGCACAGCCCTGGCACAGGCAGAGAGACGCCGAGAGAGACAAACATTAAAGAGCATTTATTGGTGTTGGCCGCGGTCGGAGCTGCTCGGGCTCCCCCGGCCCTGGCCCAGACGTCGCTTGTGGGGTGCATGGTAGGGGGGCACCGGCTACGAAAAGTCCCAGGGGAGTGAGCCGGTCCCCGACGCAGCCCCCAGCCCCCCGTGTGCAAAGGAGGAGCAGCCCGAGGTTAGCACCATTTGACGTAAGGTTTCTCTCGGGGTCAGTGCCCGGGTAGAGGGAGTGCAGCGCTGCCAAGGGCAGGGGGCATCCAAGCAGGGCAGAAGGGGTGCGAGCAGGATAGAAGTGGTTGTGACACTAGACAGCCTTTCACAGGCACCCACTCAGCTGCCCCGCAGACCCCCACACCGAGATGGGAGGTGGCTGTGCAGCCCCATGCTGGCTGGGGAATGCAATGGGGCTGAGCCTCCCCCACCCCTGCACGTTGGCAGGCAGAGAAGCTCCTGGGTAAGTGCACTTCATAGCGCCTGGGCAGGAAGGCTGAGGAGACTGGGCAGAGCCCCCCAGCTCTAGGGAGTCCCCAGCATCTCACACAATTGGCAGTCCCACCCCTATTTGGGGCAGGATGTTCCCCCACCCCGAGAGACTGAGCAGCACCCCATAGGGTGGTTGTAGGGGGTCTAGGGCTGTCCCAGGGTGGGATGCAGTCTGTAGGGTTGTCCCCCCCCAGCCCATGTCACCCTAGATGCAGAACTGTCACCTCCATCCTGTCCTGCTATGGGGCGCCATCCCCTGCATCTCAGTACTGCCTCAGCTATGGGGACAATCTTCCCAAAGATAAGGCCAAATTCTGCACACCCCCCTCCCCATTTGCCCTCCAGTCCCTGGGCTTGCTCCCCCCACCCCACTGTAGCTCTGTGCCCCCAGACACAGCACTGGCCGTGCCTCTATCCCCGGTGGGAGGGGGCTCAGTGGGGACTCGGGGTCACTTCTCTGTTAGCGAGAGCTGCAGGATGCGCTGCAGCTCCTCTTCCTCCTGGCGTGTCCGGCGCTCCGCTTCCTCCTGCTCCCGCGCCGAGAGTGCCATGGCCAACCGCAGCTGCTCCGCGTAGCTGGGGAACAGGGCGCTGGGCCCCCCACCGCCCCCCCCCGGGGCTGGGGTGACAGGGGGACGGGGGGCTGCTGTGTGCTGGGGAGTCCTGGGGGGTGGCAGGGTCTTCAGCGAGGGTCGCCGCGGGGCTGGCACCCACTCCCGCTCCCCGCCGGGGGGGTACTGGCCAGACCTTACCAACCTGTCTCCTCGGCGACCTTCGTGTGACATGGGGTGGGTGCCAGGCTTGCTGTTAGTCAGCGCTTCCCAAATGGTGACCTGAAGGCAAAGGGGCACTTGGAAGGTGGCACCCCTCCCCAGCATCCCAAAATCCATGCTCCACCTTGCATGAGCTCTGACCCACCACCGCAGGACACAAGGATGGCTCAAGGCGGGGCGAGTATCCCAGGAGAAGCATTAGGACAGGGTGGGTAGCGATGTTCCCCAGCTGGGGCGGGGGGCAGGAGGAGGCTGAAAGAGGTGGCAGTGCCCACCTGATCGTACTCGCTGCCCGCTTCCAGCAGGCTCTGCTGGATGGCAAACTGCAGCAGGTCATCCTCATCTTCCCGCAGGGCATCCTGGTGGGTGCCCACCACGCTGTACCCCCGTGGCACCTCGAACAGCGCCGGGTCCATCTCACACGCCCGGCACGAGGCTGCGGGGAAACAGGTGCAGGCATGGCTGGGCACCCCACTGTGTCCCACCCCACCCCAGCGGCCATGTGCCCCCTGCCCCGCGTACTCAGGGAGCTGGAGCTGCTAACGCTGGAGGAGTCGCTGCTGGGTGAGGGTGCCTCGCTGCTGGGGCTGTGCCGCAGGGAGCTGACAGGCTCGTCACACCCATTGAGGTTCCCGAAGGTGATGCGGGCATTGAGGATGTGGAAGATGGGGATTTCTGCAGGGAAGGCGGGGGGAAAGCAGAGAGGGAAGCTGGGTGCATCACCTGAACCGGGAACAAAGCCACTACCGCCCCCTTCCCCGTACCAATCTTGACGGGGAAGCCGGGCGGGAGGCGCAGGGTGATGAAGTCCCGCAGCTTGGCGAAGAGGGCGTTGCTTATTGCCATGAGGTCAATGATGGGGGCAACCTGCTCGCAGAGGGACAGGGGGTGGTCCTCACACAGCCACAGCTTTGCCTTGAACCTGATGGGGACAGCTGCTGGACTGGGGACCCCTGCCTGCCCCCCAGCCGAGGGTTCTGCAGCAGTTGGGGGAGTGAGACAGGGAGGGGTCCCCAATCTGCTCTTCCCCCCTCACTTCTGCGTCTTGGTGGTGAGCTCCATGGGCCGCCCCATGTCCCGGTTGCCCAGCTCGAAGTTGGGGTTGAAGTACTCCTCAGGGGTGATGGCAGTGGGGTTGGCATGGCTCAGCGTTTGTGTGATCAGCGTCTGCAGGACAGCCCAGTAGGGTGAAGAGGAGGTGTCTGACTGCAGGGCCACCCCTCAAACCTCTGAGACACTCACCCCATTGTTGGGCCCCACATGCTGCTCAGCGATGCCCAGAAAGGATTGCAGGGGGGTCTTACTGCCTGTGGAGAGGAGGGGGTGAGAGCCAGGGCCAGCACAGCACCCTGCCGCCCAGTCGGTGCCAGCTGCACCTTTGCTCTTGCCCTTGTGTTGGTCTGAGAGGTGCTCAGTCCGTGTCCGTGTGATCAGCTCCACGTTGGATGCACCATAGACCTGGCCAAGGAGGGTGAATGACAGAGATGGAAAACCACCACCCACAGCTGGCCACACCATCACATCCCCCCAAGAGCCAAACTCCCTGCCCCTCACCTTGGCCTCGTACCCATTTACCATTTCTGTCTTCTCACTCCTCCAGCCCAGGATCCCAGACTTGTTCCTGGAGTGACACAGAGCACTGTGAGTGATGGATGGGCTTGTTCTGAAAGCCCAGGATGCAAGCACACTGCGGGGCTATGCAGCCCAGGGAGGGGGCTTAGTGCTGCCCCCAGCCTACCTCTCAAAGGCAATGTTCTTGGTATCAAGCTGGGTAGTGACAACAGGGGCCGTCAGCCGCCCCATCACCTGCTCCTCGGTGGGCTGCACAGCAGCCAGCAGCACCTCCTGGTCATGCCCAGCCAGGGCCAGTGTCTCTGAGTAGACCACTCTCCGGTCATGGTCTATCTCCATCACCACTGCACTGGTGTCTACAGGGAGGAGGTGGTCAGGGTACATGAGGACAGCCACGGTCCCCAGCATGTCACCCAGCCCTGCTGTAGTACCAAGGGGCTCTGCTAGTGCTGCCCAGTGAGGGCAGTGGGGGACCCTGGTGCTGGCTCACCTTGACCTCGAAAGACAAAGCTGCGGTTGCCCCGCTGCCAGGTCATATGGTCGAAGCCCAGCAGCGTGGTGTCCACCCGCAGGTTCTGGCCGCTCTTCCACACCTTGTAGGTGTCACTGGGGCAAATCTTGGACACCAGTGGCACTGGGGAGAGACGGCAATAGCCCAGATGGGGATGGAGCCATCTTGCGCCAGCACTGAGCTGAGTGGGGAATGCATCTGGGGAACCCAATGCCTTTGTAGGACAAGGGTCTGCAAGCTCGGGATGTAGAGGGGCAAGGAGGCAGGTGTGCCCTGACCCGGGGATGGATGCTGGGGCTCTCTGTTGGGAAACTCCTTCTCCTCCCCTGTTAGCTTACCCCAGCTGGTGAATTCCCACTTCATCTCCACGTAGAAGTCCTGGGCCTGTGGAGAGCACAGTGAAGACAGGAGTCTGGGGCTGGCATTCCATCCCCCTGCCCCATGGCTGCCACCCCAGGGGGTACCTTGCGCAGCTTCTCCAGCAGAATGGGGATCCCAGCCAGACGTTTGATGGCTCTCTGATAGTCACGGTAGCGCAGAACCAGCTGCACCAGCTCCAGGTCACGGGTGCTCACGGCCTCCTGCAGGACTGCAGGGCAGAGGGACAGTGCCCAGGAGTGTGGCAACACATGATATGGCACAGTATGGCACAGCAGAGCTGGTCACTGCACAGGAGCTGTGTGCATGTAGCACCACGTGAGCTGGCCCTTGGGGAGTTGCAGCACCAGGTTGAGCATGCCTATGCACATGCTTGTGCCTGTGCCCATGCCAGGGCATTTTGATGGAAGGCTGAAGCAGCGAGTTTCCCCCTGCTCACCTGTCCAGCCACTGCGGTTCTCCTTGCCCACATCAGCACCATGCTTCAGCAGCACCCTGGCACACTCAAGGTGGCCCAGTGTGGTGGCCAGGTGCAGCGGGGTGCGTCCTCGGGGATCGAGTTGCTCAATGTCAGCCTGCCAGGAGCAAGTGGGGCTCAGGAATCATCAGGGTGGCCATATCTTGACCCCTAAATGTCCCCTCCAGATGTGACACTCCCAATCAGAGGAAGCACCTGGCATCTGATGGTGTCTCAGAGAACGTCCCCATCCCTGAGCTCCTCCCAGACATGCATCCCAAAAGGCTCTCCCTGCTTCACACAGCCAGATCCATGGGGAGAGTGGAGAGAGTGTGGCGGTGCCCTCCAGCACCCAGCATACCTTGGCATGGTCAGTCTGGGCTGCACCCACCACATGGCACGGCATGGCAGAGGGGCACAGATGCTCTTGCTATGGTGCACAGGGAGCTCTGTATGGCTGGAGGTAGCTGCAAGCCCGGGAAAAGCCCCCACTTCTGGGATTTGGAGGGGAGGGGGTTGCTGCCCAGTTGCCAGGCAGCAGCTGCCAGCAGGGCCCCTCCGCTGGGGCCTGGAGCTCGACGGGCAACGTGGGCTGCGGCGGGCGCACGTGTTCCCCAGCCTGAGCCGGAGGTGTGGGTGGCTGCGTGAGCGGAGCGGCTGCTCAGAGGATCCCCGGGCCCAGGGGAGCTGCACGTTGGGGCTGCAATTGTTTGTGCCAAGCCTGGATCCTGGCACCCAGCCAGCCCTAAGGAATCCCTCTCCTGCTGGCAGCCACAGTGGGCACCCTGAGCACCCCTCTCCTCATGCAGAGTGCAGCATTGCATCCATGCCCAGGACTGGGGACACAGCTTGGGGCCCGATGGAGCACTGTGAGGCGCCCCCGGCTTCTGCCTCCCCAGCACCTAGCCAGGGCAGAGGCCTGGAGAGGGGCAATTGGATGCTGCCAGGGCAGGAGGCAGTGGGGATAAACTCGAAATCAAGGCACAGGTTTTGGAGAGTCTGCCCCTGGGAGGACAAACCTGGGACGCAGGACCCAAAGATGCTACCTAGGATTGGGCACCCCGGGAGGTGTTTGGATCTAGGCAGAGGTGGAGCATGGGCTCATTGGTGCCTGCAGCAAATCCCTGTGTCACTCCTGGGCATGTCCCGTAGTCCTTCTGCCCCAGGACTGTCCCCATCCCTCTCCAAGGTGTGGACATCCCCATGCCCCTCCTTGTCCCCAGGGCCTCACCAGGCAGGGGGGACGCTCCAGGCTGTGCACACCACTGTAGTGAAGCAGCCTCCCAGTTCCCCGGGAGCCCATGCTCTGCTCCAATGCTCTCCAGGCGACTGCTGCTTCTTAATTGAGCTAATGAAATTACTCTAATTAAAGCAATCGCCCCCCAGCCGGAGGATGGCTGCTGCAGGCTCAGCAGGGCTCTGCAGCCTTGCCCCAGCACCAGGTAGGACAAGGGTCCCCACTCTGGGGGGACAGTGCCAGAGCCAACCTCAGGGGACACAACATGACCCAGTTTCACTAGAAAGAGCTTGGTCCTGGGCCCTGGTGCTGGGACAGCCCCAACTCAGGGACCACAGCACAGACCTCCCAGTACTGCCTGTCCAGGGGCCTTGACACCCACTGGGGATGGGGACAGGGACAGAGATGGCTTTGGAGTGGCAGTGGCACAGCACAGGACCACAGCTTAGCCTCTCCTTCTCTACAGGCTGGGTATATGGCACAGCCCATCCCTTTTGTTGGGGTTGTCCCCAGGGTGGGTGATCCCAGCACCTGCTCCTGGGTGGCACCAGAGGACACAGGCCAGCACGGGGAGGTTGTGCCAGGCACTGCTGTCCCTGTGCAGCCCCAGGTCTCTGTCATGAGTGACAGGCCAGGCTGCAGTGTGAGGGTATCCTGGCACAATGGGCTCGACATTGCTGCCTGTCACTTCCCTGCTCTGTCTCTTCCATAGGGACCTACTGACTCGAGCTCCCCAGGTGGAGGCAAGCTCATGGCAACAATCCAGTGGTGACCCACACGGGGCCTTCATTCAGACATGAAGAGGAACAATGCTGCCAGCTGCCCCAACGCCAAACACTTACATGTGTGGGGAGACCCATGTGGTGCCACTGCCCCCACACAGGTCTCTGGAAGGGCAGAGCCCCCACATAGGAGGTACACCCAGCCCCCAGCATCACACAAAGCACCAACAGCGACCCATTTACACGGGGTATGGTCTGGCAGGGGAGAAGGGCTGAGCTGTGTCCCCAGATGCCCTGGACAGAGGTGGGGGCTCAGCCTGGATTGGCCCCCTGGTCCTTTCCCCAAAGCTCCACCTGCCCTGGGGTCTGTTGTACAGCACCCACGGGCCATCCTGAGCACCCTCAAGGTGCACAGAGAGACAGCTTTGCTCTCACCCTGCAAATGGTAGCTGGGGCCATGGCAAAGCCCCTTCATTGGTAGGGCTGGGGGAGGTGAGTTAGAAAAAAAACCTCTGCAGGCAAACAGAGACGGAGCCCCCATCACAGCCCCTCCATCTAGCTGCATCCGCTGAGTCGCTGTCGCTTTGATCTCTGCCGCGCTGGGCTCCCGGGAAAAATGACCCCAAATTACCACGGAAATAAAACCACTGGCGATAGCGGGGGGGTCGGGGGGGGGGTGTCGGGGCGATGCTGTTGCAACTCCCCGATTCGGCCCCACAATGGAGGCGGGTGTGGCGGGAGCCATCGCCTGCATCCCAATGGGAGCATCGCAGCACGGCCGCTCCCCGTTTTGTGCATCAGTGGGGTCCATCCGGCGTGGCCCCCAGCACCTTGGGGTACCCGGAGCTAGGCCGAGAGAGCAGGGATGCTCAGCACAGCCCCACCGCCGGCCTTCCTCCCGTGCTTGCGGTTTCCTGCATCTTCGGGGTTGGGTTTTAATTACCTGGTTTGCAACGCCACGGGGGAAAAGGAGGCTGGGAACCCGTTTGGGGACGTGCCATCTCAGGCCGGCTTGGGGGGGTTCCCTGGCCGGGGTGGGTTCCTCCACCCTGACAAGAATCTGCCAGATCTCCTGGGGCTGGAGGGGCTGCACCCCGGCGAAACCTGGGCCCTGTGTCCCCTCCCCCGAGAGGGGCTCAACCTGAGGGTGGGGAGCAGGGGGGGTGTACCCTCAGCGGGGCTAGTAACAACCCCAGAAGCAAGGTGTGGGTTGGGGTGCTGGGGACCCGTAGAGGCCTAGCAGATAGCCAGGGACACGTGGGGAGGGATGCTGGGGGCTGCCTGCGCTGGGGGCTGCAGGTAACCGTACGGTGGTACCTAGCCTTCTGTGTCAGCCCAGGGGGCAGCTGGCACAGTCCCGGGGTGCGGGTGGACAGAGACATGCCAACCCCGGGAGGGACCCCAACCCCACCCTCATCACCCTCATCTCCATCCTCATCCCCATCCTCATCCCAGCCCCGAGCAGCAGCCCGGCTGCATTGCATCAGCCCGAGCCGAACCGGGCCGTGCCGTGCCCCGTGGTGGGGGAACTACCCCGCACCTCCCCACCACCCCACCTGCTTGGCGCTGAGCTCCCGGTCCAGGTCACGGGCTCGGTTGTGCCAGACGAGGTAGTGCAGCGGGTACCTGCCCTCCGGCCCCTTCCTGCCTGAGCAAGACGCGAGCATCCTCCGTGCATGCTGGAGCGGAGCGGCGCGGCGGGCGCGGCGCGGGGCGGAGCGGGGCCGGCTGCGGGGTGGGGTATGCGGGGCGGGGCGGCCGCGGCACCTCCCGAACGGTGCTTCCCCCTTGCACCCCTACCCCCGCACCGCCCGGCCTCATGGGACTTGTAGTCGCCCTGCCTGGCATCGCCCCCTTCCTCCTCCTCACCCTCCAACCCGCATCCGCACGGGCGGGGCGGCAAAGGGACACTCTGCTGCCATTCAGACCCCCGCCGTCCACAAACGTCCCCCTTGGGTTGATTTCCCCCCTGCCACCTGACCCCCGTTGCCCCCATGGGCTAGTGGGCCTGGGCACATGGTGGGGTAGGGGCGAAGGCAGGGGCTGTGTGGGGGCACTGTGGAGCGCCCCAAGCCCCCTCATCCTCATCGGGGTCGCGGCAGGCGCAAGCCCCCTGCCCTGTTTCCTTTTCCGCCTGCGTTTCTCCGGGGCGGGCGTTGCATTTTCCGGCCGCAGCCCGAGAACAATGCGAGGCTGGGCCTCCACCGACCGCCTCGGCCTCCCGCTGTCGCCACGCTCCCGGCCCCCACGCCGCTGCACTCCCCCAGCCAGGGGCTGGAGCCCCTCGTTAGCATTTTCCATTTGGCCATGAGGAAGGTGGTGGTGATCGCAGGTCCCCACCCCGGTCCCCGCACAGCATCCCCCATCTCTTCGCCAGCCCCGCTGCCCCATGACGTCATGAGGCATCTCCTCGGCAACCAGCGGTGAGGTCACTCCTGGTGCGGGCAGCACAGTCCGGCCCATGGTGGTGGGGAGCAGGATCTAGCCCTGTTCTGGAGGCTCCTGCCTGGGGTACCCACGCCGCAGGAGTCTGACAGCTATCTGCAGGGCCCCCTCCACGGGTGATAACTGCGATGTCCCCCCCCCTGCTACAAGTGCTTGTAGGATCTCAGAGCAGGGAACAGACGGTCCTCCATCTCCCCAAAATCCCCTGCTGAACACCCTGCTGTGATCCACACCTCATGTCTCCAGTGTAGTGCTCTGTAGGAGCAGATTGGGAACTCCAATGTCCTGGTCCTCCCAGCATGACCCTGACTGTCTACATTGCACCCTGTGAGGTGTGTGAGATGGGTCCAGAGTAGGCACCAGGACAGGACTGGTGTGCAGTGTCAGACCTGGCACTGGGAACAGGAGAGGGGAAGCCAAGGGCTGGGGCTGGGTCCAGTAAGAGTGCCCAGGGCTGGTGCGAGGGTGCTCAGAGCAGGACTGGGACAAATGGAGAAGGGTCCGGGGCTGGGACCAGGATCAGAAACACAAAGATGCAACCGACCCGGAGGGAGGAATGAACAGGACCAGGGCTGGGACCAGGACAGTGCCCTGGGCTGAGAATGGGGCCAAGAGGGCACCGAGGACTGGGGTGAAGCGCAGGTGATGCCCAGGAGCAGGCTAGGTTGCACTGGACCAGGCAGGAGGCGTTCAGATCTGGAACCAGAACCGGGGCTGGAGAGTTGCCCCGGAGCTAGGTTAGGATACCCAGGATAGGGACTGTGACTGGTACCGGTACCGGCTGCTGGAGCAGGCTGTGCCAGGAGTGGGCGCTGGTGTGGGTGCGGATGCAGGTGCTGGTATGGGAAGAAGGGGGGGTTGCGGGTACTGTGCCGGCGCGGTGCGGGTGCGGNTGAGGATGTCCCGGAAGGCGCCGCGGGCGGAGGTGTGCGCCGACTGCAGCGCCCCAGGTAAGGGCCGCCCCCACTTACACGGGCCCCCCGGGCCGGCCCCGGTACGCCCCAGCCCCGCTCTGCTCTTCCGCTCGCTTCCCTCCCCGCCCCGCCCCCGGC
Source organism: Ramphastos sulfuratus (assembly GCA_013399055.1). Lineage (NCBI taxonomy): Eukaryota > Metazoa > Chordata > Aves > Piciformes > Ramphastidae > Ramphastos > Ramphastos sulfuratus. Next base: position 408,491 of record WBNM01017772.1, on the reverse strand, counting down.
GGGGCCCTTCGCACCTCGTGCTGCCCCCCCTAGAATACCCTCACCCGGAGCCAGGCCAGAAGCCTGCCTTGCACTCCCCGCTACGGGATCAGGAGGCCCCCGTGAACCCCTTCTCTGTGCCCTCGGTGTGCCCCTCGGCGTAACCCCCGGTGCATCCCCGGCACCCCCATGAGCCTCTTCCGCACCCCATGGTGTCGCCCGGTGCATCCCCAGCACCCCTGTGAACCCCCTCTGCTCCCTGTGGTGCCCCCCGGTGCATCCCCAGCACCCCTGTGAACTCCCTCTGCACTCCGTGGTGCCCCTAGTGCATCCCCAGTAGCTCTGCGAGCCCCCTCTGCACCCTGCAGTACACCCCCTGCTGTACACCCTCTGCTGTGCCTTTTTGCACCTCCTACACCCCACACAGAGGCTTCTTTGCACCCCTCGGATGTTCTCAGGACCTCCTGGAGCATCCCCTCTGCATCCTGCAGTACACACCCTGGGTCCCCAACTGAGTTCCCTGCTCTGCTCCCCAGGAATCCCTCTGACTTTATCCAGTGCAGCACCTTGGTGAAGCCCCTGGCCCCCCTTTGACCCCCCAGGAATCTCCTAGCACACCCCTAACATGACCCAAATAATGCCCTTGTGCCCTCAGTACTGCTTCAGCGCACCCCTTGTACTCCCCTTGCACCCAGCACCCCCACGCACCACCCACAGCCTCTGCACCCTTTGGCACGGGGGTGGAGATGTGCTGGTCTGTGCCAACAGCACCAAGGATGCTGCAAATGGCAGGAATTGGTGGGGGGACACCCTCCTGCACGCCCCAGCACCCTGCAGCCAGCACCCATGTTGGCCAGATCTGGCCCCAGTGGTGCCAGCAGGCTGAGCCAGGCCGGTGGCGGCTGTGCTGCAAGCTGGAACCTGAGCCTGGGCAAGACAATTCACATCCCCAGCAGTGCCTGTGCCTGCAGCCCCTGTGCTGGGCATGAGCCCATTGGTGTCATGGTGAGGCTGGACCCCCAAACCCTGCCCATGGCCAGCGCTGGTGGCCCCATGGCGATGAATGAACAGGGACAAGAATCGAGGTTCGCTCTGAGCCAGCCCCGGAAAGCTGCCTGCGGGCCAAGGCTGTGCCGGAATTATTCCGGCCACGTGCCAATGGCCAGATCCTGCCAGGAGAGCCAGTGGCACGCGTGGGCACAGGGCTGCCCTGCCTCCGGGCGCATCCCCCGTGCTGAGGGGCGAGTGAGGGGCATGGAGGTGCTTGGGGTGGTACCAGGGCCTCCTGCTGGGGTGGGGGGAAATGGAAACCAGTTTCTTCCATTCTCTTATCGTCCAGCAGCCATGTGAGGAAATGAGTTATAAAGTCCAGAGGCCACTTCCTACCGCGCTGGGAGCACCACTAAGGGATGAGCTGTCTGGCTCTGCGTGCCAGGGTGCCCATAGGGTCCCCTGGTCCCTTTGGCCGGGCTGCCTTAGCCTGTGCAGGGACGTTGCCTACCCCTTACCAGTGCCGAGGGTGCTGGTGTCACAGCCTGCATGCTGGGGCAGGGACAGAGTGCTGGGTGGGTTCGGGTTTAGGGTGTCACTCCCCAAGCTGCTGCAATGCCCCACCACATCCCGGCTGTGGGAGGGCATGGTGGCCCGGGGGTACCCTAGATCCACCCGGTTGCAGGGCCTCAGGCAGCCTCACTGGACGGCTTCCCCCACACAGAGCATTCTGTTCCAGGCAGCACCCCGTGGGTAGCGGGCGAGAAGGCACAGATGCCGCTGCGCCGGCTGCCAAGGCACTGCCATCTGTGTGCATGGGGCTGCCAGGCTGGGGGGGGCATCGCTCCCCCTCCAGCCACCCCACCTCGACCCTGGGGCACTGCAGCACTGCAGGGGTGGGTTCCCCCCAGAATGATGTCCCCAGGGCTTTGGGGGGCCCTTGGGGAGGGGTCTGAGACTCTGGTGCAGGGGGAGGAGGGGGAGACCTGGCTGCCTGCCCTTAGGACATAGCCCCTGTGCCCACTGGCCCCTGCCTCTCTCCCGCAGATGGTGCCCTTATCCTCAGGACTCTACAGTCCTGGGGCCACCATCCCCCTCTTGGGGCCATCGAGGCTAGCCAGTGTCAGCACCCCTGTGGGTCCTGTCCTCCCTGCTGGGCTTGGGGCCCCTCCCTCCCACGTGGTAATGCAGTGTTTGTGCAGGCCCTAAACAAGGGGTAGTGGGCTGAGCACAGGCCGACAGTACCCCCCCCCACCCCCTCAGCGTGCGACACAAGGGCCACCCAGATTTGGCATTGTCACCTGGTACCTGGCCATGTGCAGAGAAGGGGACTGTGACCCAGTGAGGAGGGCCCTCAAATTCTGCCCTCAGTGCTACCAGGGTCAGCTGCAGCCCCATGGCCACCCTTTGGGGCTGAACCCCACCCTGGACCAACCCCAGGACCTATTTTTGGGTTGTGGGTGTGGGGAGCTGCTGCTCATCTGGGAGCAGGGCCCCTGCGGGTGCCGGGGCTGGTGCCAGCGTGGGGCCAGCGTGGCAGCTCAAACAGCCCTTTGTTCCCATCAGGGACACAAAGGGCTGCAGTCCGGCAAGCTGGGGCTGATGGGGAGGTATGGCAGCATCAGGGGGGCTGTGCCAGCTGCCCCAAGAGCTGGGCTGCCCTGCAGGGCTTGCCAGGGGTAGGGTCCTAGGGCTGTAAAGCCAATGACATCATACATGGGAGCTCATAGGCTGTGGGTGCCCACCCATTGTGGGGCACACTGTCTCCATTATGGACTCCCCCAAATACCTAGTGGGGAGCTCAGTGCATGCATGGCACTCACCAGGTGCTACAGTGAGTCGGGGTACTCCTGCCCTGGATGTGCTGGCACAGGACTGGTGTCATCCCTGCCACCAACCACCCTCCTGATAGGGGAGGCCAAATCCTACCCCCTCCAATTTTGGCTGGTGCGTGGTTGCCATGGGAAACCCGTGGGTTTCCCCTGGTGATGGGCTGAGCCCCTCGCTGTCACCTGGGAAACAGTCGCTGTGGCAACTCATCCCTCCTCCTGCCCCCTCCGACAGTAGCGGGTTGAATGGGAAAGGAAACCACACGGGGAGAGGACCTAGTTGGTGGGGACACCCGGTGACACCCCTGTGCCACCCTGCAGATCCTGGATGGGCCTCCATCAACCGCGGGGTGCTCATCTGCGACGAGTGCTGCAGTGTGCACCGCAGCCTGGGCCGCCACATCTCCATCGTCAAGCACCTGCGCCACAGCCCCTGGCCCACCACCCTGCTCCAGGTGGGTTCTGGCCCCCTGGGAACGTGGGGGACATAGACACAAGGAGCCCCTGTGCCCACTGGCCCTTGCCTCTCTCCCGCAGATGGTGCACACCTTGGCAAGCAATGGGGCCAACTCCATCTGGGAGCACTCGCTGCTGGATCCAGCCCAGGTGCAGAGTGGGCGCCGAAAGGCAAACCCCCAGGACAAAGTGCAGTAAGTGCCCCGTGTGCCTCAGGGAGGGGATCTGTGCTGGCCAGGCGCTCCCCCCCCTCACCCTGCAACCTGCCACTCCCCTCTCCCAGCCCCACCAAGTCAGAGTTCATCCGCGCCAAGTACCAGATGCTGGCCTTCGTCCACAAGCTGCCCTGCCGGGATGATGACGGTGTTACTGCCAAGGACCTCAGCAAGGTGGGGCATGGGGCGGGGATTCAGGGATGCCCCCACCCTTAGCAGTAGGGACAGACTTTCCCCAACCCTTAGCTGTTCTCTTCTGCAGCAATTGCACTCAAGTGTACGGACAGGCAACCTGGAGACCTGCCTGCGCCTGCTCTCACTGGGTGCCCAGGCCAACTTCTTCCACCCGGTAAGCACCGGTAGTAGGCTCAAGGTCCAGTGGGGATGGTGGTGAGGTTTGTGAGGTAGCAAGGGGTCCTGGAACCCCATCCTGTGGACAGGTTGTGGAGCTGAGGCTGCCTGTGCCCACAGGAGAAGGGCACCACACCACTGCACGTGGCTGCCAAGGCTGGGCAGATTCTGCAGGCAGAGCTGCTTGTGGTCTATGGTGCTGATCCTGGAGCACCTGATGTGAACGGCCGGACCCCCATCGACTATGCCAGGTGAGGATGGGGAAAGCAGGGGAGTCAGAGTCACCCAGCCTGCAACTCTACCTTAGGGTGAGCATCACCCCTGTCTGTCCTCTCACAGGCAGGCAGCCCAGCATGAGCTGGCAGAGCGGCTGGTGGAGTGCCAGTATGAGCTGACAGACCGGCTGGCCTTTTACCTCTGCGGCAGGAAGCCAGGTGAGTGTGGGGGTCCTGGGGGAAAAACTCAGCCCTGGAGGGCCCATGGGGACCCACTAGGGACCCACTCGGCATCCTTCTCTTTGCACAGATCATAAGAACGGACACTACATCATTCCGCAAATGGCTGACAGGTGAGCGTCCAGCACCTGCAGTGCTGCCACCCTGTCCCATGTCCCCCTCAGAGTCCCTGCTGGGTCAAGGTGGGGACCCTGGTCTCCTCCCCATGACCAGTGCTGGAGCATCCCCGGGGAGGGCAGGGAAGGGTCCATGTGCCCATGTGTTTAACATCCACCTTTATCCTGTTCTTCCCTCCGCTGCCTTCTCCGGAGCGCAGGGTGCGCCCAAAGTGCATGGCACAGAGGTATTGTCCGCTCGGCTCTCAGCTGTGGGGGCCCCCCAGTGCCACCAGCGCGGACCCCCCTCTGCAGCCCTGACCACTCAGCCCAGCCTTGCACCTGGCGGGCACCTGGGGAGGGGGTTTCTGCTTGCCCTGTGCCACCTCATCCCCCTTTGCCTGCTTGCCAGCCCTGCTCAGCAAAGTCCTCCATGCCCAGGGTGGGTGGTCCCTGTCCTGGTCGGGTGTAGCTGGGGACTGTTTCAGTGGGGACAGACCAGCAAATAACCCCCACTTTGTGTCTTTCCCTTCCCACACCCCTCCCCCAGCCTGGACCTCTCTGAGCTGGCCAAGGCAGCCAAGAAGAAGCTGCAAGCAGTAAGTGGTAGCCAAGGCAGGGTTTGGGGTGGTCGTGTCCACTCCCCCTATCCATCCTGATGCTGTCCCCTGTCCCACTGTAGCTCAGCAACCGCCTCTTCGAGGAGCTGGCCATGGATGTCTATGACGAGGTGGACCGCCGGGAGAACGACGCGGGTGAGCTGGGGAGGCAGAGTCCTGCCCCCCACGGCTGGGGCTGGGGCAGGGGCAGGCAGCGTGGCGCGGGGAGGAGCAGGCAGCGGGGCTGTGGCTGAGTCTGGCGCTCCCCCAAATCTGGATCCATGTGCCGGGACCGCAGGCCCCTCCTTCCTCATTCCTCTGGCCTGGGAGCTTCTCTGGGAGCTTTTCTCGTCGTGAGGGGCCACTGCTGGGTGCCGGGTCTCAGGGTGCTGCTGGAGGTGCGTTCTGGGACCCCCTGGGGTGAGGGCTTAGCCTAGTGGGGTGCCCTTGACCTGGGTGGGGGTGGGAAGAGGGACACCCTATTCCCACGGCACCAAGGTGGGCACTGACAGGCATGCCAAACCCTTTCCCTGCTGGGTGGAGTAGGTGCAGGGCTGATGCTTCAGAGGGTGAAGGCTGGGGGATCCTTGCGGGAGAGTGCAGAGAGGGAACTCAGCTCCGCAGGGTGGCTGGGGGAGGCCATTCCCATCAGCCCGGCCAGGCTCTGCTCCCAGCTCCAGCAGGCTGGCCCTGTGCCCGCGCCTGCGTCCTGCCGGCTCTGCTGCCGGCCCTGGGCCCTGCAGCCCACTCGCTCCAGGGGGTTCTGGCCCCCACAGCCCCCCAGGAATCTGACACTGGGTGTCTGCCTGCAGTCTGGCTGACAACACAGAACCACAGCACACTGGTTACAGAGCGCAGCGCTGTCCCCTTCCTCCCTGTCAACCCCGAGTACTCAGCCACACGCAATCAGGTGAGCCCTCACTAAGGCCCTGTGACGGTCCCCACCCTTGCACCCAGACCCCTGCTCACCTCCTTTTGTCTGCTGCCCTCCCAGGGCCGGCAGAAGTTGGCCAGGTTCAATGCCAGGGAATTTGCCACTTTGCTCATCGACATCCTTGGGGAAGCCAAGCGCCGGCAGCAAGGGAAAAGTCTGCTGAGCCCCACAGGTGAGGGACAGGGGACAGCTAAGGGGGATCTAAGCATTCCCCCCCAGCCCTTCACTCAGCATCCCCTCGCCTTTCCCCAGACGCCCTGGACTACTCACTGCGGAGCCAGAGTGACCTGGATGACCAGCACGACTACGACAGCGTTGCCTCTGATGAGGACACGGACCAGGAGCTGCTGCGCAACGCCTCTCGCAACAACCGCGCCAGGGTGAGCCCTGGACCCTCAGCCTACACGCCCTCCCCAGCAGCAGGATCATCCCAGCGCTGAGCTCTTCTCCCCACAGAGCATGGACTCCTCCGACCTCTCGGATGGCCCCATCACGCTGCAGGAGTACCTGGAGGTGAAGAAGGCTCTGGCTGCCTCTGAGGCCAAGGTGCAGCAACTGATGAAGGTGAACAACAGCCTGAGCGATGAGCTGCGACGGCTGCAGCGTGAGGTGGGTGCAGGGACAGTGGGACCCCCCTCAGCATGCCCCTCTCTTTGCTGATGCCTCCTTCTCTCCTGGGCTGTAGATCCACAAGCTGCAGGCAGAGAACATGCAGATCCGGCAGCAGACAGGTCCTGCACACCCAACCCCGACCCCCAGCGAACGTCCAGAGCATGGTCACCCCCCAGGCACAACTCCCCAGCACCGCCGGGACCGTCAGGCCTTCTCCATGTACGAGCCAGGCTCAGCACTGAAACCCTTCGGGCAGCCAGTGGAGGAGCTGGTGACACGGCTGCAGCCCTTCAGCGCCAGCGTGAGTGTGCCGGGGCAGCAGGAGCAGATTTTGGGGAGCAGTAGTTTTCCCCAGTCCCACAGACTGCTGGGTGTTTTGCTATGGGTATGTAACCTTTTGTGTGTCACCAGGAGATGGAGGACGAGGCTCTGTACCCCATGCACATCCCGGCCAGCGTGTACCGGGTAAGGGGGCCGTGGTGGGGGCGGCTCCTGCATGGGACATGGTGGCTGTCACCCTCCTGGGACATGACCTCCGTACTGTCCTGAGAAGTCATGTCCCCCCGACACCCTGCACCCCCCAGGTCAGGCTGGAAACCTCCCTGGGGGATGGTGGCCACAGGACATTTCAGTATGCAGGGGAGCAGTGTCCTCTGTGTTCATCCTCCCTTGCATGTCACTGGAATCGGCTCTAGACCCTCCCGTGCCCCATTCAGCAGTGGTTTCCCTTCTCTTCCCTCTCCAGATCCGGAAAGGTCCATCTGCCTCCTCTGTGCCCTTTCCCCCATCCTCCCCACTGCTCTCCTGCCCGCCTGACAGTGCCCGACATATGGTGATGTAGTGGGCAAGGGGGTGGCAGCTCACAGGGTCAGGGGACCCCAGTCCCGCACAGGGACAGGGCTGGGCAGGGCCTGACGCTGCTCCTGTTCTCTCCAGAGCAAGCTGGACCGGCATGGCAGTGGCACCGACAGTGACTATGATAACACACAGGCTGGTGAGGTCCTGATCAGGTGAGTGCTGGGGCTGGGGGAGGACTGCACTGGGGGGCACAGGGCTGGCAGTGACCTCAGGGTGTTGGTTGGTTCCTGCAGCATGGAGGGGAAGCGCTTTGTGGAGCTGAGCAAGGATGAGGATTTCCCACATGAACTGGACCCACTGGATGGGGAGTTGGACCCTGGGCTGCCCAGCACAGAAGATGTCATCCTCAAAACTGAGCAGGTCACCAAGAACATCCAGGAGCTCCTGCGGGCGGCACAGGAGTCCAAGCATGACAGGTAGGGCAGGGACACAGCTGTGGAATCCCTCCAGAAATCTCAGCCCCAGGGCCTGCATTCAGACAGGGCCATCCCCGGGGCTGGGAACTGTTGCACCCTAACTGAGTGCTCACCCCCTCTGCTCGCCCGCAGCTTTGTGCCCTGCTCAGAGAAGATTCACTCAGCTGTGACAGAGATGGCATCGCTCTTCCCTAAGGTAAGAGAGGTGGATTCCCACCAGGCCCTGTCAGCTGTCCCTGTTGTGGGTCCTGACACTGCTCCTCTGCCCTGCTGCAGAAACCAGCGCTGGAAACGGTGCGGAGCTCGCTGCGGCTGCTCAATGCCAGCGCCTACCGGCTGCAGAGCGAGTGCCGCAAGACAGTGCCGCCTGAACCGGGTGCTGCCGTGGACTACCAGCTCCTGACCCAGCAGGTCATCCAGTGTGCCTATGACATTGCCAAGGCCGCCAAGCAGCTGGTCACCATCACCACCCGTGAGAAGAAGCCGTGAGGGCCGGCCCACACCCCCTTGCATCCCCTTGGCCCCCCCATGCTCTCTGTCTCTCCCTCCCCTCACACCTGGGGTGAGCGTAGCTGCAAGTGACCTTTAGCCTATGGGGAGCCAGGGTGTGGGGGGCAGCCCCTCTTGAGCCCCCCACGCTGCTGTGGAGCTGGTGCTTAGCCTGTGGGGTAGGTGCCCGCGTCCCCCTGTACAGACCCCTGCCCACCCCTCGGCACGCGCCTAACTTAATCCTGTACATAGCCTGTGTAGCTGTCCGTGGCGGCAGTGGCGATGTACCCCCCCACCTCCCCACAAGCCCCTTGCCGGGTGGCCGGTACCCCCGGGGCCACCCATAGCATTACACTGGACTGGGGCGCCCATGAGTCCCCCCTCCCTGGGCGTCCCGAAACCTCCCCTGCCCTCCTCCGCCCCGGGGCCGTGCTCCCTACTGTAAGATGTGTCCTTGTACATTTGTATCAATAAAGGTGTGAGCATTGCACGGGCCCCCGGCCCCCAGCTCCTGCAGCGATGGGGGAGTCCTGTCCCCCCGGGCTACCGGGCTACGACTGCAGAGCATTCCCCACCAGCGCTAGGCAGGGCTCGGCCACGTGTCCCTCCCATTTCACCCAGTCCCCTTGGCCCCGGCTGGCGGCAGTCACGCCAGCCCCAGCACAGCCCTAGCAGGGCCCTGCCGGTTTGCTTGCCCAGCCCCGGGGCAGGGCTTTCCAGTCGCGGCCCTGCATCGCTCTGCAAACCCACCGGAGCACTGAGGCTGCCGGCCGGGCCTCCCGCCGTCCCCGTGATGTCCCCCGAGGGTTTGGTGGCTGTAGCTGTGGTGCTTATTGGCCTGGGCTTCCTGGCCTGCTGCTTTTGGGCAGGGAGGATGGAGGTGCCTGGAGACTGGGGAGAGGAAGAAGAGGGGATCCCCTTCGTAGCTGAGGATGGCTCAGAGTGCTGCCGGCTGTTCTGCAAGCCCTCAGCACTGGCCCAGCACCTGGTACGGAGCTTGAGACGGTCACTGGTGCTGGGGATGGGCTGCTGGCTGTGGCCGAACTGGCCCCAGCTCCAGATGCTGTGGCAGCTCCTGCAGCTGCCCAAGCCGGAGCCGGCCGTGGCCCGGGAGTTCTTGCAGCTGCGTGACACTGGACTGGTGGCCCTGGACTGGCTGGTTGGGCCACAGGGGGCTGGAAGTGACAGTGGTGGTGTGGGCCTGAGCTTGGTGCTGCTGCTTATCCCCAATGCTGCTGGGAAGGTGACTGGGGGGCTCCTGCAGCTGGGGCTGCAGGCACTGCAGCGGGGGTTTGTCCCTGTCATCTTCAACCGTCGGGGCCACAACGGCTGCCCCCTCACCACCCCCTGTCTCCAGCCGTTTGGGGACCCCGGGGATCTGCGGGAGGTGGTGACCTACCTGCACTGCCGGCACCCTACTTTCCCACTTGTGGCCGTCAGTGAGGGCTCAGGCTCAGGGCTGCTGCTCGCCTACCTTGGGGAGAGTGGCTCCTCCAGCCGCCTGGCCGCTGCTGCCTGCATCTCTCCCATCTTCCGTGGCCGGGACTGGTTTGAGGCCAGGATGCCCTGGCTCTATGAGTGGCCGCTGCTGCTGCACCTCAAGCAGGGACTCAGCAGGTTAGTGGGGTCCCTGGGGCTAAGGTGGCACGGGGTGGGGGGCTGGGTGCCCCAGAATCCCCTCAGCCAGCCCTGAGGTGGGTGTGTGTAAAATGGGTGCTGCTGCGTGCTCAGGAGCCTTGGCGTGGGTGCAGAGGTGCTGAGCACAGCAAAATGTGCTGGTTAATGAACACCAGCCTGGAGCCAGCAGCTGCAGAGCCAGCCTGGCCACTGCCTGCTCCCCTGGCTTGGCATCTCGGGGTCCCTGGTTGAGTGCTTTGTCACCTCAGTGCAGGAGCACTTAATGGGCTGGCATAGCCTCTGCTGCCTAGACCCTGGGGTCTGAGTAAGTCTGCCCAACCCCCTGCACCACTGCTTGCACAGCTGCACTGAGGAGGGCCAAGCCCTGGCATGGGTTGGAGGGGGAGTGAAACAACGCTGTGCCAAGGCCTTCAGCCAGTGCCACCTCTCCAGGTGCTGCTGAGAGCCTGGGAGGGAGGGGGATAAGGGGCCCCTTCTGGTAGGCAGCTGAACCTCAAAAGGTTGGGGCAAACAAGGACCAGATTGCAGCTTAGCAAAGCCTGAGTGGGTGCATCCAGGCAGAGTGTTGGGGTGCTGGGGTTGGTTTTCTGTTGGCCAGGTGATGGGGTGGGGGCAGCAGGGTGTTTCCCTCCCCCCACTTGCCAACACCCATTGCAAGCACTGCTGTCACGGTAACTGAGCAGAGCGCTGGCTGCCTCCTGTTGCCATGGTACCCAGGCTGGTGCAAGCCACACTGCAGGAGGACCCCCTTCCAGCATCCCCAGCAAGGGACGATGGGGAACACCCACAAAAATCAGCTGCAGGAGGTTTTAGGACACCTTTTCCCACCTGTGTGTGGAGGGCCATGGCCAGAGCACAGTCTATTTGGGTGGGTGCATGAGCTGGTGGCATCCCTGCGGCCTCCCCTCCATGGTGGCTGCCCCATCCCCGCAGGTACGCGGGGTCCTTGGCCAAGGTGGTGGACGTAGACAGGCTGCTGGGCAGCCGCTCGCTGCGGGAGCTGGAAGAAGCCCTCTTCTGCCGGACCAAGAGCCGCCCCACCAGCTGGGAGGCCTACTGGGAACGCAACGAGCCCCTGCGCGATGCCGACGAGGCGGCCGTGCCGCTGTTGTGTCTCTGCAGCGCCGACGACCCCGTCCGTGGGCCCACGGCCCGCAGCCTGCCCCTGGAGCTGTTCCGCAGCAGCCCTTACTTCTTCCTGCTGCTGACCTCCCGGGGAGGACACTGCGGCTTTCCCCAGCGGCGATCCGGCCACAGCTGGGGCCATGAGGCCGTGCTGGAGTTCTTCAGGGCCATGGTCGAGTTCCTGCGGGCGGAGGATCGAAGGAAGGGGCTGCCACAGCCCCGCAGGTTTGGGGGTCCGACTGTCGAGCCCCCCGTTTTCACCTGGCAAAGGTCCTACACTCGGTAGGCAGCAAGCCCACAAGGCAGGGTAGGCTCAGAAGAAGAGGCAGACACTCCATGTACTAAAATTACTTTATTACAGTTGATTTTTTTTTTTAACATTTCCTTTGCTATGATACAAAGGATACTTACAAACAAAATATTACATATGACCTTATTTTTTTTCTTTTTTCTCTTCTCTTATTTTCTGACAACTTGGTAACAGCTTTAAATGCACAATCTATACAATTAATACAGGTTATATATGAGCTATAATGTATGCTGAACCAGAAGAATACCAGAATACTGACAATATACTGTACATTAAGCCTTACCAGTTAGTGCTCCTGGCATTTTCTACAAGAAGGAAAACGCACACCTGTAGATTCACTCATACCAGCTGGTGCTACCAGACATGGAAGCAGGAAGGAGTTTAATTCCCCTAGTTAGATCCTTCATGGCCCATCACTGTGGTGCTGGGCCTGGAAACCTCAGACCAGTGTTCATAGTAAGACAGCAGATATGTGTGTTGTTACCAACTAACGCTCTGTGGCACAAAACCAGGCAGCCAGGTGCCTTCCCCTGGCACCAAGGCTTTGCCATACCTGGATGATGCCCCAGAGCAGACAGCAATGGTGCTGGGGCCGGGCACGGGGTGAGCTCTGGTTGGCGAGCTGGACCTCCTTATGGAGGGGGAGAGGAGAAGAGGAAAAGCAGTAACAGCTTTGCTGTCAGCAGTAGGCAGCTCTCGGGTTTGTGCACATCAACAGGTGGGCACCGAGGGGAAGGAGCAAACCCAGGGCATATCATTCCCCTGGCACAGCTTGGCTGAACCGTGAGGCACAGTCCTGGGCTGCACCCAGAGCTGGTGCCTGGCAAAAGCTTTGGCAGGGCTGAAAGCTGCTTTGCAGTTACCTGCTCACCAGGAAAGGTTTGCTTTTGTTTTGCAGCCAAAGCTAGAGTTGTGTGGCTACAGGTGTGCACTTCCCCTCCTCCCGCCGTGGGCTACGTTGGGCTGATAAGGTTACATTTTTGTTTTAATTTTTTTTGTTTGTTTTTAATTTTTTTTTTTAATTAAAGCAACCGGCAAGTGAAGCATTTTTTAGTTGACTGGCAAAAGACCTGGCATTTGCACAGAAGCTGCAAATGGAAAAGAGCCATCCCCTCCTCCCACCCACTGCATCCCAGTCCAGAAAATCCCAAACTGTTGGCGGAAGAAAGAAAGAAAAAAAAAACAAAAACCCAAAAACAACAAAACCAAACAGGGGTGGTGGAGAGGAAGGGGAGGGGAACAGGTTGGAAAATACCAGGTTTGAGTTAACATTTCCTTGATTTCACACAATGCTTGTGCAAAAAGAAACAAAATGAAACATCCTTCTCCATCTCCACAACCCCTCCAACCCCCCCACCCCCACCCCCAAACAAAAAACAAACCCAGAAACATGCTGGAAAGAAGGAAAAACAAATGGAAAGTAATATATAAAATTAAAAATATAAATAGGAAGTCTGGCTGACTGGTAGAAGAATAGGTCATTTAGGTTACCAAAAAAAAAAAAAAGAATATACATTCAAGAGGCTCTGAACCCAGTGGGGTAACTGATGTTAAAGTTGTGTTAATAGTTAGGCTAGAATTCTCAAGTTTGTCTTTAAAATCTTCACAATACAAGCAAGCTATTTTTAAAAAATATACACTATACACACCTCACACAGCGTCTCCTATCCGTATCACACACGTTACACTATCCTCCCGTCCACTACGCAAGAGGGGGGGTGTCCCATAGCTAAAGTATGCAGGGTGTCCTCCCCCGCCGGTGGGGCAGCGATGGCTGCAGAGCCTCCAGCAGGTCCCTTGGCCCTCCACGTCTCACCACAACCTTCTCAAGCATATACAAGTCACCGAAGGGCTGTAGCCTTTTATGTTTTACACACTTCACTTTGTAACGTTAATTATTTACATCAGGGCTGCTCCCCCCCACCCCCCAATCTTTTAGCTGTTTCTAGGCAGGTTAAAAAAAAAAAAAAGAAAAGAAAAAGAAAAAAGAAAAAAAGAAAAAAAAAAGTGTTCCTGTTCCAAGCAAGCAGGGGGAAGAGCTGCGGGAGGTTAGGAGGGAAGAAAAGCTGAAGAAAGGAAGCGGTGGTTTGCTTGCCAGAAGCCAAACCTGTACACACACACACATATGCCTCTCCTGCTCTGATCCTCGAATCCTTACACGCTCCCATCCCCTGTGACCTGTAGGACAACCAGCATGGCCTCACTGGCACTCCAACTCCTCTGCTCATGGCTTCCTGGGATGTTCAGCAAAGCTATTCTTGACTTGCAGACTTGCCTCTGCCCTGAGCCAGGCAACACAGGTCCTTCCTTCATTCCTACCCCTCACTTCATAACAGGTCTTGCAGTGCAAGCCAGCCGCAGCCAGGGCAGTGACACCAAGAGCCCTGTGCAAGCCACCACATCACACCCACAAACTCACCTTTCACTGCTGCTGGCTGCAGTTGGGCTCTGCTGGAGCCATGCAAAAGCAGCAGCAACTTGACAACCCTGTGCTGATTCTAAACTCTGCTGAGCTCAGAGTTGCCATAGAAATGTGTGATCCTGGCACTAAAAACAGGCAACGATCTTAAATGAAAGTTGTTGGGCTTTTTTCCCCCCTCCAGTAGGTTTAGATGATCTCAGGTTTAAGATAAAAGCAAGCAGAAGGGGAAAACAGATCATTTCTAGAGAGGTTAAAAATAGTCCTAAGCCGGCATTAAACTGCAGCAAGGAACCTGAATTCGGCTCCTTTTGAGTTCAGCTCCAGAGAAAGCTGGAAGCCACTGCTCCACCCCTCACACTGCCCACCAGATAACAGGCGACAGGAGGAAGATTCCGCACAGCCAACGTGAAACACCCAGCCGAAGGCCCCGGGGCCAGTAGCTGCCGGGCCCCCCCCCCCCCAACCCCCAAGCCCTCCTGTGCCTCCCCAGCTCACAATATTTAAGCACAATTCCTTACAGCATCACTTGGACAAGTCTCAGGGATTAGGTGCATGCTGAACTACGACTGGCAATTACAGTAGCTCGTTGCTAGCTGGCACATACTGTATCTATAAATTTTAGTACAAAAAACTTAAAAAATACAGAAACTAGGTCAATTTGTTAACTACATATTTACAGATAATTACAATGTTTTTCACTGGCAATAATTAAACTAATTGTCAGTGAAAATTCAAACTGTGCATGTTCTGAGGTACCCGTACTCAAGGGTGAGGAGTGGGGCAGGGGACCGGAGGGGCGAGGTGAGGGGCAAGATCCCCCTGGGTTTGTTCACATCCATGGGGGCAATGCTTGGCCCTCCTGGTTCCTGGACTCAGTGTGTGCACTCAAGAGAAAGCAAGAAGAGAGGGAATCAATGTTGAGTTGTTGCTTTTTGTTTTTGCCTAGGACATGGCTTTAGGATGTTTTGAGAACGCCAGACAAGTGCAAAGCCAACGGTCACGTACCAAACTGCCTTCCTTCCACCAAGAGGAGCCTTCAGGTGAAGTGCAAGTATTGAGACCCACAGCTTGGTGGTTAAGGTGTTTGTTTGCCATCAAATTCGATTTTCTAAGTCCCTCTCTGGCTGACAAAGGCCACTCCTTCCCCAGCAAAGGCTGGGCTGAGAGGCAGAGATGCAGCAGGCAGCATCATGGCCCCAGCTGGCTGAACCTCATTGTGCAACAGGAACCTGGGTTATCTGCTGCCATCGTTCCCTGCTGGGGCCATGTTTACCAGAACCAGTAGATCTATCAGATTTTGTCTTTTGGCTGTAAACAGCTACCCACAACCCTCCAAAGCACCTCACACTTATTCCTCAGCAGACTCTGGCTCAATCAACTCGTAAAAGTGCAAACTGAAACAAACACAGCAGAGGCACACCGACTGGCATCCCTGTTTAGGCATCTACTGCTCCTCCATCCTTGGCATGTGGCTCTGGGCTCACTGCTGGCCAGCGCCAGAGTGGGAAAGTCCCACAGGCAGGAGCACAGCTAAAAGACAACAATACTCCTTGTGAACATGTAAAGATGTCCCAACCAAACCTGAGCCTCTCCTAAAAATCTCACAAGAGAGCTTCCAAAAGGGATAGAGGGGAAAATTGTCCCCAAATTCTCTGATAGCACAAAGAACAGAGCTCATTATTGGCATGCTGCTGAGGTGGCTGGGCTTCCCTGGGGGGACAAATATCACAACTAATCAACAGTTGTGACTTGACACATGGGAGAACCATTTATCCCCCAAACTACTCAGCGTTCCACTAAGATGGGATCTGTAGAGGACAAAGGAGAAGGTCAGAAGGGTCTTCACAGCTTGAGGAGCTCATGGTGTCCAGCCTAGCACTCGCTCCCTTTACTATGAGAAAGACCAGGGCAAGGTTTACTAGAAACACAGAGCAAGCACCCAGGAGAAGAACAAGGCCATCCTCTGCTTGCCTGACTCCAGCAACAAAGCACACACCTAACCAGAATAAAGCAGGGCCCAAAAGCATCTGTGTGCACACACACACGTAGGGCTGTACTGTACACACATGCGCTTTAACTCTTCCAATTTACCTTCTCTTTTGATCCTTCACATAACCTGCTCTAATTATTAGATGCACACAAAGGTAGACAGTGTTCAGTCAGCGGCAGTTTCAACTTGGGAATGCCAGGAGTTAGTGCCGGTGCAGTGTGCCAAGACCATGCTGGGCTTGTGATCTCTCGTGGCGAGACGCAGCTGGGGACTCTGAGCTCAGCCTGCTGAGCACTTCACCGGCCCACTCACCGCCTCCCCAGCAGATCAGTACATGCCTCCACTGCTTTTCTAGCGCTATGCCATCTTGTTTTCTTCTCTGCTGTCTTCTGACTTTCTGGTACCCTCTGGGAGCTCTCTTCTCTACTTTACAGCATGACCATAGCAGCTCTCCTGCCCTCCTGCGCCCCAGAAAAAAGCAAGCTACAATTATCAGGGCAGGACTGAAGTGAAGGCTTTTGACTGCATTCAGCCGTAGCACAGCTTGTGCAGATGTACGTGTCCTCGCCCTCAAGAGCCCTGCTGCAGGGGTTGCTTTTGCTCGTGAACAGGAGTGCTAAAGAAGAGCAGAACTGAAGTGCCCTGACAGAAATGCACAGCATGAGGGGTGTGTGCACGTACAGCCGCACACAGGTACATACAGAGTATATAAATATATACAAATGAGATACCATATATATATATATATATATCCAGATGTGCGTATTCAACAGAGTAATGGTAGACAGTGGTACAATACAATTTATTGCCTCTCAAGAAATGGCACGTAAGCAGGGTGGGGGAGGCAAGGCAGCCCTAAGTGCAAGGGGCCCTCTTCCTTAAGGGGGTGTTTGGGGGGAGGTTTGATAAACGGCATCATCCCAGGATCGAGCAGGGTGCACCCCATGCAGGTTACGATGCACGTTCTTCTAGAGTGGGAGGGCTGGGTGGGACACGGACCGATGCCAGCCTGGCCCCAAGCCAAGCAGGGAATGGCTGCAGGGAATTCTCTGTGGAAAGCTCAGTATCATACCACGGTTAGTTCTTCAACTCCTTTGAAGCTCAGAGGCTTGGAGGGAACGCAGGTGAAACGGAGCTGCAACCTCCATTTCAGCGCTGCCTTTGAGGAGGAAGAAAGCACAGAACATTCAACACGGAAGGGAGAGATGGCTGCTGACTCCCCAGGACAAGAAAAGTGTGGTCCTTTTCACTGACTTTAATTAAATAAAATAAAAAAGAAATTCTAATCAGAAAGAGGTGTGGCTCCTCTTTCCCCCCCCACCCCAATCTCTGGGCTAAACTACATCAGAACTTTAGGTCTTTGCCAAGGGGGAGAGAAAAATAATCACAGAATAAAGAGATTTCAGGGGTCCAGCTGGTGATTTGAAAATACTGCAATAAAGTTTGCAAAGTAGTCGACACAGAAGTTTCCCCAGTGTTAAATAAGAAAATAAAAGATGTAAAAGAACATCTTTTGCTGAGGTACTGGAGTAGTTTCCACGATTTACAGATTACAGTATTTTTAAAACCAAGGTTAGGGCATGACTGCAAGGAGTGCAACACGGAGTCATTGGTCTCACTTCTAAAACCAGAGTTTGCAAACTGATTCAGAGTGTTTGCTCCTCTCTAGTGTAGAGTTGTTGATGTATCTTGGAAATACAACCGAGATACACACAAGCAAGAGCCTCCTCACAGATCTCCCAAGGCACAGCCTGACCTTGAGTCCCTCTGGCTACAGCTGCATCAGGGGGTGCTTTCTCTCCAGATTAGGCTTGTTTGGGATAGCTTTCCTTCCCCCACGTACACACAGGGACACACACATTTAGACCAGTTGATCTGAATCAGTTTTTGCAAACTATTTTAATTAAAATATTAACTTGTTGGAATAGTCCAGGTCTGCACATGATATACATGTAAAAATGGTTACTACACAGTTCTTTTTGAATACAAAAAAGCCAATATGGGACAGCCATCGTTTGGATTCAGCATTCAGTCATGCTTGACATTACACAAAGAGATGGGTTGAGAGAATTCTGTTGAAATAGCTCAATTTAAGCCAGAGACTTTGACCAAATTCAAACCATATCAGAAGCAAAAGAACGAACCCACTGAACTTGTAGGTATAGCCTGTCCCCGCTGTCGCTGCTGCTGCTTGGGACAGAGGAGCTGAACTTCAAAATGCTGCGTTAGCACCATGCTGTGGGCACACCTCCGCACTCACATGGCCAGTTCCAATGCAATCTCGGCCTTTCATTTTTGTCTGTCTTCCTAACCCCAGGACAAGACAGGTACCTTTCCTAAATGAGTTTTCGCTGCATTTCAACAACACTGCAATGCAAAAAACAACGACCCCAAAACATCCAATTCCACATAAAAACATAGCAGAGGAAAGGACAGGACAATTCACGGTCACCACTTGCCCCCGGGGGCAACCAGAGTCACCTCCACGGGACCACCACCTCATCCAAGGCTTCCGTCAACCGTTAGGGCTAACAAAGCTCCTTACTAAGGGGCTGCTCAAACACGTTTTGGTAGAGTTTCCATCTTTGATTAGTGATATGCTACGTTAGGATGCTAGAAATCCCACTTGGATTCACTGGATGCTGGCAGAGAGTTAAGGATTGGGAGTGGATGTTAATTTAGCTAACGAAAGAAGGTCGCCCTGTCGAGCACAGCAGCGAGACACTAGAGTATTCACTATATAAATATGTCACGTGGACAAACACATTCGGAAAACCTTGCTTTTTTTGAGCCCTATAAACATATTAAAGGCAAATCCTAGAGTTAGCAGCTAGTGTTTTCTTCAAGATGATTAGTGTGCAAGGAAAAACATTTACAAAGAACCCTGGTTGGTCAGTCCCCAAGATGGAAATCTTTACCTCAAGCCAAACTTCATCTACCTGCTCTTTCCCCAGCCCCACAGTGCTGGCTGACCCAGCATAGGGGGCACCTCCAGATCCCAGCACTAAGGGATGACACAATGCCACAAAGTCACTCAGTTAACGAGACTCCCTGACTCCTTTTATCACCCTATGGATTTCACAACCTCCTTTGCTTCCTTTCAGTAGTACAGCAGCTCCAAGGAGCCCCTGGAAGTAGTGCCTTCTTGCATGGTGTGATATGCTGCCAAAATATCACAGCATCTCAAGGGACTGTAAAAGTTGTGAAGTATTGCAGCAATGAAGATAAGAAAAAGGAGCCTCACATGCAGCAAGATCTACAGTGGTGATGTGGGTTCATCATCAGCTGGGAAAGAGTCATTGGCTCAGCTCCTCCTGGTACACTGTGGCAACTAAACATTTAAACAGTTGGCTACACTCTACATGTAAACAGGAAATTGCAACAAGCCAAAAAGGTAATAAATTGGTGGATGTAGTGTAATAATGAAAAACCTGTTCAATGGCATTTTGTGACTATGGCATCCTTCAAAACACCTCTGGCATTTGAGACTGATTGGCTGAAAGTCTAACGTTTCTGAATGGAGCAAAAAGGACTACACTGGGCTCCAAGAATTATTCTGATGCTTAGCTAAAATGAGATGTCACAGTATTAGCTGTACAAGTGCATTACTCCTCCGCCCAATCTCATCTGAGCTACCAGCAGCACAATCAGGGAGTGCCAAAGCAGGAATACAATTTCAGACACTCCTAGCCTGTTCCCTCCAGACAGGTTTACCTACACAGTTCTCGGGCAGCCAACCAGTGCCTTCCGAGAGAACGTCACTCCTTACACGACACAGAGTGGGCACTTGGGTAGAAGGGCCCAGCTGAGCCCTGGTGTCTCTTGGCCTCTCTTCTCACCCTTCTTCCACATCTACAAGTCTTTGAAAATGCCTCCTTGCAGAGGCAATACCCTAGAAATGTATCCAATTTCATGACCAATAAAAATGGAACAGAAGATCCAGCTGTTCCTCCCCTGGATGTTGGTTTAAAGGCAGCTTGCCTGTTTTTTGCAGGGTGGCAGTTCGAAATTTATGGACATGGGAGGAGGTCTCCATTTTCCCTCAGACTTCCTACGGATGGCGTGATGAGGGCAGTCTGAGCCCCTTCTGTCCTGTCAGTGTGACAACCACCAGTCAACTCTTCTGACTAATTGCATATATTTCTCAGATGCCCTCCCAAGACCCCTCCGCAAAGTAAAAAACAAACAAAAACAAAAAAAACACCACCAACGAAAAAACTAAAAAACCAACCCCCCCCCAAACCCTGCAGCCAAATACTATGACATCCCAGTTAGTAAACACAAAACGTAATGCTTTACAAAATGAATACAATATTCCATGTGCACCCAGCTTCCACACGTCAGCACCGCACTGAGGAGGCTGCTGGGCTGGTGTCTGTAGGCAGTTTCTGTTGGCAGACAGCTCCAGTGGAATTGCCACCCTCAGTTATTGTTTAAGTTATGTATAAGACATGTGTGAACCATTGGATATTTGTGAAGTAACACTTGTGCTCCTGCTCATGCCCTGCTCCGTCCGTCCCCCAGAAGCTGTCCGCCTCAGAGCCTGGGGGCTGTTGCGGACCCCTATAGCACTACTTCGAGGTACCCCCTGCATGGGCCCCGAGGGGTGACCCCATGGCTGGGGTCCACCTTGCATTGGATGGCCCCAAGCTTGTGGTGGGCCACCCATGGGATGACCCCAGTGAGGTCCTGCACCCCCAGTAGGATTGTGGGACCAGCCAGAAGCTCCCGGGTAGCTGTGGCTGAACGCCTCGGGGGAGAGATTAGAAAGAACCATGTTACTAAAACCTAGCCTCATGCTTTCTGAGTCAAAGGCTTCGATCTCGCGAGCTTGACGCTCCAGCAGGCTTCGTATCCGCTCGGTACGCTCGTTCTGCAATGCCAGCATCTCCTCCTCAATCTAGGAAGGAAAAAAAAGAAGAGACAGTGTGTAGTAGTAGGACTCCTCTACGTGTATGGCCTCAAGTCTCTGAAGAGCTTGTAACAGCCAGCTAATGAGGAACCTTCTCCCCACGCTTCTGCACGAGACTGGATCTAGATCAGATCTCTGCTGACACACAATCTGTTCTGAACGCAAAAGGCTACGTCCCATAGACCTGCACACATCAGAGCACAGTGAATACCAGCTGCAGGGCTTTGGTCCCTGCTCTCTGGTGAAGATAGAGGTTTCAGAGATGTGAATCCAAAGTCTGCAGTGACGCTAACAGACAGGTTAATCTTTTAAAGTGCAGGGCAGTCTACAGCTTCCACAAAAGCCTATGAGGAAAGCACCTTCAGATACAGCCAGGCACAGTGCCTATACAGTCAGATACCTGCCAACACAGTTTGTTGTGACCTTCACTGTAGCTGAATCCGATGATGACGGTTGTTATTTCCTCCAGGATTCAATGTACAAGCCCACATTCAGCTTCCTCTACAATGTTCACTGGCCAGGTTTTCTCCACTCACATTTACCTCCTACCTACCCCATTCCTACATTGGTTTCTCATGTTTCATTACCCTGATACTTTCTCCAGGGTGTGGAGTAGGCAGGGATGTTTGAATTGTGGAGTAGATTATTAGCTAGATGATATACAAGCTAACAACTCCAATTTCTACCCTGTAACTGCTCCAAATCAGTTTCCAGCAGTACTTCGGTAGGGGCACTGAGATCAGCTCTGGAAGTAGAGATGACATGGGGCTATGGCCTCCAGACACCCATCAGACAGGGATGAAAGCTTTTCTTATTGAAATCTCTGCAGTCAGGTGGAAAATCAAAGAATCACTTCATTATCTTCTCGCTAGCACTGAAAAAAATACTTTTGGCCTCAGTGGAAAAGACCAAATGCGTAAAAAGCAGTAGCCGAGACTTTCAGGATAGCTCACTGACATCTCCCTTCAGTCAGCAGCAACATGGCCAAGAGGTGTTATCTTGGTCTGTGTTCAAAGTGCTGGGCAGAGCATTGGTCTTGTAAGGACTCTCCTGCCTTAGTCAGGGAATATGCAAAGTGATTTCATCTGGAATTTAGGAAACAATCTGCTCCAGCACGAGTCATCTCCTGAGCCATTTGGGGCTTTCAGAGACAGCCTTCTCCACTTGTGTGTTTCTTAGTGCTAGGTGAGTGAGGCTGACTCTTCGTAGAGCAGCCTTGCTCACCCTGCTGAAAGCCCCAAAGTGGGCAGCTGTCTTGGGAAAGGCAGAAGAGGGCCTTCTCTAACATTAGCTCTAAAATGCTCCACTTGATTTTTCCAGTCCTGCTATCTGAGCAGAACCCTCCTTTTCCAATGTCTTCACCATGTCCAGCTGCTCACAGTTTCCAGTCTGTGACAGTGTAGCCCACAGGATTTGGTGCAACTGAACCTCACAGAATGGCAAACCTAGTACACTGCATAAAAATGACATCACTTAGAAACGACCTCAGGATGCAGGGTTCTGAAGATGAGGTGTCTGAGGCATGTGGGAAGGGAAATGAGTGAATCTGAAGTCTTTTAAAGTACACTCTTGGGACATGCTCATTACTAGTGTGACACAAACAACACAGCAGCAGGGTATAACTTGCAGAGTGCCTCAGTCATTGGCACTTCAAGGCTGCACATTGCTGGGGCTGGCTGCTCCCTCCTCAGCCCAAGTCAGCCATGTATGCTCTGGTGAGTTTCCATGGTGATGGGCACCATCAGAAATAAAGAGCGCTGTGCTGAGGAGGAGGCAGAGTCCTGTACACAAACCAACTTCTGGAATCTAGTTTATTATTGAACATCAGGGACTGACTTTGCCACAGGCTATGTGTATATTTGTGCACACAAATTCAGACTTTCAGCTCATGCACACACCTGCCCTTTCCCTGGCTGCCAGCTTCAGTTAGCATAGGTAAGCAAACACCAGCTGACATCACTAAGAGACCTGCACCACAATGCTCAGAACCTCTAATTCTTATGAAAACAAAACACCCCTTCTCCCCAGAAACACCCTTGCAAAAGAAGGATGCATCTACCTTTGCACCCACATGCTTTCCCTTGAGTTGCTGTGTGACTGTAACCTCACTGAGACACAGGCTCACTGTTGGTCCATGATTTTGTGATTTGCAATGTCACAGCTAAGACTTGCTACATCAACCTATGGGCCTTGCTAGGACCTGTACTACTAAAATCAAGCTGTGGAATTGAAGTGCCATCCTATTTTTTGCTATTCTAAGGTAACACGGGGACACACATACAAAGTATTATTATGCCACATCTTATTTTTATAATTTTTTTCCTCTCTATGAAGCAGCATTGCTGAGCTTCCTATCACAGTCAGTGATGCCAAATATTTTACAGAGGCTTTCTACATGCAGAAGCCTCAATCCTGGTCCATGATAAAAGATTTATGATTTATGATTGGGTGATGTGTTTCCTTAAGTCACTGGCCCCACTTCAGCTTTTAACAAAGCACTACATGCACTGCTGTGCTGGTTTAAGGCTAATTGGAATATTTTAATAGAGAAAATTATACTATAGGCTGTGAAAAGGAAACAATGGTGATGTCTACTTCACTCATAGGCTTGCTGTGATGTTTAGGAATAAGTAATCAAAACAAAAGATAAGTCAGTCGGGCTTGGGGCACTCTCTGGGACAGTGACTGGGGCTATCCTGCAACTTCTGGCTTCTTCTCTCCGACAAATTAATTTCACTAATCACCTTTCTTCTAACTCCTCCTCTGGCCGATCCTCAAAACCTTGGGGTAAGGTATAGGGGTGGGGAGAAGGTGGAAGGGTGGTTGGGAGCCCCTCCTGGGGTCTCTGATTTCTGGGAGGGGTGTTGTGTTTCTGTATTACCTTTACCTTGTATATTTCTGTAAATATTCCTGTATATAGTGTATATATCTGCTTGTACATTGTGCTGAGCTGTAAATATAGCTTCATCTAAACTTCCAGCCGGCTGAGTTCTAGTCTGGGTCATTTTACAAAGTGTGGGGGGGCGGGTAACTCCCAAACCCATTACAACTGCAGCAGATGCTGTGCCCACAGACAGAAGAAATGACCAGGAGCTGCCTTGCTGTGGCACACTTCTTCCCAGAGCTCTTGGTAGATGATGCCACCAGAGGGCAATGCACAACCAGCATAAATAGATACTCAAAGGCAGGGCTGTGCCGGGAGCTGTCTTCTTTTGGATGGCAGCAAAACAACCAGCGATGGGGTGTAAAGCTCATTACACGTGTGAGCACCACACGGAAGGTCTTCTCTTCACAAGTTCTGCTCCTTGCAGAAATTCATGCCTACTTGCAGGAGATGAAAGGACAATAGGGCTGGGTTGTCTTCTCAGAGATGCTTCCTCCACAGACCATGAGGTGGAGCAGTTTTATTCTGAGGAGGGCCCTCCATCAGGTCAGCATCCATCTGCTAGCCTCTGGGAGAAGTGTAAAAAAAACCTCGAGGCCGTGGAGTAATTGCCCTAATTTAATAATCGCTGATCAGTCAAGTTGGGAACTGTTGCATGAATGGTGATGGCTGGCACCCACAGGGCAACTCAAAGGGGAGAAAATCTGCAGGGGGGAGGCTGATGGTGCATTTCCTTTCACTGACTGGCACATTATCCTGCCCTGGTTTGTGTAGGCCACTCACATCTCATACACACAGTCTGGCACCACACAGAGAAGCACACTTCAGCAAGGAGCACCTAACACACACAGCCAGTTACAAGTGGCAATCTGAGGGGCAGCAGGTTACCCATGCCTGGGAATCTGGTGCCTCTAGTTTGCCCAAGGACACTCTCATTTCCAGAACACGCATCATTTCATACGGAAACTGCACCTTGGTCTCCACAGACTGACAAATAAAGCAGATCTGCAGTAAAATAATATTCCCATAAATCACAGGGTCTCAAATATATTTTACTTTCTTTTTAACCCTCCCCAAAGATATCTACTACTGATACCATGCAAATTCCCAAAGCCCACCCATTTAAGTTGTTATTGCCTGTCCTCTAAGGAGCTGGGGAAGCTGATCTGTAGCTCAAAGGCAGAAAGAACAGTTCGCTTTCCTTTCTGCCTTGAGAGGCAGGACTCTCTCTGGCATACTTCAAGCAGCTCTATCCCAGCCAGAAGCTGCTCACATAGGATGGCTGAGCTGGCAGAAAGTTTAGGCTATGTGTCACTGAGCTATTATCCCAGAGAGGCAAATACCCAAACGATCTGTGTTACTATATACAGCAAGGTAAAAGCCATTTCTCTCTCTTGGTAGCACAGTGCAATTTAAGACATGAAGTCTGGAGTGTGCTAATGATGCTCACACATCCATTTTACCTTCTGCTCAAGGAGGGCCCGGCGGAGGGATACCCTCTGTTCAAGATCACGCAGCTCCCGATCATGCTGGGCTTCTGCCTGCATCTTGATTTTACTCTGATATGCATTCAGCAGCTCCAATTCTTGCTGCAGCTGCATCTTCAAAACCTGGCACTCTGCTTCCTGTGCTTCATCCAAACGCAGCTGGGAAAGACAGACAATAGAGATGTTTCACTATGGGGTAACCACTCATGACACTCCGGGGGAGGACTGCGGGAAAGGGAGAGAATGGGATAGGACTTTGTTTTCTTAGCAATACAATTGGTCTCTATTGTACTTCGTTTCACTGAACAGAGGACCTATAGTGACAAAGACTGGTGACAGTGAGCCCACAGCACTGATCCAACTGATACTGATGAGCAGTGGTGCCTCAGGAACCACAGCCCATATTGCAAAGACAGACTGCTGGAGGTGCTAACATCCATAGCTTGCCTTTTGCTAGAGGCAAAGAGAAGATCTCTTGCTCTGTTCAACTGGATTAACCAATTACCTGTACACAGGAGACTTAAGTCTATATCCCTGCCAATGCAGGACTTTGGGCAAAAGAATATAATGGCATGAACCTAAAAGCAATACAATACTGAACTTCTCACCTTCCCATACGTAAGAGAAGCTACCCTGCCTCACTCTGTCAAATTTATACGGAGCGATGCGAGTAGAACACAATATGCAAGAAGTGCAAAGAAAACTGCACACTCAGTTGTAGCAAGGACTCAAAGCACTGGTCATGTGGTAATTCCTTAAAGAAGGAATCACAGAACTTCCACAACTTCTATGTTATTACAGATTTACAGTCAAAACCCTCGACTCCTCCACAACTCGATGAGCATCTTCCACCAGTGGAACATGCTTTGGTTGGTATCAACAAATCAAAAGCTAAATGACTTCAGACAGCAAGCTGCACATTTGACAGTGCTCTAACAGGGATGTTTATGTTGTCAAACCTCATGCGAAAGCAGACCTCTGGCCACACAGATGCATCACTTTGCATCTCTGCAACAGCAGCTTCAACTTTCACCTGCCTGAAGGGGGTAATATCTCTCTCCTCTGTGTTTGAAAGCTGCTTTTTGAACACAGAGGAATGACTGTGCAAGGTACAGTGCATGTAGCAAGGAAGCAGCCAGCCTGCTGTCAGGATACAGATCAGATAAATGCAAACATCCCTATTTGGCTGAGGAACCCTGGGTCCCTCGGAGGCGACTCACAGCTTGTGTAGAGAGCATTTCATTAATGCTGTGATCATACTGCTCAGCCAGGATAGCCAGCTTCCGGGTCTGCTCCTCCTTGAGCCGTTTGAGGACAGCTTTATGTTCACTCTTTGGCGTGGTCTCCAGCAGATGGTTTCTCAGTGCTTTGTACTGTCTGGTTTGGATCTTGCATGTATCCTGAAACTGCTTCTTTATCTGTAGTTCTTTTGACTGGAAAGATGGAGGGGACACAAACAAAGAAAAAACCAGCATGTTTCAAATGGGAGAAATATCCATTCAAATGGATATTTGGGATTACATTAAGGATATGAGTTCAAGAATCCACAAATGTATATTAACATCTACAGTGCAAGGAGGGAAGCAAAATACACAAGAGGCAATGACTACTGCTGCAGCTGCTTTGACGCTGCCACTGCGCGAAACAATTACAATACAGACACTTTTATAACAAAGCTCCAGCCTAAATACAGCTGTCTCTGCACAAAGAGCCTCACATTTGTCACTGGACTGGATCCAGTCCTGGGTGTTGCTTTTCAAGAAAAGTTCTTGAGGGACAGGACTAATATTTATTAGCACCAAAAGCCATACTTACACATGGCTGTGCTTGTATGGCACATACATATGAACATTTCATGTTATGAAAAGAAGCAGATCTGGAGCATGGAAAGGGAGAGGGAAAAAGAATGATACTTTTTCCACTGAGGGTTTGATGAAGATAAGATGCATTCTAACCCTTGATAGTAAGAGCCTGGTTTTCATAATGATACTAAAAACTGGTTGGATGGTTGGGAAAGATTAGATGCTTGAAGATGTATGTCACCAGCTAGCTGTGCTAGTCTGGCAAACAAAACAATTCCCCCTGTCTGATGGAGGCCTACTGGAGACTTGAGTCTTCTCTTTCCATGTGCTAGGATCTCTGTATTGTTTAGAGAGCCAACTTTCTAACTGCTCACATGGCTGGGAGACATCAATTCTGGAAAAGGCACCTGGACCCAACTTTGCTCTCTGACTTTGAGAAGAATAATTCTTTTTTTTTCATTTTCTTTAACTTGCCTCAACTGCTGGCTCCAGAGCAGCTTGTGAGGATTATCATCTACTAAATGTTCGAATACCCTAAAAAGGAAGGTGGTCTGGAGCTCCCTGTATCTTTCAACAGATGGGCTGGCCAGAATACTTCTAACCAAGCAAACGCCACAAGTGATGAGCGATGCTGCTTAACTGACACATAGTCAAACTCTTCACAGTAAGAAAAAAACCAACCAAACAAAGAAATCTCTAAGCACACTCTCTGCTCAGGGCAGTCAGTAACACTATGGGTTATTCCCACTGTCAGCCATCATGGCCAAATCCTGAAGCACTGGGAGCAGGCGTGGTGCATGAGGATCAGATTCCTGTTCCTGTATTAAGTTGGAAGAGCTCTGGGAAGCAGCAAGCAGACACACGTGCATATCTCCAGGCAGCTCCTGGCACTAGCTCAAGGCTTGGCAGGGTAGGTGGCAAGCACAGCACTTGCAGCTACCTAAAAGATGCAGTGGGAGCAGACAATGTCCCCAGCCCAGTTCAGCCATCACTCTGCTTTGCCTCATAAACTGACAATTCCACTTTGCTAACCTGATGCAGAAACCAGGACAAAGATGGGTTTCATTCAAACCAAAACATGTTACAGTGGAGAGGAATACATCACTTTTACCCTTTCTAAATTCACAAGGAGATGCTTCCCTTCAGGAAACCTTTAAGATTGTTTCTCCCTGCCCTTAAGGCAAGTGTCAGCAGGTTACACATTCCTGTCAGGACCTGGTCACAGTAGAACACTGGCAATCTATTTTGTCCTCACTTTCTGCAAAGTCTTGCTTGGACATCAGACACTGTTTACAAGCTTCCAATCCAAAGGCTTCAACAACAGGAAACAGAAGGGAGGGGTAAGATTTCCAGTCAGACTCCTGACAAGATCATTTTGACCTAGTATTGTGAAATACCAGCAAGAGGGTATTTGCATCACAATTAACACACTGGAAATAATAACAGAGCCGTTTTCACTGAAGGGTGAATTCTAGTTATCAGTCCTTCTGGTGCTGTAATAGTGACAACAGACACTGACCGTTAAAAAACCTGCTTTGAGGACAAAGGACCTCACTAAATAACAAAGGAAAAGCCTGAAACACATGGCCTCAAGGGAGAACGTTGCTGGAGAGAGAAACCGAACAAAAAGGCAAATTACCTAATCAATTAAGAATCCTTGCCTGCATTAGTCAGAAGCTAGAGAAGAGTTAATTCCAGGGAACAGTCTTGATAAATAGGGGATTGTGCTACAAACCCAACGGTTGTCCAGCAGGCTGCATTATTAGCACTGTGTATACGTAAAGGTGCTGGATCGACAGCTCAAGCCTGAAATCCTTCACTAATCGCACGACAGCCATTGAAAGAAAGTGCAAGCTTTACGTGCTCCCTGTAGAACACTCCTGCCTTGACCCCACTGCAAAGGGAAAGGGATTCAAACGTCCACAGGAGTAAGGGGCAGCCAAGCCCCCTGCAATCCAGAGAGTCTGTGGATCCTGCTGTCCCCGACAGCCAGCAGGGAACAAGAAGGGACATGCTGTCCACTCGTGTTTGCACCGCGTCACCTTGGGCAGGCAGAACTCATTCATGCTAAGCTCAGAAGGATCAACCTAATACAGCTGCTTCAGTTTTATGCAGCTCAGAGTGCAGTGCAGCTTCCCTGTGAAGTCATCAGCTATTTATACACTATATCCTTGGAGATTCTCAACAGCCATCAGATGGTCCCTTGTTCTCACAAGCCAGGTTTTCACTATTTAATATTATTCTAATATTGACAAACCAGGTCTTTGTTTTTTATTTGCTGGAGTTTTATTGTCAAGTTGGTTATTTTCTCTGTAAGAAGATAACTGGTAGGTGGCAAAAACTAAGTCAGATAGGAAATACCACAAAGAGGAAAGACCTAGAACAACAAAGAAATCCCATGCTCAGTATGCCATACACTCATTTTGTTACTGGCACCGCTGAGCACTGGGTGGAGAGAAGAAGTCTGCCTCCTCAAAGGAAATGTACCAGGCAGCTCTGTGAAAGGCCTTATCCTCCCTTGTCAGACACTTCAGAATAAACCACTGGAGTTCTCTGGGTGAAGCAAAGGCTCACAATTAAAACACTAACTGCCTCAATTACAGAGGCCCTACAGTTCTGGTCAGCCACCACAGCAGTTACAAGGGCAGCATGAGAAACCCCTGAGAGCACCACACTGCAAAGGTCAGTGCTAGGAGGTTCCTGAGGACCCTGCAGTTGGCTGGTCTCTCTCTTTCTCCCACACTTGCTACAAACCAGCCTTAATATAAAAACAATAACAAGGTGAGCTAGCCAAGACTGACAGAGCAGTACATTTTGATGCACAAAGCAACATGAAGCATTTTTGGTTTGTTTTTCAAAAGACATTGCTTCATTACAGAAAAAAATAGGGGTTCTTCTTGTACATGGGGGAGAGAAGAGGATCAGAAAATGGTGGAAAAGGGGATAAAAGGGCATTGCAAAGATTAAGTATATTTTAAACTACCACAAAAAGGCAGGCATGCTGCTGAGAACAGCTTTTAAAAGAAAGTCATAGAATGGTTTAGTTGGAAGGGACCTTAAAGATCAACTAGCTCCAACCCCTCTGCCATGGGCAGGGACACCTCCCACTAGACCATGTTGCTCAAAAGCCTCATCCAGCCCTGGTCTTAAATACTTTCAGGGATGAGGCATCCACAACTTCTCAGGGCAGCCCATTTCAGTGTCTCACCACCCTCACAGGAAAGTACTTCTGTAAACAGTAAGTAAAAAGTAAAGAACTGTTGGTATAAAATGAGGGAGAAGTGCTGCTGTGGCCTGCCTACAGCACTCTGCAGCCCTGATCACCACGGCTATGGTTCACACCCGTGGTGCTTGTCAGGCTGCAGCTGCACCCTGGCAGTTACAAACATGACACTTCTCAGAAAGAACTTCCTTACAGAGCCACCTCTTCATGTGAGCGACCTTTAGAAGACCTTGGACCTGCACACACCACGAGTGAGAACCGAGCTGTAAAGCATCACTCTTCCACCACCGTCACCAGCAGCTCGTGTCCAGAGCTCCTCCATCACTTAGTACCTTCAGGCTCTTGGGCTGCTGCCGGACCTCCATGACGTGCTTACGCCTCAGCTCCCGCTCGCGGCGCTTGTTGTACTCCAGCTGGTTGGTGAGCTCGGTCTGGTGCTGGAGCCGGATCAGCTCACAGCGCATCTTCTGGATGGTACTGAGATGGCGGAACTCCAGCTCCTGCATGGACTCGTGCTGACGCAGCAGCATGGCGTGCTCCAGGTCCTTCTGTGTCTGCCTTTTGTTTAACTCCTAACAGGAGGACAGAGGGAATTATTAGACTCTTTGTGCTTACTTGGATTTCCATTCACAAAGTGACAATTCACTTTGTTCACAAGGACATTTCTCTCTTTCCAAGGCATCTGAGGACAGAGCACAGAGTTTCTTTCTCTGTCTTATCAGAAGCAGACAGCACCACCACCAATAACTTTTCCTTCCTCATTTCACTGCTTCCTGTTCTAGATGCCCAACAGGATCCACAGTAACCGTTTTCTGGGAGGGACCGTAAGTGTTGTGCCTGTTGACTGTTTGGATCCAACAGTTCTCCAACAATAGGGCACCAACCTACACATTTGATGCTGCATGATCCCCTACATGCTGGAGAGATTACCAGATGGCACCACAAAACATATGGACCCACCACTTTACCAAAACACTTTAGATGTGGTAATTACCACTTCATTAAGGTTGGAGTTGGATTGCAGGTGCTCCTGGGGAGATCCAAGATCCATTTCACACAGGCGGTTCCAGGTCTCATCTCTTACCTCTCGAACCAGGTCCTGCTCCAGATTATGGCGGCCAAGAAGCATTCGTCTCTTAAAGCGGCGACACTCCAGCTCCAAGTACTGCCTCTGACGCCTCAGTAAGTTGGCTTCTTCCTCTGCCTGGAAATGCTGGATGTTCTCCTTCTGCTTAGAGAGCCACTCCTGCTTCTCCTTCTTTGGAGTGCTCTGGTTTTCATTCAGCTCCTGATAACAGCAAGGTAATTAATTGTGGAAGAGTCACATTAAGTTCCTTGGCCCTGAACAACTGGACAGACCTGCCTGATAAACCAGGTTTCAAAGCTGTTCCACCTTGTCTTCTCATGGCCAGTACCATGCCTCTGCAAAATGCATCATATCACCTATCTAGAAGAGCACCAGGAGACAATTCACAGTGGGGAAAATGTAACTACTTTTTTTTTTTACTTTTTTTTTTTTTTTCCCCCATTGGCCATATTAAGTGGCCAAAACGATGGTTCACACCCACAGTTTCCAGACATATGTATTAGCTTAAAACATAAAAATGATGCTTTGCCACTGAAAACAAAGACATTTGGAGGCCATGCCATACTGCCTGGCAAATGTTTTTACAGGCTCCCAAAGGCCTGAGTAAAGAAGGGAAGTGTTGGCATCCTGTTCTTCAAACAAAACTCCAGCCACACAAAACATCTGAAAATGTTTGTGCCTTGATCTGAACACTTAAAACATTTTATGAGTAACTCATTAAGGCAGAGACACTCACTCAGATACTGTAACTTAGAAAAACAATGGGAAACAGTTCACAGGTGCAATATAAGGTCACAGTTTCCACGTTTGTATTAAATTCAATACATAGCTTGAAGCATCTTTGGCAAAAGCCTACTTGCTTGAACTGCAGACCAGAGATGCTCACATAGTGACTGGACTCGTTGTGACACTTTTCAACTTCAGCCAGAGACAGAACTCCTCTGTATTTCAGCCCTGTTTCTTGGTGGTCTGTGATCTACTGCCCACTTAGGAAAAAGATTTTCTGTTGTTCTAAAGAGCCCACGCTTACTATAGTTTGTTAGATCTTTCTTGGCTCTGCTCCCCTTCAGCCTTGTTTTCTCCTGGGAAATGCCTATGTTTGGGAATATTCCCCTTTGGAGCAAGTTCCAAAGTTGTATCACACAAGTTGATGGTTGAGCACTAAATGGTTCTTTCAAAAAAACTATTTATAGTGCTTAGAGTTTCAACTACTCCACAAAAAGAGTCAGGAAGTTTGGTTCTACAGTGTCTCTGCATTTCACAAAGGTCATGATTTTCACTACAACACAGTGATTCTTAAATTACTATACAACTTTCTCCATTAAAATTACTGTTTTACATCTATTTTCCTTTAAAAAAAAAAAAAATCTATCTGCAGGTCGTCCTTGCTGCTGCTACAGAAGTATAATTTAAGTGATAAGATCTTACTGGGTTGATGCAGTGCGTGGTCAGTATCTGCAGCAAAAAGGTATGAGAAAAATGCACAGGGCCTTTCTTAAATAATCTGTTTTCATGCCTTAGGATTGCCAAATTTGCATATTTCTGGCTAAAAAGTAAGAATGGAGAAGTTTGTACTTCTGCAAGATAAATATACAGGTGCCAATACATAAATAAACCCTCTAAGGTCAAAGATAGGAAACAAATACAGTATGGACAGGACGCTGCTCATGAAATGCAGAACCTGCTGCGGTCTGGCACAAGATCTCTTCTGCACAGTGGCACTTCTACTTCAGCTCTCTCACCCCATATTGTACACAGTACTATGTTCACCTTTCTCATTACCAGGTGGGTTACCTCTTTCAGCTGCTCTTTACGGAGTTTATATTCTCTCTTCTGGGACTCCAGGAAACTGTTCAATTCTTTTTTCTGCTGGGCCTGAATATGTTGTTGAAACTTCTTTTCTTCATTGGCCATCACTTTAGCCTATAGCAAATCCAGCAGCAAATCAGTTTGAGTCCCAGTGGATTACAGCTCGTGTTCCATTTCAGCCCCAAGACTGGGAACTGACAGTACAGTCACCATGACACTCCCCATCACTCTGAAGGAGGGTGAGTCTCAGGAGCTTGCCTGCACACTCTTTCCATCCCATCCTCCCCATCAATGCACCCAGAAGGAATCCTTTCTCAGCACCTCATTTCCTCAGCACTATTGTTCAGCTATTCTTGTCTAACAAAGTCACACCTCATGATAAACCATCTCCTTAGCCCTCCACTGAGAGATCCAGAGGTGAACAAAGAATCAATAATAGTTGCTGTAGGCGGCACCACTTCGTTATCTATTATTTAAAAGCACAACCCCCCCCCATATCCATAAACATCCATAAGATGGTGAATATTTAAGTGTAGCTGGCATACTGCAGGCTAATCTGCCTTTCTAACACTTGACGGCAGGCAGTTACTGACAGCATATCCATGGCAAAAGAAAGGAAAACTCTTACAGTATTTTTTCTGGGGTCACATACTGGGGTACAACACACTGTGACAAGGGACATGCCTTTCTCCTTAATGTAAGGAGGTATCTATTAGCCTTCTTCTAACTATCAATTTGCTTAGGTCCTGAAGCCAGTCATGTAAGAGGCTACAATGCAGTGGACAATTCGATGTAATTAACAAATGCAGACTGGACTGCTAAACCATAACCTCCTACCTCTTTTTCCATGGCCGCTTGGTGCTTTTTAATTAGCTTTTCCATTTCTGCAGCAAAATTGTTACGCTGGGTTTCCAGATCTTTGTCCAACCTGAGGCGATGCTCGTCCATCTCTGCCTTCAGCTTATTCTCTAATGCCATCAGCTGCTTCTGGTGTTGCCGTCTCATGCGTTTATAGCCAGACATCTGCTCCCGGAGTTCAGAGTCTTGTTCATGTTCCTGCATTTGCCTTGTCACCTAGGAAGATAACCACACCAGGCCAAAGTAAGTTAATGCCTCTTAATCTGCTTTTTGGCAGTCTTCAAACCACAAAAGAAAACTGTTCAGTACAGAAATATGATTCTGTTGCAAAGAAAAGCACACATCCTAATGGCAGCAGAGCAGATTAAAAACTGAATTCTGCTGTAGAAGATAAGCTCAGAGGGGCTCGAGCAGAAAAACTCAATGATTGTTAGAAAGCTGGTACTAAATAATGCCTTTTTAGCCCACTGCAATGAGGGTGCATAGACACACACACAGACAAATGTACATAATATGCATATGAAAATAAAAGCCAGTTTATTATAATAAATGGTTTCCTGTGTTCTACTTAGCACATTAGTTTTGAAGTGATCAAATATTCACACATTACACCTGCCCAGGTGTGGCGCTCAAGGTTTTATTAACTTACATTAAGCTATTTTAGCGATAATATCTCAGTCAATGAGGACAGTTCATACTCTGATGAAATCCTAAAAGCTCTGAGGGGTTTCAGAGGGCTCCGTATTCAAAGGCATCCCTTCCTATACAGCTTCATCCAGATAAACCCCAACCTACCAGCGATGCTGTGCGTATAGTAGCAAAGTGCTCTCGGTTGCGATAATGAGACTTGTGGCGAGATACTTGGGGAGGAGACTGGGGTTCTGATGCCCTTGTTCGAGGATCTGATTCCTCTCTGTAGTTTTCTTCCTCCTTATCAGCAGATATTAACATAAGAGAATAGTAATTAACGTGAGAGAATACGTGTTACTAAAGATTTTTTATTTTGGTCTGGTTGGAAAGATATTTAAAAAGGAAGAAAAAAACCATTTTACATTCGTCAGCCCTGAAAGATCCTCCTGCCAATAAGCTGGATGAAGGAATGTACTGGCAATAAGAGCTTTGATCTAGGATCTTTGCTTTTGGAAACTTCATTTTGCATTTTTCTTTTTATTACTAAGAGAAAAATTACTAATTAAGGCTGAAAATGAGAAAAAGAAATGCAGAATGGAAAACTGAGTCAAACGGTTTACTGCAACAAAACAGAAAAGCTGTAAGGTAGATGATATCAAGTCTGAAAAGAAGCAAACAGCATCTTTGTAACCCTGAAAGACAGGGGAAGGTTTTCATTACACCCACTACAGAAATACCTCAAAGCAAATTTTAAAATTTGTCGTGGTGTATTCCACATTCTTATTTTGAGTTTGTCATTCATCGCAGTGCGATTAGGAGTTAGATATGATACACTAATTAACTCCCCGAGGAAATACCTGAGTGTCTGCTGCATATCTGGGCAAAGAACAAAACACTCCAACCACACCTATCATTAGCCAGGGAAACGCTACTGCTTTGAGAAAAGGTGTGATAACCCCTTCAATGCAGGAGCTGAGTGGCTGGGAGGGATGCTCCCCACCTTATCCTTCGTCACCTAGGGGTAAAGCAGGGGAAGTGGTTTCACAGCCTGCCACGGCCAGAGTGCTGTGTTTCTTTTTCCTTGCATCTTTGTTCATTAATCAAATATCCAAATCAAGTGCTGG
Source organism: Ramphastos sulfuratus (assembly GCA_013399055.1). Lineage (NCBI taxonomy): Eukaryota > Metazoa > Chordata > Aves > Piciformes > Ramphastidae > Ramphastos > Ramphastos sulfuratus. The sequence goes on along the minus strand of WBNM01017772.1, from coordinate 372,912 downwards.
GAAGCTGCGTGCTTCAGGAACACGTTTCAGCTGCTACTGTGGGTTCTGTATTTAAGAATTCACTAACCAGGAGATAAAAAAGGGTAACTCTCTCATCCTTTTGCCCCATGAAGCAAATTAAGGGCACCCACTAAATAAATCTATTCACAACCTCCCATGTGAGCTCCTCATGGTAAAGCAAACTGCTTTTGAAACAATACAATTAATAATTTTTCAGAACTGACAGAAATTAAGGATTATTACAGCAACCTTCCAAATTTTCCAGTGCACATGAATATATTTGGGGCACATAATTAGACCCTGCAGAAAACGACTTCGAACGGGAAGCATCTGACTTTTGGTCATCATGCCAACTAAATCCTCTCCCATTTTACACCTTCGAAGCCATCCAGTGAAAATCCACTGCTTACCGGCTTTAAATGAATGACAGAGCTGTTTGACATCACGGTGTGGTCCCCCTCCATCATATCCAGCTCGCTCTTATCATCCGAGGCATCTGGAAGACTGTTAACACTACTGCTTTGGCTACTGGCACTGATAGACATACTAGGAATGGACTGATTACTTCCAACACTGTTCACTGTTCCTGTCCTGCCAACACCATGATCTTGTTCCTAGGAGAAAGGAATTGTTAAGAAAGTCCAAATCTATCACAGTTGTATCTATGGATATTACCAAGTGAAATGTTCATTTCATTCCTATCTAAAGGCATCTACCTGCCACATCATGGCAGTTCCCACCCTCCAGGCATTACCATGAAACATTTCTCTTGTGGGATGCTGGGCAAGAGAAAGAATCAGCCTTGTCAAGATTAACTGGCTGATGTCAGATTCTTTTCAACAGCGAGCCTGTTAACAAGCTGAACTCTATCATGTATCAGCAACTGCGTGTCACCAGAAACTCTTCTGACATCAGCATCATCTAAGTGCTCAGCTGGGACCCTGCACCTCTGTACATGAGGGAGCATACAGAGTCTCAATTTCTGCATGGTGACTGCATTGTGCAACCCCAAAGAAATTAATTAATTCCCTTCATGACTTCTTTTTCCTTTTTTAAAAACAAACAAAAAACTCTAACAAAAGAATGCACAAACAAAAACCCCTAAAAAACAGAGGGAGAAAAAACAAAAAAAAAAAAAACCAAACAAACAAACAAAAAAAACAACCACGCAAAACCCACCCCACAACCAGGTACAAATTTCTGTTTTTCAGAATAATGTTCTCCAGACAAAGGTAGAGGACTGTCAAGGGCCACGTACATATGGTCAAATAGAGGTTAACTGCAGTGGCTGAAAGAGTCCTCATGAAGCCTTATAAGCAGGCAAAGAGAGCTAGGATTTACAGGACTGCAAGCTAACTGTTCAAGCATGAACACATGGCACAGCCTCCTGCCAGCACTAGGCATCTACCCTGTTTGCCCTTGCTTGTGCCTTGAGGTAGCTTTATTCCAAGCATGAGTTTACGTCCAGGTGTGCAAACAGCTCCCATTTATTTAGCAGCATCTGAGTCGTCGTTATTGAAATGACAGCATCATTCTCTGGTTCCGTGATGAAACCCAAAGTTTCTCTCACCTCCTCCTCCTCCTGTGTTTCAACTGCAGGGCCATTGTGTGCCTCCTGGAATAGGAGCTTCTTCATTTTACGATACTGCAGGTTGTCCAGTTCTCTCACTGCATCCTTTGTTCTCTGAATCAAGTCTATTAACACTGTTTCGGGTCGCTCCCGAAGAACGAACATGTGCTGTAGAACACACAAGCAGGTGAATGACCTCCTAGGCCTCCAGTGCACATGCTTTGAGGGTACACTTATGAGCTCTAGTTGGGTTTATTAGCCCTCTTCCCTGCACAGGAAGAATGTACCATCACAGCTCACACTGGGCACTACTTTCAGACTTCAGGATCCAAATTTCGGAATGACTGTTTTCTGATGGCAGATATCCACCAAAAAGAAAAGATGCACCCAAATCAGAAATGGTTATTTCCATGTACCATGAAAATGGGCTCGGTTTAAACTTAGAATTCTTTGGATGCTAGGGTATTTAGAGACATTATCTACTTGTGGTTTAGAGGGTGAAGAGCAACAAATAACATAAAAGCTAAAGGTGTTAGACTGGTTAAGCATCTTTAACCAAATGCTAATTAACTCATCAGCTAATTCTCACTGTAACACCCTTTTCCTTGTTTAGGAAAGCTTGAGGATCAAATATGTGGCATAGAGCTCTGAGTCACAGACTAGGCTGTGAACCTTCAAGCCTGGCCCCAGAACACTCAGCCCTGCTCCACTTTTTTTTTTTTTTTTTTTTTGCAACATTCACTGCATTTCACTGTAAAGGTGGCTGCATTTTGCCAATAGGTAAAACAAATTCTGTCTCTGTATGCCAGAAGCAGCTTTTGCAGTCTCCAGGTGAAGTGTGCTGTGCAAGCATGAGTCATTATTAGCACCACTGCTAGCTTCATTTTGTTCCTTAGGAGAGCTGCACTGCCATTTCTAACGTGTCACATTCCCTACCTGTCCCTGCAAAGTGGCATGCAGCTGCTTCAGAATAGAGATATGGAAAGAATACATTCACAACTGTTTCATTGCATTCAATGTTCTCCTCAATTACAGTGCATTGCTCAAAATATAACCAATCTGGGGAATTCTGAAACGGCAGGACTTACACACCCACGCTAAACTTCACTGGATAATTGCATTCCCTTTCAAAATACTCAGCTCTTCAAGAGGGTAAAGTCCTCAGAAGCATTTAACTAAAAACTTGAAGAAAGGTGATGATAAATCCTTCATAAATAGCATCCATTTCCCAGTAATGTTGTATTTTTTGGGGAAAAAAACCAAACCAAACAAAAAAAACCCAGTTTTGCTTTTTAGCACAAACATGGCCAGAATAAAAATCCCACCAAAATAATCTCACAAGGACTGCAAAGAGAGTAAGTTAGCAAAATTCAAAATGCCAACTGGTGCCACAAAGGAAATCCATCAAAGCCACACTTATAATAAAACAGCTCTAACATCTAACTTCTATGCAAGTTGTGCTCACTTAAGAACACGTCAGCTTTTCGCAACAATCTACCATTAGACTAGAGGCAGAAAAACTGAGTATCTGCAGCATACAGCAGCACAACTGGAGAAAAAAAAGCCTAACAAATAAAGCAGGAGAAAAACAGCAGCCAGATGAGGCTTATTCACGTCAAGGAAAAGTATGGGGAAGAAAACCTGTTTTCCTCTGCCCCCTTTCCCCCAGAGACACCATTAGAAGAGCAAATTTCAGCTCTATGTGTAAAGCACATAGGTGATGGGAGACGATAAAAGCCTTTAAGGGTATATATAGCATAGAATAAAGAGGGAAGGAAAGAGAAGTATTTGTTAACTAATGCATGGCAGTTCTCTCAGGATTAATTGTAATCATTGGAAGGATAGTCTGAGTTTAAGAATAAAACTTTCCACAAGTTGATGGCTATCCAGTGCCACTTGCTGGAGTATCCTTTTCTCGGGAGAACAAGGCTGCCTGGAAGAGTCACCTGAGGCACTGGCTGAGACACAGCCAAGCGGCAGTAAAGCTCAGGCCAGCAGCTCAGTGCATTCCACATTGCTCTCGGCTCAAAGGGGTTCAGGATAATGGGCAGAGGGAGCATTAACTAGGATCTAGTACAGTAGGCGAGACAGAAGAGTGGCCTCTTCTTAACATCCTGTGGAAAACAAAAAAGGAAAAGCAAGCCAACCTTCAGAAGCTCCTCTGATGTAGGCCTGTCTTGAGGGATCTTCTGGAGACAAGAATCTACGAAGTTTCGAAAATAATCAGACCTGTGGCAAGGAAAGTGAAAGAAATCTAAACATCTGAGTTAGCTAACCCAGTTTCATTTCCAAAGCTCATTAAAACATCAAGACATTCACATTTGGGCACTGCTGGCAGAAAGAGTAGGGAGGAACCACACAGACCCAGTACTTCATACAACAGCCTCTGACATCCATAGCCAAGCCAAAGCCCACTGCTATTAGCAGGTAGATCCCTTTAACCTCAGCTTCCAAACAAAATGCTTCAGCTTAAGTATGCAAAAATCTGGGGCAATTCAAGAGGAAGGGAAGTTCTGTGCACATATCTCAGTGTGAGCATCAACCCTGTCAAATTCTGTATTGCACAAAACCTTTGAGGTCAAATCAGAGCCCCTGCCCTATCCCCACCTCTGAGCACATCTGTGTTACAACTCCTGACGTGCCTTTGGCCCCTTGGACACAACTTCCACACTACTTTGCAATCTGTCACAACTAAGACTTGAAGTCATGATTTTTTAGGAACATTTCTCTCTCCATAAGTAAGCATTCTGTATTTTGCTTTTTCTTTCTCAGAACACGATTTTCAGAAGGGCAGGATTCTACCCTGAAACCAGCAGCTCATCAGTTGTACAGGTCTTATTTCTTTCCTCTCCCACCATTCCCATCCCTCCCATTATGTAGTGGGGGTTTTGCTACTGCAGTTTTTCAGTAAATTAAATTATTGTGAGTTTTGGTCAGAAAAAAAACACATAAAATGACTTGAATGTTTTGTCAAGCACCATGGTGTGGAAGAGCAGAGGCAGAAATATCTCAAAAGCAGAGAAAAAAATATAGCACAATGTATTTTGTTAGAGGTCTAGGTCTAGGGCTCAGAAAAAGCATAATCAGGGAGTTTTAAACTTCTGAAATCAGTTTAGTATTTTGCTGTTTGAAAAGAGAGTTGCTGAAGCTGGGAGGCACAAAATGCTACTACTGTGTTTTGTTCTGCTGAAGTTGCTCATGCAACAGACGCTGCACAAGCAGTGTCTCCATCTTGCAAAGCAGTGCTTCAACAACACAAGATTCAGGAACTGACAGTGTGGTCTGTGATTAAAAAACACTCAACTTCACACTTTTGGCTAGCCCAGGAGCTTCAAAAGTTTCCCGAATTTTTTACAGGCTCTTCAGTTCTTTCAGCAGCAAGTCCTACTTCTGCTAGGTTCTAGGGTCTAAAAACGCATATTTAATAGTCGGTCAATTTTGTATACAAAGTGTATGGGAACCTCATGAGAACCTTGGAGCTCACATCCTCCCAACAGGAATCCAGCCATTTCAAGAACTCAGCATGACAAAGCACTCCATTTACAGCAATTCCCTGCCACATTCCTCCCTCAGTAATACTCACCATTCATTAGACTGTAGTGTAGGGGATTCATTCTGCGCTATGTGATATAAGGCACTCATTGCGTTCATATTAAACAAAGGAGGCTTCCTTTCCGCTACACACAAAAGAAAATAGTTTTTATATAGGGAGATAGTCTCGTGGGTTCGCTCTATTTTTTTTTTCTTTTCACTTTACATCCCTTTAAAAAGAAAACCACATCAGCAGAATCACTGTTGCCTGAACGTGGAACCCCAAACCAACCCTACCCTGCAATCAGACAGATATGTTGGCATATGTCCTATACCATTGCAGAAGATGAAAGCACTTTGAAGATCAAATGCTTTGTCCTCTCAAGCTTTTCAATTACGTGGTTTATCATAGTTGAGTCCTCTGACTCATTTTAATGTACTAAAATAGGAGTAAGTTAACAGTAAGCTCTATACTTGGTGTTTAGCCACTAAGCATTCTTGGTTTCATCACCCTCCCCCCCATTGTTGTTTTTTTAAGCTACAGTTGCTAAAAAGCTAACAAATATTTAATTCTAACAGGACGGCAGTGATGAACAAAAAGCTGGTTACAAGAACCATCAAATCACACTTAACTGACTAAGCACATGGGCAGGAAGTCAGCAACAGGCCAACTCTTTATACTATTTTGAGAGTTGCATTCTCTTTGGCTCTTCTCTCTCTTTCAAGCTTGTGTTACTCTTATAGACTGACACAGCATGAAAGCTTAATGAGGAAGGAGATGATCTCACTGTAACAACAAAACTGAAGCTTCATCAGAATGTTTATGGGGTAAACCTACAAAGCTCAGCCTTGCCATAAACATTCCAGAGAAGCTGGTCAGGCCACGAGGACATTCTTACATGAGTGAGAATACAACAAAAAATAATAATAATTAAAAAAAAAAAATCTTTCCTTCCTGAAAAAAAAAAAGGCAAAAAACCCAAAGCAAACAAACACAAAAAACCAAACAAGGTAAAAATAATGCTAGTTTTCTTAGTTTGCTTTTCAGTTTTGAGTTGAATAGTAGCAGTAAGCAAGGCATCAGAGATCACAGTTCACTATGACAGGATGGACTAAGCCCTACAAAGCCCTCAGAATGAGTACATTGAGGAGTTAAGCCTTTCCTCAAAGGCAGCACCTTACCTTCTCTAACCTGTCAGACAACCAGTTGCTGCTATTGAGGAGCAGACTGATTACTCCATTGAAGTACTGCAACGACCCCTTAAATTGTTTTAACTGACCGCTCTCCCTCGGGCTTTTTTTTCTTAACTTACCTGAATAAAATAAAAATCTTCAGGAAACACTGAAACTGAGCCCTCAACATCACCATTTCTAAGACTACATGAGAATTTGAGAAGACTAGTAGACATCTCATTTTTCTGCTTTCTCCTTATGCTTATTCAAATCAACCCACGTGAGACAACCACACCGACCCAGCCTACAATGCTTTACTGTCCTGACCTAGTCTCACCTCCCACCAGGCTAGAAGCTGTAGACGAAGCCTAACGCTTCATATTGCAAAAACGCAGCGTGCGGGAAGGCACCCGGGGGTGTGGTGGCCATGAGCTCACTGCATTCCTGGAGCACTGCAGCCAGCCAAGTATCCCTACTCCGAGCAGGGCTCTGTCATGACAGTCACACCCCTTCAACTTGCTTTATACTGGCAACCAAAAAAAACAAATTTGTGCTCTGAAGAAAGACTCTATTTCACGTCCTGGAAGAAAATGAAGCTGACAGTTTGGAATGCCAGACAGCACTATTAGCTAAACTGTGCAGTTCACATGGATGAGTGTGTTCCTGAGAGCTGTTGCTGCCCGACTGGGCTGCTCCTCCACTGAGGATGGCTTGGAGTACAAGCAATGCGATCTGACAAGGATGGTAGGAAAGCCTCAGGTGCAACGAGCAGCACTGTACCTCACCATCCCAAGAAAAACTCACAGCTAGGTGCTTCTAGAGAGATGGGTCTGACTGAAGTCTGCACACTGCTGTGCTTCAGGGATGTTATTTTTGTTGCCAGAAAAAATTATATGTTCAACATAAATAGAATGCCATGCTAACAGAGCCCTTTTAGGACAGCATTTTGCTTTAAGGAGTCTGTTCTAATGGCAGTGCCATCATTTCTTTTGAGTATGATTTACAGGTTACTAACTCAAAACTGGATTCTTCCATATGTATTTTTATTTAAAGCTATTTTTGAAGAAAATATATTTTACCAGTCAAATCTACTCCTAAGTGACACCATACACTAAATAAAGCTTTGAAGATGTCCACTTATCCAAAACTTCATTATCGGAAGACTTGTTATGAGTATCTCACGTTCTCATGCAGACCATATCAACTTATATAATTAAATCTGTTTTCACACTGGTACTTTTAATGGTTCACTTCTAAAGCTGTTCAGCAGATTAGTTGTTCTTCAGTTCAAAAGTTAACTGCCTCTCCCAGAGAACATGAACACCTCCAGTGACATAGCTTGGCTATTTTCTGCGTCTGTATAACTCTTTCTCTTCAGGTAATGAAAACACCAGTTCAATAAGTATCACATTGGAGACTTGGTCTTGAATTCCAGAGAGCACATTTAGCTCTTTTCTCTAAAATCACAACAAGGAAGGAAGCAAAGATTTTCTGCACTATGATTCAGCTGAGTAAGTTCTAGGTATTAAACAACTATATTTTTTAGTTTTTCAAAGCAAGTAACTTACCTAACTCAATACAGGTAATTCCAAGAGACCAAACATCTACTTTGCCATCGTACTGCCCTTCATCCATGGCTAAAATCACTTCTGGGGCCATCCTAAAATAGCAAATTTGTGCTCATAAAATTCTGGGCAATGGAACACATTATCACCATCAGTACCTCAATGAAAATAGCTGCTTCACTGATTTCAGCTACCATAAACCAATCATTCCTCAGGGTACCAGGCATGAACATGAGATCCTGGGAACAAAGACCTGGCACCCACACTAGTAGAGGCCTGCAGAGAGGCTGTGCAATGTTCTCTTGTGCTCTGCCCAGCTCTCCATTGAGGAGTATCACCCCTTTCCTGCCCTCCCACATCTCCAGTAGTTTTAGCTGTCTGGTCAACTCTGGTGTAATAAATATAGCAAAACAGATTGGGAGTAAGAGATCAAAAGCATACAAGGGATCTGCAAAAGGTTTTGTTCAATGAACCTGGCATTTCCTATGGAAGAAAAACCACTTCAGTTATTTCAATGACCAGACATGGTGAGAATATACTAATTGTTAAACCCACTGAGGGGAGTGAGTAAAATATACTACAGGTGATCCAATTCCACCTCTACCATGTCAAGTCAGATTAAGTTGAATGACAAAATATTTTTATTACTTTTTGTGAATAACAAATACAGGGATTCACAATTTCTTGAAGAGCCTACTTACTGCTTAAATTTTTTTTTTCAAAGCACATTTTATCACCATCACAACTGGAAGGTTACAGAGCTAGCTCTAGCAAAGCCTAAGTATATTAAACATCCCCCAAAATGATTCTTTTACTTCACAAAGCCAGAAATGAGTAAAAAACTCTTGGCTTACCAATATGGCGTCCCCACAAATGAGTTGGCAGGAGATGCTATGGAAGCAGACCCAAAGTCAGCAAGTTTCACCTGTCCTGGCTCTGTCAGCAAGATGTTTCCTGCCTTGATATCTCTGGTTATAGAACACAAGTGTCAGTATTTACTCCTCACCAGAAGGAAAACCTTCTATAGGACAGACCACCAGAAAAAGCCAGCATTCAGATATTCAAGCTCCAGATCACCCATATTTATTTCAAGTATAAAATCTTTAATCTGTAGGTTAATTGCTTAACACAGCTCTTGCCTCGTGGAATCTACTTTGTCTTAAAAATCAACTTGAAATGGCACACCTTGGAAAAGCTCCACATACAGTTCAGCAAAACCTTCTGAGCCAACTATGTCCTTTATAAAGTCCTTTCCAAAAGGACAACTCAAATCCTTCACCCTACTAACACCAAGCAGGTGCTTTAAACACAGAGAACATTTGCATTTCATATGCACTGTGTGCTTCTCAACATGTATGTACATCTCACACTAATTCTTCAAGTGTCAGTGCTCCCCAGCCCCAGCAATCTTTGCCCTGTAGTTGCAGCAAGCTCTCGAGGTGAGATCAAGCCTGCTTTGATACTGACTGCTGCAGGGAACAATCAGCATTGTAACAAATATTGAAAAGCTTAGCAGATTCAAAGGAATTCTGCAGAAACTCTGAACACCAACTGTAATAAACAGTGCAAGTGAAGGTATAAGGCTTGCTAGTATTTGACCTCAATAAATCACCACTTTGGGAGCACATGGGCACTGTGAAAAGAAAATCTCTGCCTATGAATGTTAAATTTGGGATGAAAGGGATACAATCAACAAAAGAAATTACCTGTGTGTGAGACAGCAAAAGTATAACCACTTACCTATGGATCATATTGTGAGAATGCAAGTATGCTAATCCCTGGAGAGCACCATGGGTAATTGCTGCTATTTCCACTTCTTGCAATGGCTTTTTATGAACTTAAGGAAAAAATTTATGTGAAATTCAATATTAAACAAAACAAAGTAGTTTGCAGCATGTGAGTATTGTTAACAAGGTAAACAGAAAGAAAATACTAAAAGTTCTTTTTTTACCAGGTTCAGTATGAGAAGCAAATGTAAAAATAGTTCACAGCATACATTCCATAGTCAGATGGTATTTACTGTCAGAAAGAGACTACTGTGCAACCAGAAACTACCTTCCTGTCAGTTCTGTGACTCTTCTCCCAAATCCCTAGTTGAGACTCAAAATTCACTTTTCCATAAATGAAGCTAAGTCCCAACCCCTGGAACTTTATGGCAATTCACACATGAATAAACTGCAGCAATACAAACGACACTCTGACAGCTCAGCCTTTTGTCCTGAAATGCTTCTGGCAAGCAAAGGCAGTGAACAACTTACTGGCTACACATACATCATCAAAGAAAGTTCACCTCAAGAAGTATGATAGAAAAATGACCATTTTAACAAAAGATCTCATCAAGTAAAACCCTAATGTTGCTGCAGTGCTATTTTAGACAAGAGGCTTTCAGTTGATAGTGAGCATTAGGACCAACAGAAAGGGTTTTCAGAAATAAATCTTGAACTGTCCTGACAGGAGAATCTAAAACTCAGAAGAAAACAAATAGCTGCCTGACAACTTCAAAATAACACTAAGGAGAAACTGAACACCTAGGAAAGCCAACATTCCACAGAAAACACACTATAGACATGGGAGGATTTGAAAAGCTACACCTGTTCACACACTGCCCCCAAATAAAAACTGTATGCACAAGGACAATTCAGTGATGCTGTAACCTCCTACTTCACTACTTTCAATCAAATAAACATGTGTGACTTACCTTCTAGTAAGTCTGATGCTGATCCTAAACAATATTCCATAACGAGCTGTATGGGAAGAAATCCAAATAGTTGTTAAAAAATCTCTTAACAGTAAATGTCTGCTTTCTAGACTTTTATGGAGAAATTTAGAAATGATCCCCAGTTCACAAGCTCACAGGATGTCAGGGGTTGGAAGGGACCCAAAGAGATCATCCAGTCCAACCCCCTGCCAGAGCAGGACCAGACAATCTAGCTCAGGTCACACAGGAACACATGCAGATGGGCCCTGAAAATCTCCAGAGAAGGAGACTCCACAACCTCTCTGTGCAGCCTGTGCCAGTGCTCTGGGACCCTTACAGGAAAGAAGTTCCCCCTTGTGTTGAGGTGGAACCTCCTGTGCTGCAGCTTACATCCATTGCTCCTTCTCCTATCCCAGGGAGCAAGTGAGCAGAGCCTGTCCCCCCCATCCTGACTCCCAGCCCTCAGATATTTATAAACATTTATTAAATTCCCTCTCAGTCTTCTCTTCTCCAGACTAAGCAGCCCCAGGTCCCTCAGCCTCTCCTCACCAGGCAGTGCTCCAGTCCCCTCAGCATCCTCGTAGCCCTGCCACCTTCTCCAGCAGATCCCTATCCCTCTTAAACTGGGGAGCCAAATAAACTCTTCACACTGCAGACTGCCATGACCAAGCCAGCACTCCTTGGAACATCATCCCCGGCCCAGCACTGTCACACAGACCACTCCCTTCCACCAGGACAGCTCTGACTGTGCAAGGTACCAAGCAGCCACACTTGTAAGGAAGGCAAAAGCCTATTCTTAAGCAGTTCTGTATTGTATTACATATCTTATTTTACATGCATGTACTTAACAAGAATGTTAATTTGCACTTAATAAGCTTATCAGAGTATTAAAGGGCTATTTAGGGATTTACTTAAGATTTTGTCCCTGTCAAGATTTCAAACTTTGTCCTACACATTTCCTGAAGCTAATACATGAAGACTACTTGCAATTTAAACTCTTAAATTCAAGAACATTATTTCTTTAGTATACTTTGTCAATGAGAGGTGCACATCACACTTATTTGACAAAATGCTTCCTCTGCAGAGCCAACTGCATTTATTCCTACACAAACTAAAATAACCTCGATTTAGTTTGGGGGAGTGGAGAATTGTGATTTTTTTTGTTTGTTTGTTTAAATCAAATGCACACAATTAATTAGGAGATGACAGTCAGAGACAAAACCAGCTCGTTGGGTTTGTCACCTCAACACACTGAGAGAAATGGCAAGAGAAGCAAACAACATTCAACAGAAAAATGTAGTTAAATAATGGAAATACTAATGACTCAAAATATTCTTTGATTACAATTATCAGTAGGATAATTCCAACCTGTTCTGTTAAAGTGAACACTTCTGGAACATAGTCAACCTGTGAAGTACTGACCCATTAGTAGGCAGTGGCACACCAAATGCACTGTGAAATGACCTGTAAGTTTCTAATAGAGTTGCCACATTTGCCTCCCAGGCAGTACAACTGAAATTCTCACCTTCCCTCACAGCAAAGAAAAGCTATGGGTAGATTTGTCGCCCCTCATCCTATTATTTATTTCAAACAATCTATCAAGCTAAATATGCAACAGCAGCAGCAGTGCCACAAGACTGCAACTCAAAGGGAAATGTTCCCTAAATCTTTCTTCCAAAACCTACATTCAATTTGGTTGAGCATCTGTGAGGTGCTTGGCTAGTTTCATCTGAGTCTGTGCACTGCAAGTGTTCAGGTGCCTCTTGAAAGCCAGCTGGGGAGATTTTAAAGCACCCTTAACCAAGGCAAGAGAAGTGCAGAGTGCAGCAGATGCTTACCCATGCTGTATGCTCCCGCAAATAGCAGCCTTTGTATTCTATACTGTTGGGGTGTTTTATTCTTTGGAGGAACTTGACTTCCTTAATAATATCCTGCCATTTCTGTAGAAAATAAAAGGAATAGAAAGACTTCAGAAAACTTAACCTTTTTTTTGTTATTGTTGTTAATAGCATGTCATTTGATTATTTTAAGAGTTAAAATCATCTTAAGGTTCCAAATCAAAATAAAATTTACATCAACACCATGTTCACCACACAATTCCTCAACAGATTTACAAACTAAGTTGTGGATGGGTTAGGCTGTATGTAAGAATCTCTCAGCAATGTCACACTTTATAGCTACGCACAGGATACACCAGTAAACATTTACACCTGAGCCAAGTTTTCAAAAGAGAAGCAAATGAGGGATATAATTTCTGTTAAACCCAACCTGAAAGAGATGTGGATGATAGATGTCCTTTCAGCAGGATCAGCTGTCTCTCACTTAACTCTTGGAGCAATAAAGACCTGTCCTTACTACTAACTCAATCACACTGGATGAGGCTCCAGTTATCAGCCACCAAATATCTGACTACATTCTTAGTAATGTTTCTCTGTTACTAATTTAGTCTTTACAAGGACCAATTTAAAATGAATTCCCTATTATATAAAGGAATGAATAAACAGATTAGTAGAAAGCAATAAACAGCTTTTTTAAAAATCCAGGTTTCTACTAAGGAGACCTCTGCCAGTGCAACTTTAACATGCAGAAGAGGCAAAAATGTCTTGTTCCAACACATGTCTGGACACTGCAACTGCTCCTCTCAAGGAAATCACCAAATCCTCCCATTTGCTGCACATCCACACTTCCTCAGGCAAGCAAGGCAAAAGTTTCTAAGTGCAACAGCAAAACTACAACTACCAGGAAAGATTTTCAAAAACAAATGCAGTAGCTGAAACCATTTAGGTATGCAGACATCAACACCAGAGTGTTGACACTGAAAATGGTTTTGAAGAGTATGAGTTCTGAAGTTAATCATAGGTAGAGAAACCTCAGTCAACACCTAAAGGTTCAAAAGCTGTTTTCCAGGTGTCGTTAATCCCTCAGCACACACTTCCTCTGGCTAGGATTCAGAGATGGACAGAGGTTCCATACACCCAAAGGCCTGGAAAAAATATGCAATACCCAGATCCTCTTCAATAAAATTTCTAGGGTTAGACAAACAAATGAAGCCAGGGAGTATGGCAGCCACAACCAAGGCAGTTGACTGACTAAGCATTTGTCAAGTCCAGAAGTTTCATGAGGATGACATTACTGCAGCTATCCTAACATAACTCTTTTACTGACACCCTGGTTCCACTACCAGAACAACTTTGTTGCCTTTAGCAACTCAAAGGTTTTGAGATTCTAAACAATGAAAGTCAAACCAACAAAGTGCCAGGCTAAACTTCTACAGTGGGGAGAGAGAGGTGATGTCTCAGTCACGATATAGCCATGGCTTTCTGTGTTCAAAAAAATCCCTGAGATCACATTAAGAGCACAGTATTATATATTTCAAAGGGGTTTAATTTATTTTTAGTTTAAAATATGTCCTTGTTTTGTAGAATAATTGTGCCCATCAATGACAAAATCTTATTATGAAACCAAAGTAAATATGAACAATACCAGAACGCCCTTAACCTATTTTCTTTCCAGAAGCTAGATCATAACTCCAGCAAACTTCTCAACAAAACAAATAAATACAGAAGTAAAATAGAAAGTGATTTAATCCTGGTCTTATTACTTTCTTCAAAATAAAGAAACATATGCCTTGAAGACAAATAAAAGCTATTTCTGAGGCATGCACAGTTTGTTTCATTCATGTGAAGAGAGTATTTATAGCTCCCAGTAATTAAAACAGTAGGACAAGTAGTAAGTACAAATTATTCTTTCATCAGTACACAGTTAAACAAGTCACTGCAGTGACAAAATAGAAACACATATAGCAAAAGTGAACTATGAAGCTAGAATTTGGGACTGCTGGAGAGACACTGCCACCTCTACCTCCTACACAGATACACAGACACAGAACAGAAGGAACAGTTCAGCTCCTGGTAGCACAGAGGATCAATACACAAAAGGCAGGCACAGAAAGCAATGGGTTGGTTAGTCAAACTCATCAGAGCAAGACTGCTTCTAAGACAGGAATATAGAGAATGGGAGGGAGGGAACCATAAATGCCTTGAACAACATGCTTACAATAAATACTGCTGTGGAAAAATGCTGCCACGATTTGATAGATGTCTTTCAGCAGAAATAATACCAAATCAGCTGCTCATGTCATGTTGGGCTTTTCAAGAATCTGTATTAGCACTTAAACATTTCCAGTATAAAAATCAATTATCTCTGCTAAGTGTCCTAGGGAAAAAACACATCTGGGGTGGCCATGAAAACACTTAACGTTTAAATCTCAGAGGCCTACTTTTACAGACCTCTCTGCAAAGATTGCCTTAATCCTCAGCTCTGGCAGTTCTGCCATAATTATGCTGCTGTTCAGATTTTCACACTCATTCACTCATGCTGTTTTGCTTTTGTTTTAGCTCCTCATCAATGCAGTCATTCCAGGGAAGGATGCATTCTGCCTTACTACTTTGTACAAGGCAAGATTGTCTCTGAATCCCTCACTGCTGCATCCATTGCCAGTGCTCCTTTGTTCTGTAAGCAGCATGGTTATTTTAACAGGCATTTAATACAGCACATAAGGGTAACAAGACATATGAACATACAAACCTGCCATTTTTACTTTCATTGTTTGCTTTATACACATTTATGTGGCCCTTTGTGTCTGGAAGAAGAGTTCTCCTTTCTAGGAGTAGCTTAGGCAGACATAGACCATGAACAGTGAACTAATTTGTTTGCACAGTAGCCTCACTCACCTGTACAGTCATAGGAAGGATTTCTCCTGCTGCAGTCCAAGCTAAATGAAATCATTCCACGTAACAAGGATTTGCAATTGGGCAAGATTTAATATGCAACACGTTCTACATACCTCATTGGACTGCTTCCCACTATATGACATTTTCTTGATGGCCACCACTTCATTGGTGCGCACATCACGTGCCTGCGAGATGAAAACAAGACGCATCAGCTTCTTCAGATCAGCTTTTCCACAAGATGTAAACCAAACAAACTTAAGAAATCATTGTTTTATCTGTTAGTTAATTCTTGCAGAGAATTAAACTAAAATAAATGGATGTGACTGTNCAGAACTGGACACAGTACTCAAGGTGTGGCCTGACCAGTGCTGAGCACAGGGGAAGAATAACCTCCCTTGTCCTACTGGCCACACTGTTCCTGATGCATCTTGTAGAAGTTTCCCTCTGAAGCCAGAGATCACCCTCCTGTTTGTGAGACAAGGTCATCAGCATCCAGCAAGTCTCTGCGGGAGTCAAGAACTGTCACTCCTCAACTGAAGCAGCTCTGATTCATTTGGAATGGCTTTTCCCTAAAAGAACTTTTCTTCCTGCCCAGACCCTTTCCAGACAAAACAGAAGCAAGGCTCAACACGCTTTTGTACCATTCCAAACATAAGATATCACAGGAGGCACAGGGGATAGCTGCTCCAGACACTGGTGGCTTTCCCTTCACTATTTTATCTTAAAGGAAGGCAGATGATAGCAGCAAATCTAAGTGACTCATCTGCAGACTCCCCTTCAGACTTAAACCTTTCAGCCCAATAACACTATTATTCACACCACACATGAATGTACAGGAGGTTTCACACTTCAAAAGCAGACTTCATGACTTCAGACCATCCAACATAACAAGACATCCAACATGGACAAGAAGTTTTGTTTAATTCAGCATCAAACCAAGGACTCATTCACCCTGCCTGGAGCAGAGGCCAGTACTGCTTCACAAGAAGAATGGCTCCAGACAAGATCTCAGCCACTCCTCTGTTACGGATTTCAGCAGCATGGTAGAGGAAAAGACCTCTGAGTGTCTCTGATAAGAATAATCATCTTGGATAGGAAGGCAAATGATGTAAATCAGAATAATGTGCATCACAGCATTCACTGATGACTGATGAAAGTGATGATTTTTAATGTATTTGTACCATGAAGAATAACCTATGGATTAATGAAGTACTGGGACTCTGCCCTTTGTAAAAAGGTTTTTCCAGTCATGTTTTAGTTGTTCTGTTCATTAAAGAGATTCCCAGAATTCCCTGTCAGTCTTTATTTCAGCCAGTTATGACAGGCTTGAACCAGTACTATTTATGTTTTTCTTTCTGTTCCAGAGGATCCTTCCTACTGTCTCACTGACATTACCTCTAAGGTTGCGGGGACAACTGGTTTTGTTTCTCAACGCAAAAAAAGGAGAATAAAATTCTGACTCCTGGCTCTTTATTAATTACAGACAATCTGTGAAACATGCAAGTCAGTGAAAAACTGCATAAAACAAGCAAGCAAAATACTGGAGTAGAGCAGAAGGAACACAGCTCTAACAAAAGAGAGTGGGTTATTCTCCTGCTCCATCTGCAGTGTTCCAGTGTAGTAGGTTTCTTGTGTCAAGCAAAAGCTATTATTACACTGCAGAGCAGGGAGTAGGGTAAGGATAATACCAAAATGATTCAGAGGTGCCAGACTTGCAGTTTCTAAGAAACTAAACCCATGAGGTGAACCAGCGAAATTCATGTCAATTATGAAAGAAAAAACAGAAACTTTCTGCCACTGCAGGATGTAAGAGAAACAAAGGAGGAGACAAGAGTGAACATTCTTGGCCAGTCACTATGTAGGATAAACACATCAGCCCTCCTCAGGATCACCACTAAAAGGCAAGAGAAGGAGGTACAACCAACAATCAAAGACTAAACTGTATTTTAAAAAAGCAGGGGGAGATTTTAAGATTATGTGGATATTCCTACTTGTTAATGACTCCCACTTCTATTTATCATCCACACTTTTGGTCCAGGCTGCATGCAATGAAAGCAGCTGGGTGAGAGAGGTGCTATGCATAAGAAAACCTAAGTGAGCAATCCCTCACATTTGCCTAACAGATAGAGACCTTCATCACTGCAGCAGGGCTGAGAGAAAACTATCCCAGCTGATGCCCCCTGAGTTTAAATCAGGGAGGATCATTTGCCTTGTGATCTTGAATAACTGAAATAAAGACAGAACCCGCCCAGGAGCCATGAGGTTGTTATGAAGCCAGCTAAACTTAAACATCCCAAATGAATGAGGCTGGTTTTATGGCAGACATTTATGTGCATATATCCTGTTTTCCTCTGAAAACTCCATACAAAGGATCAACATCTGGTGACCAGAGTAACTTTAGCAGTGATACAGGCAAAGCATGAGCAAAGGAGGAGTATGTCATCAGCCTTGGTAATATGCCTTTAAGCAGTTATTAATTATAATCCAATATTACATTGATTAGAGAAAGTTTAATTGTTTGCATTTGCAGAATTAAAATCTTGTTAAAGAAACCTAAGAATTTTTTTCCCCAGTTTTATAAAGGAATGAAGGACCCAAGACACACAGTCCTCTACTTTAGTTCTTTACATTTATTTAACACTAAATTTCTCCCTCCATGTTGTCCTCCTCATCTTTTGGGCTTCCCTTTGAGCTATCAGGTCCATTACATGAAATAGTTTCATATTCAAGGTCTTAAACCTGCTAGTAATAAAAATATACCATAACACAGCACAAAGCTTACAGATTAAAACTTGGTAACACAGAAATAGCAACACTGTTATCTCCTTTGCTGGGAACTCTTGCTCATTTGACAAAAATAAAGCCCAAAAATGGTTTGGGGTAGTGCAAAAAGACAAGTGTGAGCAGCGCATCTCCAGTGCCAGGTGAGATGTGCTTTCTGTCAAAGAAGCTAATTCAAACCCAGGCAAGTACCCACACTAGTTAGTGAATAAATACCAATCTACAGCAAATTGGTAGTCTAGAATAGTGGGGGGAAAATATTAAGAAGGGTTTAGAAAGTAATGACCTCTTACTTTTGATCTCCTTTTTGGTAAGGCCACTCAGCCTTTACCACAGCTACAAAGCTCAGGCAAACACCACAATGGAGGCTTCTTGCTGATGTCTGGGAATGCTGTCAGCACACAGCTCACAGCTTACCTCTACCTGTATGCTGGTTTACCAGACCTGCACAGTTCACACATGCCTCTAACTTACAGTGTTCCAGAAAAAAATGCAGTAATATTTCCACACAGCAGGAGATAGTCAGCCCCCTCCTCTTCTATCTCCTCTTTAACCAAAGGGAGTAAATGCTGCAGGTGAGAACTGTTTCCCCAGAAAATACTTCCTCCCCCAGATCTGTTCCCAGACAGTGGTGGCTCATAGTTTTAAGCAAGGAACAAAATTAAGAAGCTTTTCCTAATTAGTTCATCTGTGCTGCATTAAATTTGTGCTGGAAGGTTCCCAACGTGGTCTGCTGCAATTATTAACAATGAATAGGCATCTCATAAAATACTGACACAAATGGCTTTCTGAAGGAAAATTGGCAAGTTTGGCCACACCTCCTATAATTATAAATGTGAAAAGGTTTGCTGAGGAAAATGGGGGTTAAATGAAGGTCTCGTGACAGGCACTTTGGTTAACATACAGCAACCTGCAAATGAGGTTACCATGAGACATCCCACCCCCAGCTGAGCTCTACAAGCAGGCTGGGAAAAATTCTGCTGTCCAGACGTTCATGTCAAATAAGTTTTATGCAGATGAATACTGGGATTCTTGCCTGCAGTAGGAAAGGATGTGACAGGACAAATGACAACAAAAGCACCGACACTCAGGTGTCAAACACGAGGAATGGCTTTAAGGGAGCCTGGGGGCATGTGTGAAGGGAGAGAGAATTCAATTTCTCTCAAGGGACAAGAGATGATAAGGAGACAATCAGACCAAGAGAACTGCATTGCCAGGCAGAATTGATGGAGCGGGAGTCCATGTTTTAACTTGCAGATAAATCCCTGCTCCCAGTGTAACGATGCACCTAAAAGCACCAGGCAAGGGCCACACATCCAGCCCTTATTTTCAGTTTGTATGCAAACAACTTACAGGTACTGCAAATCTGTGATCAGACTGAGCTGTAGAGACACACAGCAAAGCATCAAACACCACACAAAAAATTGATAGTAGTTTCTTTTCCTTAATACATTCCAAAAAGTCTACATCCATGGATGGAGATTGCATCCCTAGTCCATAATCTACATCCATAGGCACAGACTACAAGAAACACAGAAAAATATCGCAAGCTGTGAAGCTACTTACAAAATAAACTGCTCCGAAGCTTCCATGGCCAATCTCTCGGAGATCTGTGAAGAGCTTTTCTGGATCTTCTTTGAAGAAGAGCTCTGCAATTTCTGGGTCCTTCAGGCTGCCCGCTCGGCTGGTTGATGGCATCCTGCTGGGCAGTTAGCCGACCGACTATCTGGGTTTAAAGTGCTGCCTCAACCCTTGGTTCATCTGTATGAATGAAGCCTCTTCAGCATGGATTACTGCAAGAAAAAGACGGCAATCCTTCACTAATTATCCTCTTCTCAAAGACCTGGAAGCAAAGCTAGAGGAGTGCAGCTTCCCCTTCTTCCAGAGCAAGGATCCTCATGGTGTGAAGCAGCACAACCGATCCGCAGGGATAATGTCCCAGTCCCATGATGATGCCAGTCAAGCTTTTCTACAGAACACCAACTCAAATCAGAACACAAAATGAGACACATTCCTTGCTCTAGCTTCTGCCCAGTCACCAGAAGAGCAGTCAGCAGAACCTCTCTGAACTACAGCAACAACCAGTTTGTCCCCAGAGAGCCCATACTACCTTGACACCCTCCCTCTGAAGAGTCACACCCACTACATCCTAAAGCATTGCTTGGGCTCTATGATGTGAATGATCACGTGTATGGATGATGGCCTTTGCAAGGCAAGGTCCAGGGCACAAGTATGACATGTGTGAACCACCACAGATTCACTCATCTCTGTTTACATTTTTTAAATTCAGGCCAGTATTCTTTTCTTCTGCAGTTGTACTACAGTTCAGAAGCAGCCAATGGTCCATTCTTCACTCATTTCTGCATGCTGGCAGAGACCTCTCTAATGCATCTCCTTCCACAACTAAGTCAGTCATGGTCCCTCTTAATTTTTCTCTTCTCTAAATTCACAATCTCTATCTTGAAGAGCCTGCTCTTTAGAATCTTACTTGCAACCCCCTTCTTTAGAAAAACAGCATCCAGAGTAGGAGATATCCAGTCTAGGATCACGTGGCTGGAAAACACCCTGAGACCAAGTCCAACCATAACTTAACATCTCCCTGTACATAACTGTAAGACACACACAACATCTGTCTTTCTGCCCTGCTTCAGCAGGTACAAACAAACATTTTAATTGTGACAGCACAGGAGCTTCAACAATAGTTCACTGACAAACAATTTCTTCAGAGGAACTTGCAACTTCAGACACCACTGGGAACCTATGAAATCCTTTGTTTGCACCATGCACTTGCTCTCATTCGCTCACAGTGTGTCTTGGAACCTACCCGCAATAAAAGTATACTTCCAAGTTGTGCTATAACTTTACTCTAACTTTACAACAAGTGAAGCCAAACAACCACTCCAGGTAAAATGCACTTTTCCCCTCCTAAAGGAAAGGTCTGTAAATTGTCACCAATAAACCCAGGTTTTGTTCCAGTGGCAAACAGCAAATCACACAGCTCACTTGCTTCCCAACATTGCTACCTGGTCAGAGCTCGCACATTTTTTAGTTCATATTTCACATCTCAAATTTGCTATTTAAAAAAAGCTTTACAACTTCACAATGAAAAAAAAAACAACAAAAAAAAAAAACCACAATAAACTTGAGTTTAACCACTGTATCAGAAGGCCCTATCCCTATCCATATTCCCTCCTTTTCTGGACATGATAAACTCCACCTTTCTCCAAGCCTCCGACCGTCAATGAATCATTTGCTTTTCCCTCCCTGAGGAACAATTCTTACAAGGATGGAAAGACATACTCCTGCATGTTTATGCTCTGTGGTACTCCTCTTTAGACAGTTGCAGCATGTGAAAGTGCCAAAGACTGCCTGCTCCTTGTTAGTTCAAATAACTGCCAGCACAGCTACAAGGAGAGCACGATTGTGCGAGAGACAGCCAAGACATACCTAGTTGTGAAGTCTGCAAGAGTCTCCAGTTTTTCTGATGAAGACATGCGTGGGAGAGAGAACACAGGGAAGGGAAGTGAAATCCAGCATTTTCAGAGCTTTCTTCCTAGCAGTCAGCATTCAAAAAGATTTATAATGCAACCCAAAATGTGTTTCCATGATAGCCTGCTCTCAGGGGCTGAGGAAAAACCAACATTCAAATCCCAGGGGTGGCCCAAGTAAAAAAGACAGGAAACATGCAGCTGGTCACAACTCTGCTATGTTGCACTTGTGGGCATGCACACACACATTTGCTACCGATGGAGGATCACTAGAGGAGCCCTCAGAGCAGACAGCATCAGCACAGGAGATACTGAAGCAGCAACGAAGCTGAGCAAGGTGCACAGGAGCAGGGCTGTGCTACCTCCACCTCCCGTTGCATAACGCAGTAACTAATGCTGTGTGGGAAGGGAAATAATTAGCTTCGATTCAGCCTCTACCTGAAGCACACCACATTTATGAAGACTGGAAGGAAAGTTGAGGGTTTTTTCCTGGTTTTTTTTTTTTTTTTCCTTCTTTCTTTCAAATAAGCCAACAATATTCCACTTGATTCCAGCTCTAACAAGCACATAACACTGAAAGACAACTGTTTCACATTTACAGCCCCCAACAAAACAATAGACAAAAAGAATCAGTCAGAAAAATGAGAGAAAGGAGTTGGGGGAAGGGAGCTGATAACCAGAGCACACAGTATTATTGAAGGAATGTTTCTTGGATCGACGGTGATGATGTCATGTTCCATCTTTTAAGAAGCATCAGATTCTTACAAAAAGGACATTGTTGTTCAAAAGCAACTGCTGCAATCCCAGAATGCCCTTTTCCCTACATCTGTTAGTCAGAGGGGCTAGGCTTGGATAAACCTGCTAATATGGCCAAAAGTCACATGGGCCTGCGAGTGAGCGTGCGTGTGCGAGCCAGGCCGGGGAGCAAAACCCTGCGCACACAGAGCTGAGATGGATTACTGCCTGCTCCCCCTCCCCACCTACCCCCGATGCCAAACCAGCCACCAGGCTCCTTCTTGGCATCATTTCTGAGCACGCCTCTAAAATTTCAACTGGCAACACTTTTCACTGCTGCTAAAACTCTCACTGGGCTTGCTGACAATGGGACCAGCTACAGCACTACTGGACTCTGAAGAGCAAATCGGGGCAGAACTTCTCATCTGTTGTGGTATACCTTAAAATATAGTTTTATCCCCTTTAACCCTGAGAGCATCAAGACAAATTTAATTATCTTTATTCCTGGAAACAATTGCTGTTTTGAAATGTGTGAGAGTAAAAACATTAAGGATTAAAACCTGTTTAAGAGAACAGTCACAAACCTGTCCATGACCCTACACTTATCATCTGATCTTAGACGGAACAATAAAATGTATTCATGTAAACTCCATCCATAAGAAAGCTTCACACAGTCTCATTTAATGAAGCGCTCCCATTTTTCATGGATGCTACAATATTAAATTCCCTCACTCTTCATTTCACCCAGAAACAACTGTTGCCTGCCAAAGCCTGGCAGTGCCAGCAGCTGAGGTGCTCTGCCTCCTGCCTTGCCATGATGACACCTGAACACTTTGCAACATGGAAGTTAAGAGAAGTGGCATGCAACATGGTTATTGCATTGTTTAAAATGTATTAAAAATACAGATTAAAAATAAAACCTCAGCTAAACTGCACCAAAAACTAATTCATATAACAGCAGGCAGCTGGGTCTCTAAGTTGCACCTAGATATTTTACATTATTCCACCAATACTCTCTTTACTACAGGTTTTTTGGATTGGTTCAGCTATACTGTTAAATGCAATTGTTCCCAGCGGATGGGACTCATCATCTCACCTTAGACAGCTCAGATCATGTGGTTGGAACTTGGCTGTGGCCAAGAAACAAGCGCTGTGAACAGGAAACAGCATCCTCTGACCATGCCTGTCTCTCTCTTGGCTAAGTGGCATGGTCTACCTACAAGCCAGCTTGCAGGCTGCTAAAATTAGATTAAAAAATGGAATTTATTTTTCCCTAGTTGTCACTCACACTAGAGAATATTGCACTGCATTAACAACTACTGGTACTTAAATCAATTTCACTCATAACCGACAAGGTGATGTTGAAATACGATAAAGACTCAAAATAAACCAGGGCATGACTGAAGCACAAGACTGGGCCAACTCTATTTCCCCACAGCAGACTGACCTCACTGCATTTAGTTAGTGGCTGCCATTACTAGTGTAAATGACACTGGGTGCAGGCCAAAATGTTTTATCAAATTACTTTCATCTGAACAACTACCAGTTAGTAGAAACCATGTGCACATATCCACAGAAGTCTATGAATCAATAATGTTAAGTTCCCTGTAATTATGGCGATATTAAATGCACACACACCCCCATCCCTTGAATCACTGACATAAGGAAGCTGAAGCTGAGGATGGGGTCAGACCTGTTCTCTTCTGAGTTTGCTGCCTCCCTGCCATGTCATCTAGAGCTGAAGTAAGACCCAGCCCTGTGACTAACATCCCCTGGGATGCTGTGGAGCAGAACAAGCAAAGCTTTAAATGGTCAGTTGCTGTATTTAAAGTGCATATTTAAGCCCTATGCTAGAGAGACCTCAGAGAAATTAAAATCTGTCCACACTACACTAAGATATCTGACAGCTGTCAGTGTCATAGATAACTGTTTTCATGTAATAAACCAACGTACTAAGAAGAGAATGTACTTGGCCTGCCCTGCAAAGCAGAAGGGAACCTACTCATTCGACTTTCCACCTACCCGTCATATTATTTCTCCAGTTCACATCCAGAACAACTCCCTGAGAATGACAGGGACCAGAAGGTAATAAGGTTACACTGACCATGAGATGCTTCAAAGCATTTGCAGTTCCTTTGGATGGCTCAAAAGTCTGAAGAAGCCAAATTACAATACAAGCTTTGCTTGTAGATTAGCAGCATTAAAAAGCAGCACACTCTGTACAAGTCTCAAGGAAGCAACATATTCAACATCTTTCAGCTTCTACATACACAAGAATATTACAACCGGAGTTAAACAAACACCATGTGAACACAAAATGGAAACACGAAGAGGTTTATGCATACTCCATTCTGTGCCCCTCTCCATTTCCCCAAGTACCAAGAGGCAAACTATGCTGTGACTCCCAGCTGGGCTGACAGCAATCCTGCCCTCCGTCATGGAGTCTTAAACAAAAAACCTATTTGCAATTTGAGACATAAATCTTGGTTTATACTATAGTCATCTGCTATGTAATGCACTTAGCACAGTGAAATGTATAAAAACTTGTATTTAATATCAAATGGAAGTACATTGTGTTTTCCCCTGCTACAATATCCATGACACTTTAAAAACAACCAACCAGGAGACTGGTTACAGACCTTAAGATCCTTAGGGCTGCACACTAACAGCAAAGACTGAGAAATGAATATTTAACACAGGAAAATACTGGTCCTTTCTTTGCAGGTCGTCTTCCTCAAAGCCAGGGTGAGAATAAAACAACCAACACACAAGACATCAACAGCCCACCACAACATAACTTCCTTTGGAAACTGACATTTAGATGATTTTTTGGTTTAAGCATCCACATTGCACAGAGTGCAAACAGTTGCTTAATTTTTGTGTCACTTCCTCTGGCAGGATCTAAAGCAAGAGCATCAAACAGACAAGGAACAAGTGTCATCATGCAACTATCAGAAAGGGGAAAAGGGATTTTCTCTCACACGTTATATGGGCCAGATCCAGGGAGCATATGAAGCTGAGATTAAATTATCCTCTCAATACACTATTAAAAATTTCCTGAATGGCCTCCAGCTGACACTGAAAATTTCCACCACTATCATAAATATGGTAAGCTGCAACTATTGAAAGAACAGACTTCTCATGTCCCTTTTCTTTTACTTGCCATTATGCCTAACATGAGAGTTAAATGGTAAGAATGCTCTAAGAATGATTAGGTGGAAAGAGTGCTTAAAATACTGACTTGAAAAATTCCTGTATAGCATTGAATGCTTGACCTGAAAACACTTGAAGTTTGTTTGGAAGCAGCAGACAAATCACTCCCCATTTTTGATAGACTCTGAATAAAAAGCCTGTAATGTAAAAAAAAAAAAAAAAAGAAAATCAAGGAACATTGCAGAATGCAAGGTGCTGCTGTACCTTGTATGCAAAGAGCGGAGCAGTTGCTACTCCATGGATTTTCAGAAAAATAACCCCAAAACTTAAGAATTTTCTAGCATGCAAACCAAAAATACCAACACACATGAGCTGTTGACTTATAAACCATGCAGAGGAAACCTCAGCTGAATTTTCAGTACTGTACAACATCGATGGTTGGGTAGAAGAAGTTGCTTCTCTGATGTTTTTTGAGACACAAAAGAGGCTCTCCCAGCACAATGTACAGCTGCCTACCCAGGCAGATCACCATCTGAGCAAGCAAGAGGCTGAGCTCTGGCTGTTACATGATTGAGAGTAAAACACCTGCTCTACAGCACTGCAAAACAAGGCCACATTGTATGGAAAGAGAAAACAATGTGATGAACCTACAGGCTGCCCAGAGAGGTGGTGGAACCTTTATCTCTGGAGTCATTCAAAACCTGTCTGGATGCCATCCACTGCATGATGCTCTAGGTGAACCTGCTATGGCAGGAGAGTTGCATTAGATGATGTGGCCCTAGGCAGCCTGATCTAGTTGGAGGTGTCCCTGCTCACTGTAGGAGGGTTGGACAAGATGACCTTGGAGGGTATCTTCCAGCCCAATGCAATCTGTGAGTGTGTGATCTCCAGAGGTCCCTTCCAACCAGTACCGTTCTGTGACCTGTGAATGGTGCATGTATCATCTGAGAAGAAATGACAAAACCTGCTCTTTTGACTCTGAAATGTCCTCTCTTTAGGCAAAACTTGTATTTTGCAACACCAGTGTACTCTCTTCAGGCAACAAGGATATGTTGCAACACCCATCCCTCAAACCCATGGGGATGCAGTGTGATGATTTAACTCTAATCCGCTACTGGAAGCGGAAGGGCTGTACAGTTGGTGGGGACAGATCAGAGAAGATGATGAAGGTTCAGCCTCAGAAGAAATGAACACATCACACCAGGCAGTGCAGATCTATGTGACTTCAAGAGTGATGCTATCACTCTTGATTTATTTTACACTCTGCTTTTAAATTTTAACCTGATGAATTGTGTGTGGAGTTGCCTTACTCAGAGAAGGCAGGCAGCAGTTACATACCACACTTCCCATCACTTCACCTGCTGCTCATCAGAAGCCAGGCACAAGCCAGCCTGCTCTGGTGGATCCTTTCTCTACAGGCACAGATAGAAAGAGCTCTGCCTTATCTGAAATTCAGGGGATCTACAACCAGTTGAACATTGCCAGATTCAGGACTGAATTCCTTTCTCCTGCATATCTCAGCAGATGCAGGGATATGTGTTCATCAGGTCCTTCATGGTCATTGGGAAAGTACACTCTTGATCACTGTGTCAAATGTCTCCTTACAGCAAGACTGTCAAGACCATATACCATGGCTTTTATTGCTTTCTGATAAAATAAAAAAAGTCCCAGCAATCCACTACATGTTGTGGATGTTCCTTAAAACCTCTTTTAACCAAGGCTCTGGTCCACTCATTGACTCTTTTTTTTCCTTTTCTGACAAAAGCAGAGGAACTCTCAAATGCTTTAACAGGCACTGCACACATGGAAGATGAGTTACTCCCTGCCCACAGCAGAAGAAGGCTGTTTCCTTGAACAGCTAAAATTCAGCTTCCCATCCACACTCAACTACACCAGGGCAGATGGTATCAAGACAGTTGTGTTCCAGGTGACTATAACCACGGGAAAAGTCTATCAAGATCTCCAAGCCTCTCCAAAGGGACAGCAATTTTAGCCACTCAGTTCATGTGTAACCACAGACCACTGGTGTTTTTGAGTAAGCCCCTCCCACCAACTTAACAACATGTTACTTTTTGTCTTCCTAGTTCTGTGATTTGGAAATCTTCCTAGAGTGGTAATTAAGGGGAAAAAAAAAAAAAAGGTAAATTCCAGAAACGAAACAAGAAAAACCTGGAGATGCAGCAAGTGGCATTTAGCTTCTCCTGTGTCCTGTAAAATGGGAAAGAGGCACCCCACAGAATCACAGAATGGTCTGGGTTGGAAGGGACCTTAAAGATCATCTAGTTCCAACCCCTTTGTCATGGGCAGGGACACCTCCCCCTAGACCAGTTTGCTCAAGGTCTCATCCAGCCTGGCCTTGAATACCTCCATGGAGGGAACATCTCCCTTGGGATCCTGCTAATTTACTGTGATCACTTAGTAGTGAGCTGCAGCTCATATGAAAAAGTGCTGATGAAGTAATGAACTTGCTTTTCTCTTAATTATCTTAAAAATCATTCTCATTCTTTTTTGTACACTTCTCCACACTGGATCCACTAGGACTACCTGTCATTAAGGAAAAGGGAGGTGCAGATGAGTGGCAATCCTAGAAGAAACTGTTGGAATAATGATTAATAGTCAGGAAAAAATCCAAAATGCTGGAGTGACATTGATTAAAAAAAGGAACCACCTGAAAATAGCACCAACTCCAGGGAGGTCAAAGACATCTGGAATGAGGTGAGAAAACTGGACTGTGGAAGGTAACTGTGGGCCATGGGAAGCCCCACTGAGACACTGATCACTTCTACATTGCTCCTCAGCCTCAAGATTATGTAGGCAAGATGTTCCTCTGCTTTCTGCCAGTCTCCAGGGGAAAGAAAAAGACAACATTGCCCTGTTTCCAAGTCAGGAGCCCCTTCTTCTGCCAAAGTCTGAAGTAGGTGAGACCCTGCAGCCATGCTGGGCATTCCCATAAACTGTGTTATGGCAGTAAGGAGCTCTTCATGTGGTCTACAACCCGATGTATACCTATGTAACAGCAGTACCACTTATTGTGCATAACTGATGTCCTCCTCCACAGGAGTCTGCAGCAAAGAATGGTCATCAAATGCTGGCCCCTTTCTAGCTTTCACACTCCCTCAGCTATGTAACTCTAGAAGGAACAGATGACAAGGATAAGAGAAATCCGCACCTGGATATTATGGCTAAGTCCAGCAGTTTTTTGCCTGTGTGAGCATCTATGTTCAAGACAAGGCTATTCTTCCCTGACAAAAACTGAGCCAACCAGTCCAGTGAGGTTCCTTCAACTGCTTTTTAAAAGACTTGTGAGGAATGATTCTATCCTGAAAAAAACCCTTTGCAGATATATTTTTCCTTTCTTTTTTTTCCCTCTGCTTCTTTACCTGTGGTGGTGTTTATTTTTTTTTTCTTGTATTATACTTCATAGAATAGCCTCAAGAAGACACTTTCATGTTAGAGCACTGCTTGCATTTCTCTTATACATGCACTTGTAGACTCTGTGGCTTACTTTGATTTCCTCTCAAGATTCTGACACTAAAATGTCCATCATCAGCTTCCCGAATTACTTGCCCCAGCACACTTTCTGATCCTCCTGAGCTGTTCTGCTTGGATGTTTACTTTCCAGGAATGTCAGTAGCAAAAGGGACAGAAAGCTAAGTTTCCCACACCTCCATTAACAAGCTCAGGATCTATGTTTCAGCATTGGGTAGAAGTATTTCTTAGGTTGATCCACACCAGCAGTAAAACCAACAGTGCAACAATTACCCTGTGCTGTGCATTTCAAAGAAAATGGGAAATAGGTTTTGGTATTTCTCACTATTTCTACAACCTTTCAAGTTCATTACATAGTGGGAAAGACAACTCTAACTGGGTAAGCCTGTTCCTGTGTTAAAGACAGATATTCTGAACCAACTAAACCTATTTTGACAAGTTACATATGCCAGTTATAAGAGACCCACAGATATAATTAACACTACCAGTATCCCTGAGAATACTAGTTTTTGTTAACTGGCAGTTTTTGCAGTGACACTGACTTGAGAAATACCAAACCTATCGCTGATCCTACCACTTAAATAGCATAGCACAAATGAAAAAAAATTGCTCATACAGATGAAAGAAATACTAATGCTAAAAATCATCCTGTTTTTTTTTTTTTTCCTCCTATTTAAAACAAAACATCCACAGGTTCAAAATCTAGACCTAGAGAATAGCCAAAGAACAGTCAGCATTTAATCCTCAAAGACCAACGTCATTGAAGTTCAAGAAATGCTAACCATACCCTGACACATTCAACACTAACATCTCCTGAATGTCTTTGCTTGTGATAGTTCTGGTACATTTATTAAGAAGGTCAGCTCTAAATTTAGTATTTCCTTAGGCTAGCAAAGCTCTGAGGAAGGCAACTGGAAAAAATGAAATCTTCTGTCCCCCTTCTTTTGCAATATATTAAGTTCACAGTTGTTGCCAACTCTTTCCCTTTACTGCATCAAGCATCATGTTAATACATATTCTGTGACTGCATCACCTACAGACAGCTCTCTGTGGCCACATCCCTTGCACTGAAGAGCACAAGTCAGAACATTCCAGTGCAGAAGATGCTGTGCTGGCAGCACACTGGCCAGGAAGAGGTTACCAAGTGGCCAGCTGATGAGAGTCAATTAAGTCTAGAGGCAAAAATACTGGGAAACTCCAGATGCCCATTAAAAAAAAAGTCACATATCCTAATGGGACTTGAGTTTAAAGAAACCTTTCCTTGACCCCTGAGCAATTTTGCCCCAGAATAATAAATATAGTAAACGTGAGCAAACAAGCTATTTTGGATTCAGCATAAATAACTCAGAAATAAG
The DNA here is from genome assembly GCA_013399055.1 of Ramphastos sulfuratus. Classification (NCBI taxonomy): domain Eukaryota; kingdom Metazoa; phylum Chordata; class Aves; order Piciformes; family Ramphastidae; genus Ramphastos; species Ramphastos sulfuratus. The sequence goes on along the minus strand of WBNM01017772.1, from coordinate 342,641 downwards.
CTCCTGAAGCTCACAATATACATAATTACCCTTGAGAAAAAGTAGCAATTAAAAAGTAGCAGTATCACACACAGTTGTAAAAAGCAGGCTTGAAAGGAAGCAATTCAGTCTTCCTGAATGGTAAGTGAAGAGAAAAAAACAAGAAAATGTTTAAATTGATCTTGCAGTTGAATTAACTGGAGTGCAGGATGACATTGGGACACAGGTCCACCCCAGCCAGAGGCCATGTCCAACCCCTCCAGTCCACAAGCCAAGACTCATTTCAGCAGATATGAACCTGCTGAAACTGAAGCCAGCAGGAGGAAGGACCTAAGGTAGAAAATCAAGTTAAAAAGAAACAGAAAAATCCAAGAGAAAACTGGAAGATTCTGTGGGAATAATCTTACCAACCAAGCTGTGACAGAAAAAAGCCTCAGGCAGTCACCCAGCCTGATCCACTTCTGGGCTGGAAAAAAGCCACAGAGGAGAGCAAGGGTGCAAAGAAGGTGAATTATCTGCAGCAAGATGAGTAGGTCTAAGATATGGTGCTGTCACAGCACATACATCAAGCAAGCTGGTCCTTCAATAAAGCCATGAATTAAACATTACTGACCTATGGAGATGAGTAAGTAGCTGCCCTAGAAGTCTGACGTAGCTCCTGAGTGATGTATACTTTTGTCACAACTGCTGTCCCCTTCCAACAGCTGCTTCTTCAGAGAAGCTGCCCACAATAGCTGCAGCCAAACCAAACGGAAGAATTAACTGAACTAATAATTAGTGGAAGTAAAGTGCTAATCGCTCGGTGGCTGTGATACACTAAGAACTAACAAGCCAAACATTTATGCCTTAGCCTGGATGGCATTACAGTAACAAAACGACTCAAGACTGCATCCAAAAAGAAGCAGGCAAAATCATTGTATTGATTAGTCATAGGTGGACAATAGAATTGTCACACCTGAACTGATACAAAATCCTGAAAAAGCAAGAGGTCAGGTATATGATCGTGAGTAGATTTAGACTGGATGTTAGAAAGAAATTCTTTGCAGTGAGGGTGGGGAGACACTGCAACAGGTTGCCCAGGGAGGTCATGGATGTCCCCTCCCCTGCAAATGTTCAAGCCCAGGCTGGACAAGGCCTTCATCAACCTGGTCTAATGGGATGTGTCCCTGCCCATAGCAGTAGGGCTGGAACTGGATGATCTTTAAGGTCCCTTCCAACCCAAACCATTCTATGAATTACACATTTTGACCAAGGGAAAAGGTCCTTGCAACCAGAGTGACCACAGATGCTCTGCAAATCCTGCATAATATTTGCATTTAAAATCTAGAGTGTGGTGAAAAGGGACACTGCAAGTTTTACTTAGGGCAGTTGGCAGTACCAGAAAGTACAGAAGAACCTTAATAAACAATATGAATGAGGAACAAGGCAGGAGATGAAAGATCAGAAAGCAAAGAACTATCAAGCACTTATCTACTCTTAAACTAAACAACTCAGAAGCTAAGTCTTGTGCAGACAGCTCCATGAAAATAATTGTGCAATTATGCAAAGGCAGTATCAGGTTGTGTTAAAAAAACAAAAAAACAAAACAAAAACCACAACAATATGAAGAAACAATTAGGAAAATAATACAGAATTTCTGACAACATAGTATAGAACTCTCTGCTGTGGCCTACTCCCACTATTATTCTTCTTCACTCACTTCTAGCATTGAAATGAAAGTACAACACAAAAACACCTCAGAAATAGGAAGCTGTAAATTCCCAAGACAACAAACTAAGCTTGGAGAGGAAAAGCATTTAAGAGTTAAAAACCAAACATAAGAAGGCCAAGCCAACTGCTCAGACTTCAAGAAGGGGAGAGTCCATAAGCATGAGTAGCACATATATGACAGAGTGCAGGAATTCAACCTGTCAAGCTATGAACAACAAAATTAACCTGCAGAAATTACTGCAAGGTACCAAGCCCAAGAGATACAAACATTGCTTTTTTAAAAAGACATTTCCACAAGTAAGAACACCCACAGGTCAGGTAAGGTATTCCTGACTGCTCCTGGCACCTCTGCTGAAGCACCCAGTTGTTAGCACTGCCAGAAACACAGAGGATAGAACCAGACAGGCCATCTATTAGAATCTGGGTGACAATTTTTGTCTTGGTTCTCTTCTAGGGTCAAACAAGCATCATCAAAACAGACTTTGTTTTGAGAAAGGTCAATTCCTTTCACATGGGAGTTTATAAAACAGACAACTACTACCAAACAGAAAAAAAAGGTTTACTGAAAGGCAGCAGAGAAATGAGAAAGTAGTTTACTAGGTTCTAGCAAGGTGCACGTACGTGCTGGTTCTCCATGACTGAGCAAAGGCAGAAAAGCCATTTCAGAACAGCTCACCAGTGCAACACCATTCTGTGCCTTAAAGGAAGCAACCAACCTAGCAGAGCACCCAGAAGGAAGTGGCAGCAGCGTCACAAGAGCATACAGCTACTTGTATCAGTTTGTAGCATAAACCAGGTTCAAAAAGAGGTTCCAACATATTTTAACATCTAAAGAGTTTAAACCTTTTGTAACTGTTCTATCTGTTCTCCAGATTACTCATACCCATAAAGAGAATATATTTACTAAGCAATTATGTCTCATGTTTCTAGACCCTGTGAGCACCTCCTTTCCTGCTGGAATTCCCCAGCCATGACAATTTGTCCAGTTGTACTCCAGATCAGGTTGAGTATTTACTCTTCCTGTCTCCACATGACTGAACAGAATGATTTTCTTAAACAGCACACAGCAAGGGAATGAGTCAAACAACTGAAAGCAAACAACAACAAACCCAAATCCACCCTTTTCACTATTTTACGTACTTGAAATGCTTCTCCAGTGTGTTCTAGATTACTTCTCTTTGTACCTTCCACTTAAACAAAAAAGTTTTCAGTCTGTATTAAGATAACAAGCTATCCCTTAAATTGATGAGTTTTATCTGCTATCATGGGGGAAACGTCCATTTCAACTAATATACAAAACAATTCATCTAGCAGTGGTTTAGATACAGAATATGTCTCAATTGGATTCTTCAGATCATAGGACTGAAGGTCCCATTAAGTCCTAGTCCTGCTATTTTAAGCAACTATCCAATCATCAGATAATAACCAACTCCTGAGAACTTCTCAAAGCCACTACACTGATTACAAGGCTGCTCCAGAACCCCACTCCTGTTTTGATTAGGAACCAATTTAAGATTAAGACTGATTCACAGTTTGTATTTGTTATTTGCCAGTTTACTTTTTTCCCATACTGTTCTTGAAGTTTTCTTGCCTTTTCAATATTCAGGGATAAGCACAAGTACAGAAATGTAACACATGTCCCCTTAAAGCCTGTTAGCTGAAAAAAGCAAGCCAGTTTTGCCTCCCTTTATGACACAGGAGGGAGAACTGACTTCCCAGACCATCTTAACAGCCCTTCCTCACAACTCTCCCAAACTAAGGCTTTCCCCCCCTCCGCCTTTTTTAAACATCCCTGACCAGAATTCTCCACATCTGCCTATTTCCTGGATACACAGCATTAAAGTTTAAAACCACCAGAGTAACAACAGATGTACTCAAAGCCTTCGTGTTTCCATTTTTAACTGATAAACCGCTATTTTATATTTAATGTATTTATGTATTATATAAATCTATAATAATACAGATTTGATATATATATTTGCTGTTACTGCATGACCATGCACTTTGTATGATCCCATTTTTATCTCTACTATTGCAAATCCTGCAGCTCATTCAGTCCTGCCCAGTGAGACTCCAGCCCTCCTCTGGATCGATGATGCCCTCCCCCCACTTTGCCCCAGCAGATCTGAACATCGCACCCCCCCTCATCAAGCCCAAAACACCATTTATAATTGTCTGAAGACTGGTCTTGGTCAACTATCAGCAGCTTCCCTCTAGCCCACACTTCTTCCCTCCACCAGCACTAACTGACCTTCCTATAGTCAGTACCTAAACCATTACACCAGACTTGGCCTTAACAACCCTCCAGTGTGACAGTGTCCTGTGCTGTACTGGCTTTCACCTGCAGGAGATGAACTGTCATAGAATCATAGAATCAACCAGGTTGGAAGAGACCTCCAAGATCATCCAGCCCAACTATCATCCAGCCTTAGCCAATCAACCAGACCATGGCACTAAGTGCCCCATCCAGACTTTTCTTGAACACCTCCAGGGACAGCGAGTCCACCACTTCCCTGGGCAGCCCATTCCAATGCCAATCACTCTCTCTGTCAAGAACTTCCTCCTAATATCCAGCCTAGACCTCTCCTGGCACAACTTGAGACTGTGTCCCCTTGTTCTGTTGCTGGTTGCCTGGGAGGAGAGACCAATCCCATCTGGCTACAACCTCCTTTCAGGTAGTTGTAGACAGTAATGAGGTCACCCCTGAGCCTCCTCTTCTGCAGGCTGCACACCCTCAGCTCCCTCAACCTCTCCTCACAGGGCTGTGCTCCAGGTCCCTCACCAGCTTCGACACCCTTTTCTGGACACGTTCCAGCACCTCAACATCTCTCTTGAATTGAGTGGCCCAGAACTGGACACAGTGCTGTCCTTGCAATGCTCTTCCACCCTGGCCACTGTCTTGCTCTGTCAGCTCTCCTCCAACCCTCTCCTGCTAAGAACAGTCCCCCCATCCATCCTCAAGCATGGGAAACAGTGTACAAGTAGTTTTTAAAATCAGGTGTGGGCATGCAAAACACACCCTTGATACAGAAGAGGGAAAGGAAGGGATAAGAACCGCATGGGGACCATCATCATTTCCACTCTGTGCTGGTAGCTACCCCTCATTTCTGCCTGACATGCCCCAGGATGCTCTTGCTCCCCATAACCATCCTCAAGTGCTATGTGCAAGACCACACTATCATCGAGGTGCTGAAACGAAAGCAATGGCTTCTGGCAGACTTAAAAATAGGTGTCCAGACATGGCACCAAGAGTAAGGAGGGGAAAAGTGATTGTGTGACCCCAAGAACCAGCTGCCTACCCATGGCTCAGCCAGCCCTGGCATCTGAGCAAGGGGGAAGGAGGGTGCCAGCCTGGGTCTAGCTGGTCAGCACAAAAGCACTGGTTCTGCACTGCCAGTGGTGGGGTGAACAGAGAGAAGTCCCTTTCCTGGCACAGAAGGGAGGTACATGGTCCCCTTACCCAGAAATTTTGGGCATATCTGCTGAAATTCAATAAATCCAAAACTTTTGTTGTAAAAGCTCTAACATCACTTTCACACAGGAACAGACATCCCAGCAGTGAGATACGAGACTGAGGCAGGAGAAGTTTGTAAGGGCCTGCTTCCCAAATCCAGGCCGTCACAGGTTTGTGTGCTACATTACAGCTGTTCCATTTGCTGACATCTCATCTCCTATGTACTTATATACCCATCTCCATAGCAACCAAATTCCTCAGAACATATCATGTATTTTCTGTATCTGCTGTATTAGAACAAAATTATTAAGGTTACAAAGGCAAGCACTCCAAAATTAGAAAGTGTCAAAATTCACATTGCCATCTCCCTTGCCAACCCATCTTCTCCTGCTGCCTCCCTCCCCATCTCTTGGGCTCCCAAGTCACCTCTCCTGCAAACCTCCAGCTCCATTTCTCTACCAGCTCTAGCTCCTTCCTCTTTGGTCCCTCTGCAGCCCCAGTTTCCCTAGACTTCTGTCCTGACATATTCTTATCTCTCCTCTCTCATCTGACTTTTATACCTCCTGCATTCACACCAGGCATTTTCCTCCTCCACACTGCCTGGGTGCTCTCCAGGAATGATTCACTGAACACAGGACAGAGATTCCTGACAGTCTAGGAACTAGAAACAAGAGGAGCCTCTCTTGCAGGGAGAAGTCCTTCTGATCTTCCATAGCCCAGGGCTGGAGCATCTTTGGCTGCTCTCTGAGGACTGCCTGCTCAGCACCAAGAGCTGCCTCATGCCTAAGCAACTTACGCTCTTGTTACCATGGTGCTGTAAGAGTGGGTCCCAGGAAGGATCAGGGTCCCATTTCAAGAGGTGCTTTGCAAATACAGAGAGAATCTCCACCTTGATGTAACTTCTATATAAACCAAATTAACCTTTATCCTTTGCCTGCCTGTATCACTCTTTTACCTATGTGTCACTAGGAGGAATGCACATGGATGGAACACTCAAGTGCTGTGTTTTCTCTGCAAGCACTGAAGAAGTGAAGAATGGAAACCTATCACAGGGTAACGGACCAATAAACTCAGCAGTTCTCTCCTCACAGGTTTACCACTAAAAATTCCATCAAGTCATGGACTTGGGCATCCTTCTGCCTGACTACCTCTCCACTAGAAAGACAGGTTAAGTTCATACATCATTGTGCACACAGAAGGCAAATGACTACATCTTTTCTCAAAAAACCTGCTTTAAAAAACATTATCTGGCTCCTTTCCAGGTTTGGCAGTATTACTAATTGTCCTGAATACAAGGGATGAAAGAGGTAGGTCAGCATCTGCACCTGAAGCAAATCAGTGGAATAATTCAGAAAGGAGGCCCACAAAGCAGGTTTTAATGCCCAAGGTCCATCCTGCCCTGGCTGACTCTTACTGGGAGTAATTTTTTTTTTCTGCTCTACATCAAGTCTTCAGCTCCCAAGCAAGGAACACAGCAATTTCTTCTGGCCTGAAGAGAGTAGGAAAGTGCTTAACCTACTAAGTGTTAAAGCATTTTAAGGCCTAAAAAGCAATTTTGGCTTAAGTAGGAACATACTCATCCTAAATCTGACTGGAAACTATCATCAGAAATTGGTCTCTTCCAATAATAGCACAGATGCAAACACCTTTCTATTCTATGGGTTCTTTGTGTGCTTACACACAAAGCTGATAAATCCAGCTGTTCTCAGCAACCAATCACAAAGGCAAATGAATGAAAAAGAAACAATCAGCAACCATCTCCACTCCTACCCTTTAGCTGAGGTGAATGATAATTTGATTGCTTCAGTCAATGGACAAAACTCTTTTCTGTGCCTTTAAATAAATGGTTAATTGTGGTATGGTGGAACCTGCTCTCACACTTGGGTTTCTGAAAGCAAGGTTGTCCTACCTGTTCCAAGGACTCTGGCCTCAGCTTTTGCATGAGGTGAGGCAGGGAGCTGCCAACAGGTGACTTTTCCAAGACTGCCCTGATCTTTTAAGACACATAGTAAAGGAAAAGCATTGCAAAGAAAAAGCCAATTAAAATGATCTTGCACTTCTCCTTAAGCAAGCACTGCTGGCAGGGATTGAGCTCAAAGGCCTTTGTCTCAGGCAGCACAGCAGCCTGTGCCTGGCTGGATGGCAGCAGTGGCTGTTGTGAGGAGCCTCTGATCTGGGGGCAATCAGTGATTCGGTCGAAGCTAAACTGTGCTACTCAGACACACAGTCATGGCATCTGATGAAGGATGGTAACTGGAGAGGATAAAAGCTACTACCCAGAGCTATAACCACATGGCAGAGCTGGAGCAGGATTAAGCTGTATGGTCTGAAGGGCTTCCTTAAGATTGTAAATCTGTGACACAGGGGTCTGGATCTATCAGGAAGAGGTAAAGGGAGCAGAGGATAAGGACAGCCATGAGAAGAGTCTCAAGAGAGCAGTGGGACAGACCTTCCCAGGGGATATTAAATCATCTCTATTTTGCTTCACTGTTGTTTTTTTCTTCACAAACAGGGCTTGGAATCTTTCTCCCTCTTCATTTTAGCAGATGGACAACTCTCACAAAACACTACACTTTCCTTACATAGCACCTCCCAGACACTCCATTTCCTTAGTTCATCAAACATTTTTAGACAAGAGAAGCTGCCTCCATTAGAGTTTCAGTACTATCACCATATCTGTCTAGATTCCCTTAAATATTGTGAAGAGGACCATCTTAAGAACCTACCTTTTACACAGCTGCAGCTGCAGCAAGCAAGTCCTTAGCCTGAGGCAGAAAAAAATGACAGCATTTTTCACTTACATTTTAAGAAAATTCATGGAATTTAAGAAGTGAAGAAGCACACGAGAAGACAATCTGTTGTCACTTGAAATCCAGCTTCATTAACAATAGCTAAGCATGGCTGGGTTTCATCATGCCACAGGTATTTTATACTGAGAAACTGCATTAGAAATGTTGTCCTGATGAACAGCAGAAGCTTTTACAAAGAGCCTTTCGGGACAGGAGCAATGGTCTGCACTGGGGTTGCTGGTATTCAACTGCTGGTGAAAGATGAAACAAAATCATCTCTGAAATAACAATCATCCATTCTGAAGCTGAAATAATATCAGTATGTGGTAGTCAAAGGTATTGTCCACAGTGACTGAAGCAAGCAGATCACAGCTCAGGCCAAGAGTTTCAGGACAACTCTACATGACTAACATCAGCTGACTGTGCCAACTCAACAGGATAGAGGAGACCACACCTGTGATGTCTCCATTCACAGGTTCTTTTGACATTTCTCAGGTCTTATCCTGGGTCTGGAGAAGCATGGAAAGACCACAGATCTGGTAAATAGAGGTTGCTCCATTTCTCTGTTGGCTTTTTTTCTTTTCCTTTTTTTCCATTTTCACTCCTCACTCCTAAGAGGATATTATCCAACTGCCAAATGCACAATGTCACATCTGACCTGTACTTTCATTAGCAAGGCTTACAAAGCACCTGATGTTTGCTAGGTATTTAGCAGTGTTGTAATAAACATTCTTCCCTTACAAACATGTAAACTAGGTGACTAAGAGGTGACCTGTCCAACACCACACAAGTTCCCAGCAAAACCAGAAAGGTCTGACGTCCTGTTCCTGAAACACATAGGATCTGTGCTTCGAGTTTCACCCAGCGCCCAGCCTGTTAAAATAAGGAGCAGTTAATAATTTACCAGATTTTATAACCTTCTGTCCCAACATAATTTACATTTATCACAAGATAGTGTCAAACCTTTGCAAAAGAAAGGCTAAGTCAGTGAATCAAAGAATCATGACTGCTAGCACCTTTTGACTTGAGAGTCACAGACTATGCAACCAGGGAACGGCGGGGCTGAGCACTGTCTCTGCTCTAGTGGCTGTTTAGAGGTAGATGTTAGCAAATTCCTTTCACATCAAGCACCCATATCACACACAAAAATCCACCCTCACATCCTTCTGGCAGTCAGGCATTTGAATGGGCATGGAGAATGAAGGAGCACCTCAGCCCTGGGGACTGCCTGAGAAGGGCACTTGTGGGGTGCAACAGCAGAACAATACAGGAAATTTTTGCACTGTTGCAGTCTGCACTGCACCTACTCTAGGGATAAATAAAATTCCAATCTCCACAATCTCCAAGGATGTCAATCTGACACCTTTTGTGAATACTAAATTCACTCATAAAAAAGAACTTTCTCCTTTGTAGGTTTTGAAGCATCTCACATGCCGTTTCCTACTGGTAATGGAACAAGCAGCATAATTTCATACCTGGCAATTTGAGGCCTCTTTTTCAGCAGTCTGGAATAACGGATTATGCCTTTTGTTTGTCAGTAGGAACAGACAAATGAGAGGGAAAAGAAACAACCAGTGAAGTTTCAAGCAACATTTCCTTTACTAAAAGAAGATCTATTTGCTAACTGTTCCTGCTAGCTAATAAACAAGGGGAAAGTCAGGTGTCCATTGTACAAATTCTAAGGATCTTGGATATTTTGAGCTGGGAAAGTAGGACAACCTCCAGATACCTTGGGCAGATACACCCCTAACAACCGATCAGCAAAAAGCAAGAACTGCTCCCTCATCATGCATGCAGATCACCCATGAGCCCAGCTGGACAGGGAGCTACTGAGAACTCAAGATGCCATGCCAGAAAACACTATTTACTTTTTCGACATGAGCTATAAAGAGCAACCAATAAGTAATTAAGGTTCCTGAGCACAACAGAGCAAAGAATATCAGCTCCAGTGTTGCTTGCTGCCTAGAAGCTTTTACAACATCTGGACAGTACCTAAAGAGACCACCAGCCCATCCTCTCACAACCAAAACTCAAGAGTTTACAGCCTCCAAATAGCTACAAAAAACTCTCTGCAGATTATTTTGCAAAGTCATTTCAAGTGAGAGAATATCTAAAGCTCTAAGCTTAAAAAAGAATAAACCTGCCCATATTTACGTGAAGCATATTGCTGAGCTGAGCCAATAGCTGCATGACAGCCAGTAGCTGCTAGGCCACAAAAGGGCTCCCATCAAGAAGGGAGAACAGGGATACACTCTTGTATTACAGTTCCCATGCCTGAATAAAATCAGCCTGGTTCTATCAGTCCTGCAGTTGGTTTTGGCTGCTCCCCTGACCCTGGCCAGGCCCCAACAGTAATCTTGGTGGATGGCTGCTGGTAGTAATACCAAGGTATTTATACAAACATCTGAAGTGTATGAGACAGTTCTCTGCTACAAATCAAGACAAACATGACAAGAAGTCACTCTGCAGTTCTTATTTAAGTATCTCCAAAACAGTATTAAAAAAAAAAAAAAAACCGCCACAACAGAGAAAGGTTACATTAAAAAAGATCCCTGAAGCATGGGGGACTTAGATGTTATTTATAAAATGCCATCTACCTGCATCTGACAAATTATATATACAAGGCAGGAAGAAGTTATTTTTGAGAACTTGCTTGTAAGAACTGGAAAGCAATAACCATGCTTCTCTCACTCTCTTCTTTCTATTAAGCTAATTCTTGTTGTATAAAGTCAGCTTGAAAGCTCCTTTCAAAGAAAAAGGGGGAGGGAGGAGAGAAAGAATCAGATCTGCTTGTTTTCTGCATTTGACATTCAGGTCTTGTCCCTTGTTTTGTTTTCCTGGAGGATGCAGCGGTGCAGACCTCGCAGAATGATGACATCACACCTAAAAAAAAAGCAAAACCCAAAGAGGAGGAGAGGAGGGAAGCAGCTCTTCCTCAAACAAGGGCTCAGCACAACGGCTCTGCTTCTGGTTCTGGACAACTCAAAACTCAACATGTCCAGAGAGAGAGGAATGCTCCCTTCAGACCCCTAGCCCAGGAGCACAGCCCCATCAGTCCTGATGTTTTCCAGACCAGGCAGAACCAAAACAAAAGGTGTTCAGTTACTGTTTGCCTATAGATATACCTCGAATTCTACACTGTTTTATGCTTGTTTATGCCTGTGTTTTATTATTGGTTTCAGTTATATAGGCAAGTGGCTTTCACCACAATGAAACAAAACAGCACGTTTAAGTCACTGCAAAGTGAAAACTGCTCCTACTTGAAGGCTTTATAAAGTTATTTCTTCCAGAAGAAGAAAGCTTTCTAAGCAGCATCTTTCCTGCAGAGCAAGCACACAGGTGGCACCAGAGGCAGAGGAAGGGTTGGATGTGTATGCATGCAGAAGGCAGCACCTGCAGAGGGAAAAGCCACTCCTCTTGCAGCAAGGAGGCTTTCATACCTTGTCTGTAGTTACTAAAACTCAGGAGAGGCCCGTGCTGGGACATGTGCACTGACTGCACCACGTCACAAGGAGATTTATCCTTCATGTAATACCTGAACTCAACACACCACCATGACTAGCATGTTCAGAAATAACAGGTCTGGAAGCAAAATCTTGGAAGCAGATCTCCAAGATGCTTCTTGGAGATTCAAACCACCAAAGTGGGTGGTATGTGGCCACTTTCCTTGCTCCTAACAATTTATGACTTAATTTTATAAGGCAACAACAACGAAGGGGAAAAAAAAGAGAATTATAGAAGGGGAAGATATTAAATACACAGTCACATGGTTCCACTGATAGCTTCTGAACAGCACAAGGGTGACAAATCATTCGATAGCTCTTTGCTGTGATTTTTTTGGTAATTAAACATGAAATTAAGGAGACTGCCATCTCCACCTTATGCAGAAGGTAATCAGCATTAGCACCCTGTTCAATTCAGACAGAATACTAATAATTTCTCAAAGCAGCAAAACAAACATAGCTTTGCTATTTACTCGGGGACAATGCTCCAACAATAACATCAAATAACCAGGTCTTGTTCTCAGATTGAAAATCGTTTTTAAAAGGCACCCTCATACAGCATCCCTCACACCTCCCCTGAGCTTACAAGTTCTGTCATTACCATTCATCATCTACTTTAAGAGGTTCTGGCATAACAAATGGTTGATTTCAGATGAAATGCAACTCCAGATTTCCAGGAGCTGTTTTCTATAGTTTAAACAGTAAAATGGACACTGGCACAGGCTATCTAAATATCTCAATCTCCTGCCCCAGTGACTAAAATGCAAGAAAATGAGACAAGCAACTGCCATTAAGGAAGTATCAAAAGGAGGTAGCAACTCCAATCAGAGAAAGGATTTTACTCATAAGGTTGACGTCCAAGATCTGTTATATCAGATGGGCCCAATGAAGCGTGCAGAGTCCTGCTGGGTTAACTCTGGAGACTAGTCAGGACAGACGGACAGTGACCATCTCTGTAATTTTCTGCTTGCATACTTTACAGAATGTGTTTTAGTGGTGAGACCGTGTGTGTCATGTCCTTAGAAATGCTAATCACAGGCATGAAATCACATACAGAAAACCCCTAAATCAGCAGGTGCTCGCTGCCTCCAAACCAGCAAATAAGCAGACAAGTAGGATCACAACTCACACCATGATCTCCTTCCACTCATGCTGCTCCACACCACTCATGCTAGTCTGTACCTTCCTTGTTTCCCCAACACCTATGTAAATAGGTAGGTAGATTTTGCAATGGGCATGATAAACAGGTAAGGGCTATTTCAAAGCAGCACAGGCAACATTAATTCCAAAGCTGAAAGGAGATCTTGAAGGAAAGTTGCTAAATTTCAAACTCCATGGCTGCGGCAACACTGAACAAAAACCCCTGAGAAAACCAAGGTCCCAAAACTTCCATTCAGAGACTCAAACACCATGTTTTTTATGCTTTTTGTGTTATTCTAATTTAAGCATAACATGACTGAGGAAACAAAATCCTTGGTTTTATTATTTCCAAATAAACCCCAGCAATTTTACTGCATAGATATGCTTCAAATGAATACCAACACTGCAAACCTCTCTGCAGAGACAGTTAAAGGAGAATCTAGAACAGATGAAAGCTACTTGTGATGAGCTGAGCAATGGCTCCCTCAGCCATGCTTACAGATTCCTGACAGGTACAGGGGCTTGAAGTAGTTCTTCCTAGTGCATCAGGTGAGAAAGCCTTCAGCTTTTTACAGAAAACAGCAGAATGCATTTGCATTACACAGTAACTAGACCCTTAAGAAGATGCAAGATTCAGCTGTAGTGGGGACTGCACAAACAGGATAAAAGGATACAGTCTGCCTCCACAGATCTCCATAAAGATGTCCAGACAATCCCCAAGTCTTGCAATTACATAGAATGGTAAGGTTGGAAGGGACCTCAAAGACCATCTAGGGCCAACCCCCTGCCATAGGCAGGGACACCTCCCACCAGAACAGGTCACTCAAGGCCTTGTCCAACCTGGCCTTGAACACCTCCAGGGAGGGAGCATCCACAACCTCCCTGGGCAACCTGTGCCAGTGTCATATCCACAAGAACAATTTTACTTAAGTGAGCAGCCCCCAGTTATTCCTGCATGTGACTTACTCTCAAAATTGAAAGACTTTGTTGTTCATCAAGATCTGGGACACAATGTGTTAAAGATGCCCTTCAAATTAATTTGAAAATAAAACTTGGCAAAAGGTCACACCATAGTGACATATAATATTGCCAGCTCATTCATCAACAGCATCGAACTGCCAGTATGGTAAGAAAAATCTACATAGAGCTCACATGATGAAACAAAAAAACCCTCAATCCCCTTTGTTATTAGTAGGTCAGCCAGACTTACAGGAAGAGATCTGGGACAGGGGTGCTACCAAACTTGGAGGTCAGTCCTGTTCCACCATACCTCACAGGCAATACAGCATCTCACACACTTCTGCTTACACTTTACAGCCAAGGGGGCACTGAAGTCTTGCTGGTCAGATGTTGGCTGGGGATCAAGGAGACAACTTCCTTTACCTCTATCACCAGCTATGCTGGGCAAATTGCTCAGTCATTTACCTGTACTTCAGTATCCCCACCTTAGAAATGTGAAAAATAAATATGCATTCATCATCCATTTAAAATACCTTGAGACTTATGGATGAAATTCAGAACTGGGAATTACTATTATCATCATCCTACTGACTATAAAAACATCACATGTGTAAGTTAATCTTTGTGTTATAGCTTACTTACATTTCTATTTGTGCATTAATATTTCAATTCTCACCATATTAATATTAATGGCAGCTATTTCTATTTAAACATAAAAATGTTTGTAATGCCTACAAAAAAGCAGAGTGATTATACCAATTTATACTCACTACTGTAATTAATTTTCAAGACCAAAGAGTGCAATAGGAAGACTATTCAAGTGAAGATCACACACCCTGGTGCTGGACCAAGTCACTGTGGAAAGATTTCTGAGTCTTGTGTGACAGTCCCCCTGCAGTCACCCACAGTTACCAATTCCTGCCAACAGGGGAAAATCATAGAACCACAGAATGTTACGGGTTGGAAGGGACCCTGAGAGATCATCTAGTCCAACCCCCCCTGCCAGAGCATACAAGATACTGAAAATTAAGTGTGCATTAATATTTTCGAGGGACAGAGGTTGCTTGAGAAAAAGCACCTACCCTTAAAGTATCTTGAGAAATGTAGGGATTTTTAAGTACTTTTTAAAACAGTGTGCATCAAAACCCACATGTCAAATCTTTTTCAATGAACTAGCAAATAATTCTTTCAATGCTCTTTATGGTTTTGTGAGTAATTATGAGCTAGTGAAGGTAAATCATGGTCTTTATAAGTAAACTACTGTTTTCATGTTAGTCTAGGATACAAAGAGCTCTGCCTGTTATTGTCAAATCAGGAACAAATCTTTTGCCCTGTTTTGTTTTTGCAAACAAATTTTAATATACAAGTACTGAAATGAAGTCATCCTCACAATGGTGAGGATGAGAAATTGCTTATGCCATAACATTTTATTTTGGCTAAAAAGGCACACATGACCTCTTCTTAAGAATAGGTTGTTTTAGTGTTTGGACTCTGCACTCTGTCTTCCCAGGCAGCAACAGAGTGAAACTTTGAAAGCTCTGGTCAGGTCAGGACTGCTGTGTAGGTTGATCTCAGAAGAATGTGGTCAACTTTTGAGCTAGCAGCTCACAGCAACATCTTCTGAGAGAGGGGGAAGGAAATATGCAACTGGCAATCCTCATAAGGGCCTCCTTCCCCCACCTCCATGGGCACTCTTGCACATCTCTGGACACTTGACTGTTTTTTGGAATGGAGATGTTCTAGGGTTCCTTTGCACATGTATTGTATCAAATGAAGGAAAAATAATCTTCTATCCTCCACAAAGGACAGATGATCAGCATTCAGATGAGCTCGCCTGCATTCTTGCTGCAAAACGGGCAGGTCCCAGCAAGATTTAACAGGAGGTTCTACCACACACCTCCAGCCAGAGACTAACCTAGTTTTAAATACTTCAAAGCATGGGTTAGAGGGGGTTTGTGTGGAAAAGGAAGAAGGAAAATTAAGGCAAAAACCCAGGTAAGAGTTAAGGGCTTGCCTATATGGCAATCAACCTATAATAAAAACGGAGTTTGGCATTCTTAGCAAGGCTGACTCTAAAATATATTATTTGCTTCCCAACTTTGATAGGCACTTCTAGAAGGCAGCATGAATTTTTGTCAAGGCCTAGATTACCCTCTTTTTTTAATTAGAGTTGCAAGTTTTCATAATCTCAGTCTAGGAGCTTGCCTGCATCCTAGAGTATATTGGTATCAAGTGGGGTTTGTACCTGTTAAGCTGAAGCCAGAGAAAATCATACCAGTGCCAGCACAGTTAGTCTTTATGGGTGGTGAGGCCACATTACTACACTTAGCCAAGTACCTAATTCTCAAGACAAGACTTCAACATGCAAAGAGCAATAAAAAAGACCATGGAGACATAGAAGGGTGGTGGGTTTCAAGGCAGAAGAATCTGTGTTGTGCAGAGATCCTGTGCTCTGTTTGACCCTTGAAGAAGCAGACAGACTACCTAAGGGTATAAGGCCAAACTATACAGAAATAGATTTCAAACCCAGGTTTTAACTAGTTTGCTATCTAGGCCAAGAAACAGTTCTGGAACGTATTTAACACAGTTTAATTGCATCAAATCATGGCTGGCCCAGAACTGATTTTAACCACTGTCAACTGCTCTTTGGAACAGACAAAGCCAAAAAGCCAAGACCACGGCGTACAGTTCGTGAGGAGCAGAGAGACAACCCAAATGCTCAGAGATGCAACAGAAAAGCAAGGCACATTCAAATCCCATGATCTTTATTCAGATTGGGTTACAAGGAAGTGGGAACTGGGAGGAGCTCACACCACTGACAACTGCAAGCCAGAACTAAAGAAGAAACATTCTGCCCTGCCACTGGGACGCAGCTTGAGAAATCCCAGTAACTGATGGTTTCCCATGGAGAAAGTCAGTGCACTACTTACTGTCTGCCCATGGCCTATTTGAGAAACAGTGTTAGCAAAAATAACCTCTCTTCTCATCTCCTTGGTTGGGGGAGGGAGTGACAGTCACCAATTAAAAGTGGATTGGGGGGGGAGGCAATAAGAACTGCGTATTAAGAAGGGGGAGGAAGCAAAACTAACCAGCATGTGCAATGCCATGTACAATTCCTTCCACGAAATGCCAATACAACAGTTCTCTGGGAATGGGCTCATGGGTCTCTTGTTGCCTTTGAGCAGCAATGTATCAGGGAAGAGGAAGGATTGCTGGATGTTTGGAAAGCAGACTGAACACATGGACAGGTGGACACCTGTGAACCTATCGCAACAGGGAATAAGCCAAAACTGTTACAAGAAATGTTCCCTGTACCTTTTCAACATACTCAAATTCATATGTTTCAGTTTCCCATGATTCTGGATCCCAAAGCTTTCCACAGGTCAGAATGAACTGAAGCTGAACCAGCAACACAAAGAAAGGGACTGATTCTGAAGTACCTAACCCCTCAAAACTTGTCTACTGATGCTCAGTGAATGACAGCAAAGTAAAGGGAGGAAAAAGTGTATTCAAAGTTTAGCTGATCTAAACTCAACACTGAAAGCAACTTTATTCACATTGTAAGAGTTTGGGTATAACACACATTGGCTTTTGGTCTGAAAGCCGTAAGGAAGAATCTCTGATATTAACATTAAATGTCAAAATTTACCTTTCAAATATGGCATGACACCACTGACATGCAGCAAAAGCTTCCAACTACATTCACAGTCCCCACTCACCCACATTCCAATAGAAGGCTGCCCTGTAAACATGTTGCATTTGACAAGTACAGGAGAAAACTGTTCTTATAAAATTACATCTCACTCTAAAGAAAATATTTTCAGGGCTGTAGCCAGGAGCGTAAGAAGGGTCAGTGGAAGATCACAGGCACAGAAAAATTGCAGAGCCTGTCAGCTTCAGAGTTCTGTGATTTTTATTGCTTTCCTCAAGATCTAACTTTTCCTCAAAACATTTCTAAGCCTTTTCCATTCTAAGGACAACATTCAATATGTAAATCTCATGCTGTCACCCCATCCTGACCCCTAGAGAAAAATCAAAACTGCTTCTAGCCAAGCAATACAACAGGCAAAACTATCAGCTACTGTCCACCCATATTAAGAAGCCATCATCACTGTAACTCATGTTGGACTGTCCTCACCATACCCCTAAGAGATGCAAAACCTCATCCCTAAGCTACACAGGTGCATAACTAACTAAGCATCGTAGCTGGACTCAGCAAGCTCCCACTAAACGAAGAAACCTTTGTGTTTAGACAAAAGTTATAAATATTTTGGCAATTTTTGGCTGTTTACAGTAGTTACCTTGCCCTTTTCTTTCTGGCAAAGAAACCAAGACTTAGCAGGATGTTAAAAAAAAAAAAGTGAAAAAGTCAAGCCTAACGACACACTAATTTCTGACAAAGTATTGAAAGTTCTCAACTGTTTCCCTTTTGGTAATTAAAAAAATGTTGTCATTCCAGTGATCACCAAATACTTGGTTTAAAACTGCTTTAAGAAATCCGAATTGGAGCTTCCATTGTGCTGTCTAATGTCCATTGTGTTTCTAAAGGCCTTCAGAAAGTATTCCTTCCTCCACGTTTTGTACTGTAAATGAGCACTTAGCCAAGGAGGAGGGAATACAGTGTCTAGAAGCCAACTGTGTGCTTTTAAACCATTCTCCATCCTTTCCTCCTGTTTTGTGCACACTTTTTCCCCCTCAGACACTTTACACCACCTCTGATTTCATGTTTTTATGTTTTAAGTTCTGCTTTCACAGGAAGGACTCTGTTTCACAGCTCTGCACAGCTGAGCTCCCTCTGAAACTTCACATGAGGGGATTAGTGGTTTTCTGACCCTTTATCCACTGGATTTTTTCCAGTCTCTTCTCCACAAAGAAATCAATATATGATGAGCAACTCCTCAGTATGCTAAAGAGCAATGAAAACAAGAGAGTCCTGAAATGTAACTACTACAAGTTTAGGAAGAAGTGACACCAATCATCTCTATCTCTAAACATTTCTCTTTGAGCAAGCTGTGGCTTCATGGCAGCAAAAACTGATCTAACTGTTGGCTCTCGTGGTGTAGCCCAGTCCCTTGGGTGGTCTCCAGCATCTCCTAACCATGCACTGAGCCACTTCAGATCACCAAACTAACACAAAACTGTGGTTTTCCTTGGGTTAGCTTTCTGCTGGCACAGCTCAGTGCAGGATCAGAGACCAGAGCCAAGGGAAAAGCAGGTGGAGGATGGGACCACACATCTAAACCAACTTCTAGCATAAGAGAAGCTCACCTGGGAGCATGAGGCCACACTGACCAGGGTTTTACCCTACATTATGGGAGTCAAGAATGAGCATTTTCTTGGGAACAGTAAGACACATTCAGGAGTTATGAAAGCACAGTCACTGGTCTCAGAAAGTGTTAAATCACCTCTTGTTGCACTGCTATAGGCAAGCTTGTCTCACACATGGCTAACCCAGAGTGGACATCTGTGTCACCCATAACTGAAACCTTGCTGTCAGACCCAGGATAACTTCCAATTCAGACATGAATCCAGTCCAGAATTGAAGTTAAGCTCTTTCCTTTGACCAGGTTCACATAAAATTAAAACTCTTTATATTGCACAGCATACTTAAACAGGAAAAATGTGATGGCCACTCATAACCACTGTAATTCAGAAGACAAGAGCCTGGGTCACCACTGGGAATACCAAATATTTTTATAGTTTCTAGTGTGCACTTCAACACAACAATATGTTGTTTATGTGATTTTAGTACGAACAGAAAGACAGCAGAAAATGCTCCTAAGATAGGATCTCAGTGATTATGCAAGTGTTCTCCAAAGCACATTGAGAATGGAATAAGAGAAGTGATATTTATCGTAGCTTCCTTACCACTTCTGGTTCACAAGGAGTGCCAGATCAACCCAAAACATCTTCTTCTCTGACAAAACATCCATACCATCTCATAAACTCATGAGGCATATTTTGCAAATGACTGTAGTCTCCGTTAGATCAGAAGTATATCCTTGCAGAAGTGAAAGAAAAGAGAGACAGCAGTACTGTCTCTGCTAGAAAGAGAATTTGCACGTGAAAACAAAGCACCTGGAAATCACCTAATGTTCCTGTTGAGTGTGCAATGGTTGCCTCAAAGTGGAACTCATTACTGCAGAGTCAGCGACCTACAACATCTTTAAAACAAATCTCAGAATTCTTGGCCATATCTATTGTTCTCCACAAAACATCCTCATTACAGGAAATCCACTAGTAGGATACATCTGAAGATGTAATTATTAGTGTGATATTTGCTTCTCTTCTAATGTATCTCACCAAGCATAAAAACTGAGGTTGTCTTACAACTCATTAAAAACACGTTATTCTGGTGACAAAAAGTGATGAATTATAATGGACAGGCAAAGATGAAAGCTGCTCAAATGGAAGTGTTCTTTGGATGGAAGTAAACATTTCAAAGCCTCCATCTTAACTTACACCAGAATTCAACAGAGACATATGACAGGTAACTTTTCCCAACTGTCTAACTTGAGGCCTCAGTCACCTTATCTGTACGTAATTTTAATGCCAACATCTGCTCCTCTACATGCAGCACTTAATTTCAGTCTAGTTAAAAAAAAAATTAAAAAAAAGAAAAATCAAACTATCCAAGGAGTTTTTACTTCAGGCATTGTGTTTCAGCAGGATTAAATTTAATTTAAGCTGTTCTACCAGAACCACTTTCTCTTCAGTGAGACATTCTTAACAGAGAACAACAACATCCCCTCTCTCAAGTTCAAAGGACAAATTAAGGCTCAAGTTTATCAATGTATTTCAGTCTAGAGATTAAAGGAAGAGGAGTCCTAAAAATGGCAACCATACCAGTCAGAACTAGGCCAGCGTTGTGGAGAATCTAATATGAAGGCTGAAACCAATCGTTGATTACGTTTGCCCTTGGACATAAGTAGCAAAAACTATGGCATGCTCAATATGAACAGGCACAAAGGCAAGGAAAACCTAGAATCAAAGCCCTTTCAGGAAAAATACATCTAAGAAGCATATGTATTGCAACATTAGTTGTTACTCTGTAATGCTGAACTAGGAATATAAACCTTCAGTAGGGTCAAAATACATCACAGTTTTACACTGTTTTCACTATTATGATGTGCTACCTACTAAAGCCATTTTCCAGACACTGAAGATCTCAACTATACATATATATATATATGGTGTTAGGAGTGGTATTTTGGGATCATTTCATCTGAAGCCTTCCAAGCTGATAACCTTTATCCAAATACATAAACCAAGAGCCCTGTCAAATGCACTATAAATAGCATTAATAGTAAGGAATCGATAACATCCAAACCTTTAGGTACCATCTTATTAATCCGCCCTTGGCATCCAGGGGCACACTGCTACTAAGGGCTCTCAAAATGCAACAGTCAAAGGTGAAGGACACAATTTGTTCAACTAGTTGCTATTTAACCAACCGAGCCACTAAAATGCCACCTAATGAAATACTCTATACCATGATAAGCAGCAGAGACAAGCACGATAAATACGAAGCATTGTTGGTGGGTTGTTTTGTTTTGTTTTGCTAAGAAAATAGAAGTCCCCAAGGCTAATACCATTCTGTCATTACGTGTCTTACCAAAAAAAAAAAAAAAAAAAAAAATTAAATTGACAAAAAACCATTTTTCCCCCGGGTTCCCCCCCCCCCCCCCNTCCCCCCCCCCCCCCATTTCTTGTACCGCGCCCAACACAATGCTACAACTGCATGTTCCAGGTATCGCCTCGGTATTTATTTCGGCTTTCACAGTGACAAAGGTGAACTCGAATGCTCCAAAGATGCCTGCAGCAAAGCGAGCCGAACCGTATTTCTAACGACATCCCCACACGCGGGTTACAGAAATCGGAGCCTCCATGAGATGTTTTAATCTGACAAATTAAAATGGTTGGGAAACGCTATTTGGCTAACGGGATCGGCCGCCACATGCAATGCTGGGGGGAAGCAATAAAAGGTCTTTAAAATAGGTCACTTTCAGCCAAATCCCACACCAGCACCGAACAAAATGGTATTTACACTGAAAACTAACCACTTGGGGAGGAGCGAGGGGTAGGAAA